>JAPMOQ010001131.1:6504637-6603700 GCA_026543055.1 Argiope trifasciata | reverse complement strand
GGTAGGCTTTAATGAGTTAGTATATTACAACATGCTTTAAAACATAATTTACATAGTAACTTGTTATTAAAATTTAAACATTTCTGGCTCTCTTGCATTTCTCTTTTTTAATTTCCTTTCTCTAGGTTATCAATAACTTTTGTTCTTATACGTTGATTATAGATCTTTTTATTTCATCAAATATAGTAAACTCGGAAGAAAAGTAAATCAGTTTATCACTCGTCTGCAGGTGTCCATATTTTGCATAAACGCTAATATCCAGTTCGTATCAGCTGACAACTTTCTTCAGATGTGACCTTCAACGACCGCTTTTCATCACAACAGAAGACAGTCCATTCGCTCTGAGTCATTGGGAGCGGCGAAATGTCCACCACTCACAGTCCATCTTTGCGAATCTCTATTGTCATCTTTCCTCCTTATCTCCACTACGCGTCTACCTACTTCACAAACCTGCATTTTACCAACACCGTCAGAATTCATGCTGATTACACTGCAAGCAGCAACTCATTTGATCGCTGTCTTATTGCAACGTTTTGAGACCCAAGAAGATAGTAAAAATGATCGCAATTCATTTTAATTTCCCAATGGGAAGTAACTGTATCGAACAAAGCCAGTGGACATCGGTTCAATACGAGGTTAACAATGAATGGAAAATGACCAGCATAGGGAGACAGAATGGGCCGGCGTATTCGACTGCCGTATACATGCAACTACGACGACAATCAACGCTTGAAAAGGTCTTCATTAAAGGAACTGTTAAGCTATACAAAAGAGAAAAGTGTATTCTTTTGCGACAGTTCTCACAATTAGTTCAGATTGGTTGTCAGATAGCTGTAGTAGGATTCGGAGTTTACAGCGACAATTTTTCCAGAGATCAGTTCTGCATTAATGGCACTTTAAGGATTATGTCTCCATATGAAAAGAGTGACATCGACTCCATGTACTTATCATCAAATGATTATGAGCACTTCTTGGTTGCCGAAGGAGCTCATCTCTACGATGTCACGTTCAAGTGTGGAGCTCAATTTTTTTCGGCTCACAAGTTTATCCTCTCAGCAAGGTCACCAGTTTTTTCATCTATGTTCACGAACGAGAGCAGCAACAACCAAGTGGAAATTACGGACATCTGCCCGCATATTTTCAAGATTCTTCTGTTTTATATTTACACTGGAGAAACGGGTGAACTGACTTTTGATTCTGCGGGTTAATTCCCAATAAACGGTACGCTCCTTGTCCGCCATCTTGTTTTTGGTGACTATTGGCGAAACACGACTCCGCGAAGCACATGCCAAGTACCTAAGCCTAACACGCAGACCGTTAACGGTGGATACCGACCGTTTGCCATCGCAACATCGGAAAACGTGACGCCGACGACGTTCCGATGGCGAGCGGTCGATGTATCTTTGTGTTAGACCTAGAAACTGAGCGTGAATTCTATGGAGTCGTGCTCCGAAAATAGTCACCAAAAACAAGAAAATATCACAAAACAACAATTAATTACAAAAATTTTAGAAAGACAAAAAGCACTTTCATAAAATCAACAAAGGCATAAACACTTACTTTTTAATTCATTACAATTAGGACAAGTATAATGACTAGCAATCAATCCTACACTCATGCAATAATTAACAACTTCCAACTTACCTTTCTTTTCCAATTCAAAAAAAACCCTCAAATTCACTCGGTCTTGTTTCGATCCAGACAAAGAAGCCATTATACTTATAAAAACCAGAAATTAAAACTTAAAGCCAAATAGAAATTACAAAAATTTAAATACTATAAAATTAAACAAATAAAAATTTTGAAATAAATACGATTGAAGATACGCAGAATTGTACCACACCACAGATTGAAACAGTTTGAAATGTAGATGAAAGTTTTGAAATTCAAACTTACTTCCTACAACTTTGAATATAATTGGATGAAACAAGAATTACATCATCATGATACATCGCAAATTACGAGGTTACCATATTTTAACGGGAGAGAAAGGGTAAAGCTGCCAAGGAGAAAATAAATATCGCCCGAGAAATGGCGCCAAAAAAATCGCCAAAATAGAGCGTACCGTTAACTGGGATAGAGCCGTACAAATGAATACTGAATATAGATGGCGCAGTTTGCACCATAGAGCTGATATATAATCAGTATCCCAGCTCTATGGTTTGCCCCAACCCTTAAGGCCCTGCTAGTATTGCAAATAACGATGAAGACAAAGCAAACTGCCTAGCTGACAGCTTGGAGAAACAATTCCAAATTAATGACATTCCTGACACACAAACAGAACAATCTGTAAATATTACGGTCAAAAACTTCTGCGCCTCCCTACCTGATAAATTTAAAGAAATTGAACCTCCTAGTTTATCTGAATTAACAATTTATATTAAAAAGTTAAATGATAAAAAAGCTCCGGGCATCGATCGCATCAATAATAAAATGTTAAAATTACTACCTGAAAATTACCTTAAATTCCTTATTAATATTATCCATAGTTGTCTTATTTACGGACACTTCCCCTCAATGTGGAAAACAGCAGCAGTTGTACCAATACTCAAACCTGGAAAGGACCCAACGGACCCGACCAGCTATAGACCTATCTCACTTCTACCTGCAGTCAGCAAAATAGCCGAACACTTTATCCTGATCAATTTAAATTCCTTCCTCGACAATAACAATATCCTGATTCCGGAACAATTTGGTTTCAGGAAAAATCTCTCAACAACCCATCAATTACTTAGGGTAGTCGAATTCATTGAAGAAGGCTTCGCTAATAAACAAAAAACTGCTGCGGTTTTCCTCGACATTCAGAAGGCTTTTGACCGTGTTTGGCTTGATGCACTTATTTACAAACTAATTAATTACAACACCCCCCCTCACCTAGTCAAAATTATTATTTCCTACCTCAGCCATAGATCCTTCAAAATAAAACTCAATCATGTTTTCTCATCAATCAAACCTGTCAATGCAGGAGTCCCGCAAGGATCTAAGCTGGGGCCAGTTCTTTTTTCACTTTATATTAATGACATCCCAAAACAATTTAACACCATGTTGTGTTTATACGCGGACGACACAGCAATACTAGCTAGAAACAACAATCCAAATTTCATTACCATAGCACTCAATAGACATCTCAAATCTCTTGTAGAGTGGTTCAATACCTGGAAAATAGTTATAAACGCGAGTAAAACTGAAGCTATTTTATTCAGCAAAAATAAATTAATTAGAAATTACCCCCCTCTAGTAATTAAAGATCAACCCGTCCCGTGGTCTAAGGAATGCAAATATTTAGGAGTCGTATTAGACAACAAATTAACTTGGAAACCCCACTTTAATTATGTAGTAAAAAAGTTTCGAGACCTAACTCGTAAATTCTATCCCTTAACTCTCGAAACTCGAAAATGACTAGGCAAAATAAAATACTTATTTACACCGCCTATTTGCGTCCAGTATTAACTTATGCTTGCCCGGTTTGGGGATATGCGGCCAAGTCCAACTTACGTATAATTGAAATTCAACAAAACAAACTCATTCGCCAATTCTGTAATATGCAATACTATATGCACAACTCAGATATGTATAAATGTTTAGATTACCCTACTCTCAAAAAATTCATAGCTAAGCTTGCTTTAAATTTTTTCAACAATATGACTAACATCGACAATACTTCAATTAACAATATCCCAGTTTATACCCCAGATGCCAATATTAAAAGACCTCGTAACGTATTAATTTATAATCCTGATTTTAAATTCAATTAACTTTTTTCATCTTTAAATTCTATCTTATTATTGTCATAAATGTTAACTTAAACTTTAGCTGTAGATTTTTTCTCTAAGTTGTCTTGGCCGACATACTCCCTCACTCACCCCTCTCTGACATCCAATAGAAATTAGTCTGGACACGCACCCTTTCACCCACCCTCTCAGCTCTCTTCAACTACTTAAAGGGATTCTCCGGAGATGACCACTGCAGACACCGACAGTCAAGCTGCATGTAATCTGTCAACACCGAGGATAAGCCCCATCCCGGGGCTAGGCGCCTCGTACCCCCAACCACAAATATGGTTTGCCCCAACCCTTAAGTATGCTTGGAATGTGAGGGGAAAGCTGTTGAGAATTTTTGTAAACACTAAACAACAGAAGCGTCTAGGGGCTGGAAAAAAATTTTGCTCCCAGGGAAAAAGAGTGGAAATTTTGAGCGGGGAAAATATTCCGATTATTTGCTCATTACGCCTATCCTCAATGGTCAAAATGGTTGTTTATGTGTTTTGGGAGCTGAAAGATTGTTTTTAACGCATTTCAAATTTATTTATTAATAAATGCAATTATAGCGTGCATATAAAAAGTATCTTTCAATCATTTACGAATGTAATTATTTTATGAAATATTGTCGAATATGTTTGTAAGAATTGCAAGCTGCACAGGATACAAATATTTTGAATCCTGTACAGTTCATACTTTTCTGTTTGTGAACCTGTTTACATCATTTAAGAAGTTATAGGATTAGATGTTAATTCTAGATATTTATTTTTGTTAAGAAAATAACTTTTTATGAAATACTCGTTATGTATTTTTTTTTTCTGATTATCAAGCATGTAAGTTACATTTAGATAGTCTTACTTTATTTATCTGAAATATATTGCCTATATATTTTTACTAAGTGTACCCATGTTGACAATAAATGATTATTAAATAATATGCTTTATATTCAATGGGAACGTATATTTAAAATTATGGATCTTTTTATTCTGTAATGGCTATGACTTCATAATATGTTGAAAAGAAGAGCTCTGCCAATATTTTTATGTATTCTGAAAGAAAATATTTATATTACTCTTTGTATATTTCATCATATCTGAAAATTTTTGAGATAAATCTTACTTCATTTTTGAAAGCATTATATTTAAGGATTGTTTAAGATTTTCATCATATTGTGCAATGAAAAATTTTTGTGTGTAATAAATCATATTCTACTAATAAAATTTGATTTCATATATTTTTGTGTGTGATCGATTTAATTCAAAAACCAGCAACTTTTTTCTAATGAAATTATGTATAAAAAAGAGGTCAGTTAAATATCCCTAATATAGATTCTAGGTGAAATGAATATTGACAAATTCTTCTGATTTTCAATTCTTTTTATTATAGTATTACACTGACTGTATTATATATATACACCATCTCAATTCCAAAAAATACAGAGGTTCACTATTTTATTTCAGAAATTTATTTATATGAGTAATATAATGGAAAAATGTTAAACTATTATATAGTATCACTTTTAATCAAGTAATCAATTTTCTGGTACGAGTAAATTAGTCAAAAATGCTGTAATTCTTTAAAATAAACATTTTATATCACATAAATTTTCTAAATTATTGTAGATCTTTACAGTGACTTAATTTTAGTATTTAGAAAAAGAATTTCTGTAACCTATTGTTGTAATCTATCTACTGAATAAATTTTTTTATATATGAATTTACAGAGTAAAAGTTATAGTAATATATGACATGCTTAGTCATAATTATTTTTATACCTTAACGTAATTTATGTTTACATTGCTTATCCTCACTTTAAAAATCTTAAATATTTTTTTTTTCTTTTTAAAATTTATTTATTGTAGATTTTATACATAGGAAAATTTACTGTGCACAAAAAAGGCATTTTAACTGAATTCTGTAGCTTAATCCTTTTATACTATTCTAGTCATAAATAACTTCAGTGTTAGATTTATTTAAATATTTGCTGTGGTTAAATTACATGCTTATATTTTACTTTTAATATATATATCTATATTAGCAGTAACTGTATGACACTGCCCATTATATAGCATCCAAGAAGAAAAATTAGTTTTAAACTTGTCTAACCTCTACCCGATATAGCATGGGCATGTTTGACAACATCAAATAAACAGAAAATGTTTAGAAATTATCAAAACTAGCTACAAAACAAATTTTTATAGAACAAAACTTTTTGATATTTCATGTGTTCTGACCTAGGTTAGATTTCCTTCTTTTTTGGCATAACGAGATTTGAATCACTGTTTAAAATCAGATGTAAACAAAGAAAAGTATCACATATGTATACCACAGCTCTTACTGTTTGCACATGCACAGAACAATTAAAATCTTAAATATAAAACTCCCTTTATTATTTTGACATGATTTTAATGTACCCAATAAATGCTGTATAAAATGGTATCAATATCTTCAGTATCCATTATTTCTCGAGTTTTTGGGGTTTAAATAAACAGACATTTTCAGGAGACTTCATTTTGCACTATGTATATACATATGTATTTGATATTTTATATTATCAGCTTCATTTATAATCTGTTTTAAATATCTTTGGAATCAAAAAGTTTAACTTGCTCATAATAAATAAATAATGAAACACATAATTAGCTGACATCAAATTATAGATATCAGCAAATCAACATTTATTTAATAAAAAAGATTCTCGACTCATAGATTCAATTATTTGTTTTAAATATTTACACAAAATCTTGTTTCAATTAAATTTTAAAGTGCTTAACTTTTTCACAAATTCCTATTCTTTATAGCAAAGATGTTATATGTTAGCCTTGAAAAAATTAACAAGGTTTATATGGGAGAAAAAAAGATTGGAGAGGGAGGTTTATATGGGAGTGATTCTTTTTTTAAATGTTGGTCTATTTTAAAAATGCAAATTAAAAAAGAACCAAAACATACTGGTATCAACGTTTCCTTCCTTGTTTGAGGCATCTTCAACTACCTTCATTCCTATTTATGGTAATAAGTTATCAGTACTCATTAATTTCAAGATGAATATCAATAATTTGGGATCTGACAGAGAACATATTTCATGTCATGTGAACATGATCTCTCATATCTGTAAGTGCTCCAAAATGGGAAAATAACTATATAGGATATTAAGCATAAATATTAAGTTATTATATAATTCTTTTATTGGTTATATTTGTATATAAAACTTTGATCAATAAAATCACAGCTTTGGGCCTTTATATTTTATCTTCTACTAACGCTGGTTATTTAGATGCATTTGATTTTACATTAAAATTCTAATAATAAGATTTTAGAACTTTAAAACACCATCCTAAGGTTTAGAAATTTTTAAATATTGTTAGAAAATAAAAATATTAAAAAGTGACATTTCAAATCAAAATCTCAGTTATATAGATATATGTTAGTAAAAATTTATATTTCAAGAATAAATATTAATGTCAACACCCCCTCCCCTCAAAAGTCAGGGAGCTAACAATGATAAGAATTTAGTAAAATATTATTAAAGAAAAAATAATAAATTTTTGATCATGAATAATAAAAGTTCCCATTTCAAATTGTTAGTTTTTCACAGTCTTTTTTTTTTTTAATATAGGTACATTTAACATTTTCAATATGTTATTACATATATAACACTTCCAATAATTAAATGAAGCACAAATTTAGATTACAATGTAATTTTTAACTTTAGCTCTCATTGAGACATGAACAAGACTCTCATTTTAAATAATTTTTTTAATCAAAAATAAATAGGACCAGCAGATTACATTTAAACTAAAATATATTCTCATAGCTGTATGAGCAATTTATCTACTTCATGATCATCAGTTTAATAATAACTGATTTGTCTGTCAAATGAAACATTAAATATTTCAATAACATAGATATCAAGGCTAAATATGCATGTACTCAAAACTTCAATATGATCTTACTGTTTATTTGCAAAATAATAATATAAATAAATTTAAAAATTTAAATGAAATTTCAATAGAGTTTAATAAAATTCACTTAAATTATGAAACTGAAATGTATCCACTTTTAATATGTAAATTTATTTTTCCTTTAAATTGAAATATTAGACTCATATATATATTCCTAACTACAATTTCTGATTATACATATAGTATATTTCATACATATAGTTGAGTATATATTTAATACAAACCTAATTATATGTGTTTGAAAACATTCTTTAAGAATGCATACTGGCGATGAAACATATATAACACTAAATTCATAAAACCAAAATTTTCTTTAATAAATACAAAAGCTTTCAATAGTTACTAACTGATCAAATAAAAATAAAATACTTGTATGTTGTCACAAAACTCCATATAAACAAATTATATGACATCGTGTTTTTATTCCGAAATACGTTTGTAAGTAAACAGAGAAATTTTCAAATAAAGCAAAGCACCTAATTAAATAATAATAACAGAAAAAATGAACCAATAATTTTGGTTTACGTGGTTAGAAATCTATAATGTATTCTTTATTTGAACAATTTTTTTTTGTGTGTGTGTGTGCAGCATCTTACTTTTTATATCATATCATAACTCCTATTTTTTCATTGTTATATTTAGTTCAATAACACTACTCTAAAATCCAAGGCATCGACATTTCAAAAATTCTAAACACAGATTTCAAATCATTTTTGTACTAACAGACATAGCAATTTAGCTCAGGAATCTGACGGACAAATAACGCGGCACAGATAAGATCTTTCCTCTGAGTCACGTGGGTAGAAAAAATTGCCTTTATTTTCCCTATGCTATTTTTTTATTGGAAGCTGTGCAACCATATACATGTGAATATGATAATTTAAGAACGCTAAAGGTTAGAAAGAGGATAACTTTAAACTGACTACTCTAGCCAGCCTTGAGGCATACTGTTTACGTATATATATAGCGCTGGGTGTGTGTATTTAATCCAATAAAAAATTCTTCTTTACTTTTTCTTGTTTATTTTCACACACAAATATATATATATATACAAAACATGGACGACGATCACAGATATACAAGGAAACACATAATATATATATTGAAATATAGAAAGTGCCGCTAACAACGAGCGAACAAATAATACTTTTTTGCCGCTAACGGAGAGCGAGCTATGTGCTTGCCTACACCAGTAACAACAACACCGGATCTGGTTGTTTACAAAAATTCTCAACAGCTTTCCCCTCACATTCCAAGCATACTTAAGGGTTGGGACAAACTGCGCCATCTATATTCAGTATTTATTTGTACATATGAATAAGTATACAAAGAATAAAAAAGACACAAATAAAATAATTAATTAAATCAAACATAATTAAATCACAGTTATCTAACTTGATAAAAAATAATAAATAATAAATTTTAACTAATAAAAATTTCCTCTTAAGTTCCTCTAAAATAATCAAACGTTCGTTTGATATTTAATAAATTTACATCAAAAAAATCGTTTGGAAATTCAGAAAAATCTTTGAAACCATGTAAGAATTTTTATAAAAACAGAGCTAAGAAATCCAATCAGAATAAAAATTTCTCGAGAGCCTTTTACATAATTGAAAGATTAAAATTCGATTTTTAAATTTATAACACTGATGTATACATAAATAAGAGAAATATGCATTAAATCGAGAAATGATTTGATACAATTGAAAGATAAATTTTTTTTAATGAGTTCAATGAATTGAATAAGTAATTACTAACTTATGAAGGTCAAATGATTTAAATCGTAAATAAATATTTTCTGAAACGTCTTCACGATGAGCTCCTTCTATAGCAAATGGTATGCATTTTTTTTTTTTTTTTCTAAATTTGCTGTAATTTTTTTAATATAGCTTTAGACAGAAATTTGCAAAATAATTAATAAGAGAATTTCTTTTTTTAATATACAAAAAAAAAACGAAAATAGGAATTAAAATATTTTTCACTTTCTTACTAACGTCTGAATGATTAAATGACATTGGTAAATGGTGTTTTAATTTTTAATCATTTATTTGCAGTCCTTTAGTTGAACAGAATTTTACTTCCAAATCTAATTTTTTATACAGATGGCACTTATATAGAAATGCCCAATTTCATCAGAATCAGCCAATTTATTTGCTTCTTTTGTAATAAAAATTTAAATTGTGCTTCAAACTTCTAAATCTACAGACAATTAATTTACTTGAAAAAAGTTCAGATATAATAATCAATAAAAATTTATTATTTTTTTTTTACTGTTACAAAGTTTTATGATGGAAATATTTTTAATAATCTACAAGTGTTTTCAAGTTTTTGAAAAAAAAATTAATTTTAATTCCAAATAAATATGATAATAGAACTAAAAGGGGAAATTAAGAGAATAAAATAAGACTAGCAGAGCGTGGTTTCGATCCACGGACCTCTGGGTTATGGGCCCAGCACGCTTCCACTGCGCCACTCTGCTACATCATACTAGTTCAAAACAATGTATAAAAAAATAGAAAAATTCCATTTAACTTTAATTAATTTGAAAATATTTTAGTTTATTTGATGTTTCATTGTTTTTTTTACGTTGTTGAGGAACTTTTGATATTTTTTTAACATAGGCAAGAAAACTTAAATATTCATCACCTATTATAAAGACATGATATGAACTGTGCTGCCATCTAGTAGGCTTTTTATAAACTAAAGTTGTTTTTTCATAATTGAAGAAATTTTACTTCGTTTGCAGAATGTCATTTAAAAATTTAGTGCTTTGCTGATTTAATTTATTTTATGTTCATTTGTTGTTAATTTTTCGACTGCAACGACTTTCTTGGAATTTGAAACAAAATCCTATTTATTGCAATATTATTTTAAATGTACAACTGAAAATCAAATAAGTGTTCTAATTTCAAAATTTAACTATGATAAATTTGGAAAAAAAATCTATTCTATTAGAAGGGAAAAAAATTAAAATACCCCTTATATAATGCGAGCTTTTTGTTTATAAAAATAATCAGTATACATTTTTTAAATTTAAATTATGGCGATGCTTTTTTTAATTTTTGAGATACACGAAATAATAACAATAAAACTTTCATTTCGCCGAAAAATGAGAATCGGCAAAACTAATATTTCCTTAAAATAAACTTTTTAAAAATATGTGGATTCAGGATGATTAACAGTATATCCTTAATTTTACTAGCTGCAAGCAGAAGGATTTAATATCTTTCTTTTGTTATGCTTGAATGAATTAAAATATTTCTTTCATAGTAATAAGTTTTATCGTAATTTTGAAAAGGAATTCTAGAAATTTTTTGATTTTTTAATTTTTAAAAAGAAAAATATAGAAAATTCCAGCTCTTTTCGAATACTATTTTTTAATTTTTTCATAAACTATAATTTATTAGCTTTCAATATGTACATCGAAGTTAATTCAAATTAAACCGGAATTCGATTCATCCAAATATTGGATTAACTAGATCATAGAATGAGTGCAACTTGGATAAATGACATTCCAAATTAAAGTGTAATAAATATGAATTTTAATTACATATTATTTTAAAATAAATAGTAATCTATACTTATAATAAAGCTCAATGTGTGTGTGTGTGTTGGCGATCTACAGGCCAGACCGTTGGACCTACAGCTACCAAATTTGGTACATGTATACCTTGGAGGTCGGGAATGTGCACCTCGGAGCCCTTTTTTTGAATTTTTAATTAGAATTCGAATTAATTAAAATTTAAGCGAAATTTCGATGTTTTTTCGCTATAACTTCCGAAAATATTATTTCACAAACATGACTTTTATATCAATTTAAAGATAAAATAATTAGCTTTCTAACGATATCAGGTTTTTTAATTTATAACGTAAGGTTCTATTTTTAAGGAATTTTTAAAGAAATATTTTAACCACGTTTTTAGCACGTGACTGGATAAAATAAAAGAATGCCGGAAGTTCGAATAAAAAAACTATCATCGCAAAATAAATCTAAAGAAATGCAACTTTCATCACGTGACTGGATAAAATAAAAGAAATATAAAATGTGATATTTTCTTTAAAAAATAAATGCAAAGCAAAGGTTTCTACAATCGTTTGCAATATCTATATCATTAACTCAATAAATCTTCTTTATTTACGGTAAACCTGATTGAATTTAGACAGGATATGCATTGAAATCCCGACTTAATGGCATATTTATGTAATCGTTTGCAATATCTGTATCATTAATTTAATACTTTTTTTCCCTTTCTCGCTTTCTTTAAAAAAGCATATTTAATATTTTGGCAACATCATCGATTTTTTTTTTAATATTTTAGAAGCATAACCGAGGGTTCAAACTGACTGATTTAAAAAATTAAAGAATATTATTAGGAAAAGGTGTACTTTTAGAACTTTCCGTCCATCATCTTAAAGAAAATATTAATTTCAGGTCAATACATGGCCGGAATTACTTCAAGGCTAATGAATATGTGATTTAATTGAAAATTTTAGAACGAATTACTCATGGTGGACCAGCTGGTCGCCAATGGCGGCTAGTTTTTAATAAAGCAATAGCAATTATTATTATAAACTTGTAATAATCTTTAAACTAGTTTGGTTGAATAAATAAGCAATTTTAATAAACAAACATTTAGAGTATGACAATTTCACCGAAAAACTTCGAAATAAAAGATACGTTTCACATCATATTTAATTTCAATATTTAAATAAAAATCTAACGTAATAAATTTTTTAAAAGATCTTTATTGATTTATTTATGCTTTTTGTAATACAATATTACAGTTGCCGAATAAATTTAATTTTTTAACGTCGTATTATACGTTTATGAGCATTAAGAATACATTTGAATTTTTCTAAAAAAATTCAACAACATTTTTTTTTTTTTGCAATTTTTTTTATTTGTTCTGAGAAAAAAAAATTACCCACACACAATACCTAACAATAGTATTGGGATTTTTATCGGCCTTCAGAATATTGAATATTGGAAAGATATTGCATAATATATCTTTTGCTAATAACGAATTCAAGTTATCGACGATTTTGAATCAAAAACACTCAAATTAATTAAGTTTCAATATATTTAAAAGGGGAAAAGGCTTTTATAAGTTAATTGATTTTGGGCGTCCAAATAAATTATTTCCGATTCATCATTCTTTTTTCTAACTGAAATATTCTTCACTGAGTTGATTAAAGACCTGTTTTATTGTCATAAGCATAGGTAATTGTTATTTTGGAATGGATCTTGTAGTTTTGATCAATAGGAAGTGATAAGAATTACACCGGCTTTTAAAATTTCTACATCACATTTGTATGGCAGTTTTTAATCCAACCTACACTGACAGAAGTAGTGTAGAGACATACTTAAATAAAATGGTGCTCAGGGCAAATACGAAAACAGTGCTCCGTCCTAATACATTTTAATCCTTTGAAATGCTTTTATTTTTTTAAGTTATGGTATTTGAAAATATTTTTTAAATTGAGATTGAGTTTAGAAAAGTAATTCATTTAACTTAATAGATAAATTGATTTAATTAATTATAATTGACTAAATAATATAATTGACTTTGATTTATTAATTGCTAAATAAGTGAACAAGACGCATCATCTTGTTTGAGATAAGAAACTGAAGCATTTAGGATTTTGTCTTAATGAAAAATGTCTGAGAACTCATGCTAATTTACGTAACTTCATTCAAAGATTGATTTGGTGATTAACATACTTCCCTTGATCCTAGAAAAGGTTAAATGCAATTCTTATACTAGTGCCCCCCTCCAAATATCAGTCTAGGTAAGAATTAAAGTCAAAATAATTAAACATAAAACATATCTGAACCAATACGACTTAGTACATGCTCAATACCTCTTAATTATTCGAATATATTAATTAAACTATTTATAAAAATTAAATATATAGTAGTCATAGAAGCAAATTATAAACAAAACGTATTTAAGTCTTATAAAAGGATAATTTGAAATATAATGAATAACAAATTGAAATAAATACATATTATATGTGATAATTTTAAAGGACAAGCACCAACACCAGAAGACCTCAGATAATTACCCCCTGCTATGGCATGGTCAATGGAATGGATGTTTATTTTAGATTTTTGTTATATTTAAATTTTTTTATACAGATGTTTATTTAAATTTTCTTTTAGAGGTTTAAATTATTGATATATTAAATATTTCCTGATTAAGAATGATAAAGTTGCATTAAAAGTTAACGAAGCGATTTAATTTTTAAAAAAAAATATTGCAACTACATAATTCATCATCCAAGGGCCACGGTGGCCTTGTGGTAAGGTTCTCGGCTTCAGAAACGGAGAGTTTAAGGTTAGAGACCCAATGCCACTGAAGAACCGTCATGTAAAAATGTCTGGTGTACGTTAAAACGGTTGGGCCAAACGTCCTTAAATTGGTGTGGTGCGGAATCTTGGAGAAGAGGTACAGGCTAAAATATCCATCTTAGCATCTAGGCCGTGGTTCAAAATTACGAGGTCCATTTCAAAATAGCACTAGTGTTGCTTTAAAACGGGAAATTAATGTAACTAAATTAAAACTAACCAACCATCTATAGAATAAATTTTGCTGCAAACTTTTTGCTGGATTTCTCTGTTTCAAGACTTTTTAACAATATTCTAATCGGCATGGAATTATTTGTACATTTCATATTCAATTTTTTGCTCAGCTGAAGCAGAGAATCTAAATTTTGTTTACAGACCCACAACATTAATAGTTTTATGCATTTAATAATCAATGGAAATTGATTTTCCTTATGAAATATTTCAACTGAATAACATTAAAAAAATATTTACGTAAGTTTTTTTAAATTGAAACGTCAACTTCAGTAAAAAAACGTAAGAACGTTTTCTGTCTAGACAGCAATAATTGAACTGAAATAGTTGATGAGAGGAAACGCAGAGAAAAAAAGATACTTGAAGAAAAAAGATGCACTTAGGATAAGATTTTTTTTAAAAAAGAATCAATTGACAGGCGATTAAAGTCTGGTCTAATTAAATTATAACTCAACTTATAGGTTTAAAAGGAAAAGGAGATAACTTTGACCTTCAAGCAGTCAATCAGTTATGTCCACAGTCGGGTTTCATAAGCTGGTGGTGCTCTGACATGCCTTTTCCAGGCTTATTGTGAATCATTTTCTTTTTTTCTCCTCCTTTTTAATACTTTTTTTTTTCATTTTACCTGTCTCTAAACAATTATATATGTCTAGAGCATCAAACTCTTATAGCAAAAAAGTTAATAAATTAGATAAAACATAATCTATTACTTATAATAAAGCTCAATGTGTGTGCATGTGTGTGTGTGTGTGTGTTGGCGCTCTACAGGTCAGACCATTGGACCTACAGCTACCAAATTTGTTAGTATACCTTGGAAGTCGGGAATGTGCACCTCGATGCTGTTTTTTCGAATTTTTAATTAGAATTCGAATTAATTAAAATTTAAACGAAATTTCGAAGTTTTTCCGCTATAACTTCCAAAAATATTATCGCACAAACATGATTTTTACATCAATTTAAAGATTTAAAAAAATTAGCTTTCTAATGGTATCAGTGTTTTAATGTATAACTTAATCCTCTATTTTTAACGAATTTTTAAAGAAATATTTTGACCATGTTTTTTTTGAGCACGTGACTGGATAAAATAAAAGAAAACAATGACGGAAGTTCTAATAATAATAAACTATCATCGTAAATCAAGTCTAAAGAAATGATACTTTTAGCACTTGACAGGATAAAATAAAAGAAACATAAAATGTGATATTTTCTAAAAAAATAAATGCAACGGAAAGGTTTCTATAATCGTTTGCAATATCTAAATCATTTATTCAACAAATCTTTATGGTAAACCTGATTGAATTTAGACAGGATGTGCATTGAAATCCCGACTTAATGTCATATTTCTATAATCGTTTTCAATATCTGTATCATTAATTCAATAATTTTTTTTTCCATCATAAAATGTGATAGTTTCTAAAAAAATAAATGCAAAGCCAAGGTTTCTATAATCGTTTGCAACATCTAAATCATTTATTCGATAGTTTTTTTTTTCCCTTTTCCGCTTTCTTTAAAGAAACATATTTAATATTTTGGGAGCATCACGGAAAAAAACATTTATAATTTCAGGCCAATCAATGCCCGGAATTACTCAAGGCTAATGAATATGTGACTTAATTGAAAATTTAAGAATGCATTACTCATGGCGAACCAGCTGGTCGCCAAAGGCGGCTAGTAAATAAATAATTGCAAAGCGGAAATGCAATTCAAAAGATTCATTTGAGACAGGTATGTAATCTTAATCGGCGAGTTGCCACTGGTTGGAAGCTGGTATTGATTTCATGGTTTTTTGATTAAAAACTGCAATCTTACCTACGTTAGTTTACATCCACAATTATTTTTGCCTATCGAAAGTAAAATCATTCTAGTGATTTCATTGAACCCATAAAAATGTTTCCAACCAAAAATTAGTTTTAAAATTCTTTAGTTTTTTATTGAAATATTTATGTAAACTCTGGAATAATAAATACTCATTTTACTTTTCTATTAAAGCATAATAGTGTTTTGACAGTCATTTTTATTTCTTTCATTAAAGTCCATATGTTCATGTAAAATGACATCAAATATACAAAGTATTCGTTTTTAAATAACAAATTTATTCTGTTTTGTGCATTTTGACATCATCATATAAATTTGTACAAGTGTAAAGTCAATGTGTTTTTATTAAATATGAATTATTAATAACAGCACTTAAGAGGAAGTTATTCACAACGTTTAAATACAAAACCATGCAGCTGAATTAAATTTATATTTAAATATTTTCCATATTTTAAAAATTAAAAAAATTATCAGGGTTATTTATTACTAGAATAGTTGTAAAGATAACTTTAAGATAAAGCAATTATTTAAAAAGTAATGGAAGCAACAACAACAAAAAAAAGACTTGCTATTAGCCCTTCTTTTTTCATAGTCATTAATTATAAAGTCAAAATAATTAATCCATAAATATTTATAAATGGCAGCACAGTTTATGCTACTGAGTCCAAAGTTTATTTAATCAATTATTCGCACATTTGTGATCATATGATCACTAAATAAACAATCAAATTTCATTGGAAATGGCATCTCTAGTAATTACTAGTGATTAATTAGTAAATAGTCTATTTTAAAATAATAATTTCTGTAATAGTAACATTTATAGTTAAGATATTAATAGTAAAACAAATAATAATATCTAATACTGTTTAATAATTAATAGATGAATTAGTCAATTTATCACTCTAATAATAAAAGCGAATGTGTGTGTTGTGACTGTATAGGACAAATTCTTTTATCTAATTACATTAAAATTAGTGTAAATATACTTTGGAAGGTAGGAAAATACAGTGTGAGGAGATTTTCCTGAAATTTGAATTTTAATTAATAATAAAAGAAAATAAACGAGATTCAGGAGTGGTTTCTTAATAATTCCCAAAAATATAATCTACAAAAAAAAAAAAAAATTGTAACATTTTAAAATTTTTGAGAAATTGCTTTTTAATTAGAAACTTAATTAATTAGAAATTGCCAATTTAGCTTTCGAAGACTCCGTTTCTCAAATTTGGCAATTATTAAAAAAATTTCTTAAGTTTTCTACAGTAAATTTAATTTTTAAATAGAGCTAAAATTATTTTAATTTTCTCACCAAATATTTTCTTGCTAAATTTTTTCCGTTATGAAAAACGGGAGAAGAAAAATTTTATTTAATCTCTATTTGTTGTATGTGATTACAATCCTACGAAAACAATGTGAAATTAAAATATAGCAATTACTATTTTAATAAATAGTACTAGATTACATAGAACTTGATTCAACGAAGATAATTCATGCACACATTTTATCAGAACTGATATAAGTTTATTATAATAATACTGATTTAATAGTCCCCCAAGATTAAATGGGTAATAATACTTTATTGAAATAATCATGAGCATCAGTTTATACAATTAATTGATATTTATGCAATTAATTGATAATTTTAATTAATTAAATTAAATTTGAATGCAACTAGTATTTCCACTCAACCAAGTGATTACCAAAGACAACAACTTCAAGAAGAATCTTAAATTGCCTCAATTACTTTTACAAAATAATCATTGATGAAACAGAGAGAAAAATAATGCGATCTACAATGCAATGAATTACGCCAAGGTCCCACTAAATCAGCCATACTCAACCTTTTTTTTATAGGGGCCACAAACACGTTTCAGTCACGGTAGCCCGGGCCGCAAGTAAAAAATAATTAGGTGTATAAATGAAAAAGTAATATCAACCTAATGAATTATTTAGTTTAATGTAAAAAAGAACTTTTAACAAAGATGCTTACTTACTTATATGTATATCTAATGAGACTTTTGGAACTGAGAGCATTTTTTTAAAACTTTATCAATATCTGGCTTGTCGTTGCATGCTACTCTTATTATATCATCCAAATGGGAATCTGTCAGTTTATTTCTTTATACACTCTTTGTGTATTTCATCTTTGAAAAAAATGATTCGCACACATACGTTGACCCAAAAAATGTTAGCATTATTTGGGCACATCTTTGCACGCTTTTATATTTTTGGGGAACAATGCTCCAAAATTCCACATATTCCCTTTTTTCCCTTTTTTCTTTGAAAATTACTTCCAGGTTGGTGTCATTTTTAAAATCAATAAATTCATCAAACAACTCCGAGTAATTACAATTTAAAACTGAAGCCAACTCAGATATAGTTGGTGTCTTTAAATGCCATGGATTTTCTGCAAGTAACAAGCAATTTTTTAATTTTCTGAGATCTTGAAACCTTTTTTGAAATTCGTTTAATAGTGCAGTTATAAAATTTGAAATTATAGAGCAGTTTTCTTCTGAAATGTTAATACCGTCCTCTCTGGTTTTTATAATAGTTGGAAAATTGTGCAGCTGTTTGTTCTGTATTTCGTTATAATAAATACTTAGCTTTTCCTCAAATGCAAACACTTTATTTGCCATATTGGACACTATGTTATTTTCGCCTTGTAGACTCTGATTGAGATTGTTTAGTTTTTCCGTAATATCACATAGAAAACCTAAAAGACACCACCATTCATCGTTTTGTAATTCTGGGTACCCTTTATTATTTTGCTCTAAAAATAGGATTATTTCATGGCGTAATGAAAAAAACCTTTCCAAAACCTTTCCTCTACTAAGCCATCGCACCGAGGTATGCAAAAGAACGTCGCTGTGCTCACTTCCCAGTTCTTCAAGAAGGGTTTTAAATTTTCTTTGGTTCAGTTCTTTTGCTCGTAATAATTGACAATATTGATAACTATTTTCATTACCGCTTCTATTTCTGGTTGTACAGCACGGGCCGCCAAGTTTTCTTGATGGATAATACAATGGAATGTTATTAAATTGCTGCAATTATATTTTTTCTTAAATAATGAAATGAAGCCATTTTCGGATCCAGTCATTGAAGGACAACCATCTGTACACAAACACACGATTTTTTGCACATCAATTTCATGATGTTCTAAAAAATTACAAATAGTATCAAGGTAATCCGTGCCTCGGGTTTGACCTTTCATTGGCAGTAATTTTAAAAAGTTTTCATGAATTTCATTGTTTTCTGTACAATATCTAGCAAACACCGAGCACTGCGATGTTGCTGAAATATCGGTGCTGGCATCAAATGCTAAACTGAAAAACTTGCATCTTCTTAGGTTTTTTAATATATCATCGGAATTAAATTTAGAAATGTCTTCAATACGCCTGGTGCAGGTTGAATCCGAAAGCTGTATTTTTTTTAATATCAGATACTATTTGTTTTTTGTTACTGTATTTATCAAAAAGTATATTAGCAGCACTAATAAAGCATTCCTTTACAATTTCCGCATCGGTAAATGGTTTCATATGCTTACCAAGAATGTAAGAAATTTCATATGATGCTTTTTTTACCGCCGAGTCTTGTGATAATGCCGCGAACATAACATTTTGTTGCTCATGCAATGATCTCTTAAAAAAACTCAATTTCTCATTTCTCAAAGACGATCCGGGAGGAAACGTTTCGTCGAAATCTTTATGTTTTGAAGTGAAATGACGAGAAATATTGTATTTCTTCAATATGATACTTTCCCGAAATATCAAACAAGTAGCTGCGTTGTTTTTATTTGGCACAACAAAATAATCAGATTCCCACTCATCTTGAAACAATCTATTTTCACTTGATATTTTTCTTTTATACTTCGACGACACTCCTGACATTATTTTGAAAATAATAGGCATACTTAATTTACAAAACGAAACTATTATTTGGCAGAGGACGCGGGTACGTACACAAATTTAGTTTAATAATTTAGATTAAATTTATAACAAGTTTAGTTTCGATCGACAATCAAAGCGACACGCACTTAGGTCCATGGATCTTACGGTCTGGCCATGCGCAAACACGAGCGGCGGGGCGACTTGCCAATTAGTAAAACACACGTCTCATTACACATGACAAGCAATGTTTAGCTTCGCAAGTCGCCCCGCCGTCCGCGTTTGCGCGTGACAAGACCTTTAAGGGGATTCCCCACGCCGCGTATTTCGTATCGTTCGCGCAACCATAGATTACAGACCTTTAAGGGGATTCCCGCGCCGCGTATTCCGTATCGTTTGGGCAACCATAGTTTAGGATAGTTTGCGTTTCCAATTTAAGCAAATTATTGATATCGCTCACATTCCCATACTTCCCGTTCAATTACCAACTCTTTGAAGGGCGCGAAATTTGAAGTTGTTTACAAA
Organism: Argiope trifasciata; assembly: GCA_026543055.1. Taxonomy (NCBI): domain Eukaryota; kingdom Metazoa; phylum Arthropoda; class Arachnida; order Araneae; family Araneidae; genus Argiope; species Argiope trifasciata. The sequence goes on along the minus strand of JAPMOQ010001131.1, from coordinate 6,583,180 downwards.
TAAGTTGTAACTACCTAGTTTAATAATTGGGCCAACCAAAACGCCTCCGCGGGCCGCAGGTTGAATATAGCGGCACTAAATTATCAAATGCTATAACTTAACTGGGATTGTAACGGTTTGAGAGACACTGTATAAAAATAAATAAACAAACCTTTCCATTCACTTTGTCTGCTGCTTCTCTTCCTGTTTTCCGTGTCATGAAGTGAAAATTTATTTCTCCGTTTGAATTTTAATTTCTGAAAATATGCATTTATGTTTTACTCTAACATATCTCGCATGATTTCTCCATTATAATGCTTTGTTAAATATCATATGCTTCGGTTATGCAGAATACATTCTTCGCTTTTTTAAAATAAAAAACATTACCAATTCTTTTTGCTTTAAATGACATGAATTATGTTAGCTGCCGAAGTAATGAGAACGGAGATAGGAATGTTCACAATCAGGCAATTGCTCGTTGAGTCTGTGATGGAATACATTTAGTAAGACCTGTTATTAATTTTAAAAAAAATCTTTGAAAAATTTATGGATAATCTAATGGCAGAATTATAACTGTGAAATTTAATAATTTTCTTAATTATATGCTTATAATATCTGCTTACTACAATGGAATCTAGATTTTTATATTCATTTCTTATTTATATGCTTAGGTGTTACATTTTAGTTAAGGTTTCAAAATTTTGGTGAAATCTTTTATTAGTACTTTTATTATTTAATTATTTCATTCAATTTTTTAAATTATATTTTTATTTATAATGAAATTATATGCTTTTGTAAAATATATAGTCAGTTTTGTTACAAACGAATTTTTTTAAAATTTTTAGTGAACAGTTTTCTAACTGTAATGCTAACGATTTTAAATTCTTTTTAACATTTTTCCTGAATTTGTAATGAAAAGAGGATTAAACACTTATTACAATGTACAGTTAAAATATGGAATTTGAAAAGTCTTTTCTAATTCATTATGAGAATTATAAATTGGACCTGTTTGATATAATTTTAAGACTTAAAAAAATATTTTCTTGTTTAACATCTGAAATCTACTATAAAATCTTTTGACTGTGTTTTGTTACTTTTTCGGTATTACATTAATCAATGTAATAGTATATTTATATAATTTTGATATATTAATAGTTATTATCATTACTTATAAAAATTCTTGAGAATGATTATGCCAATATAGTTGTTTGGTTGTTTTGTAGAAAACATGCCTGGAAAAGTTAAAGTACGAATTGTAGCAGGAAGAAATCTTCCTGTTATGGATAGAGCAAGTGATACATGTGATGCATTTGTTGAGGTTTGCATTCATTTAAAATTTTATTTTCTTTGAGATATATAACTTTTTTTTTCTAATTGTTTTTTGCAAATTATATTGTGAATAAAAACATGAAATCGAAATATTTTATTTGTAGATTAAATTGAGCAACACAACCTATAAAACAGAAGTTTTTAGGCACTCTCTTAATCCTGAATGGAATTCTGAATGGTTTCGATTTGAAGTATGTTACTGATAAATTATTTTTAAAATCATATTATTAAAATTTATGCGTTATGACAGTTTTAATTTTATTATCACTATCTAGAAAACTATTATTTTCCAAAATACCAAACCATTCTTTTAGCATATTTTTTTGCTTTTATTTCATTTTTATAGTATAATTTTATCTTGCATTTTTTTAACTTCAGATTTGTGTTTCCAAATTTTTAATACTTTGTACTTTAGATTGAAATTTATATTTTATTGATATATCTCTTATTTGTTAAAATATTATATATCTACCAAATGACAATATATTTATTAACATGTAAATTGGGCTTTTTTATTTTGTTCGTTGATCTTTTTTTTAAAAGCCATTTTTATAATTGTATTTCACCCTATGAAAGAAACAATCTTTATGTGCAGTAATGTATTCATAACATGCTGAATGGTGCTTCGTAAGTTTTGCTGCTAAAATTAAAATGTAGTCTTTTTTTGATGCTCACTATTAAAAGAAGGGAAATGAAGATGAAACAAGATTTATGCATTAAAAATAACAAGTAATCTTTCTAATAGCTCTGCTTTATGCTTCTAAAACTGGGTTGTTATAAATTAAGCACAAAGGAGAAATGATAAGTGTATTTAATAATTAGATACCAAAAAGGTCAACAAATTATCATTGTTTTTCTTTACTTTTATTAAATGTGCAAAAAAAAAAAAAGTTATGACTTTTAAAAACTATTATATGGATATATCTTTTTGTATAATTATTAAGAGGTTTATAACTTATCTTACAGGTTGATGATGAAGAATTACAAGATGAACCATTACAGATAAGGTAATCTTCCATTTCTTAGTATGATATTACATTCTTTAAAGCCTATTGAATAAATGGATAAATTTTGAATATATATTTAAAAAAAACATTAAAATCAAATTTCCTGCTGAAGATTGAATTCTTAATTTCACCATGAAAATAAAGTAATGATAAATAGAAATGCATTATTTTTTTTATTTATTTACACTGCTTGGCTATAGCTAAGCAGCAGTTACATTTTTTGGAATAATTAAGTATAGACAATGATAGAAGAAATGAAACCAAGTGAATATTTTGCAGAGAGGATGTGCATTTATTGTGATACAAAATGATGCAGATATCAATACATTGAAAAATTGTAAAATTAATAAAAAAATGCTCTTTGGATGATATCCAAACAGCCCCACAAAAATTGAACTTCAGGTCAGATTGATGCAGACCTGGGTACCTTTTGTAAGATGTGTGATGACCACAGATGCTAATGACATTTTGCAACTGTTTTTCATGCTTTCCACTTAACTATCAAAGAGTTCTCAAGGGATATACTGTCCCACTCCTGTCTCAAGGCAATTTTGAGCTCTTGCATTATTTGGGAAGGCATGGTTCTTTCTGAAATACATCTACCAAGGATATCCTTGGCATATTTAATGGAATTTAGGTTGGGAGAGTAAGCAGGCCATTGCATATGGATAGTATTTTCACTTTGCAGTGTATCCGTTACTTCAAAGGTTCTGTTTGACTGTACATTATCACCCATAGACAAAAAGTCTGAACCTACAGCACCTTTAAAAAAGATGAACCTGCTCCAGAATAACTTTTCAGCAATACTGTTGTGATGTAATGCTTCTTTACTCAAAGATGTGAAGCAGTGTTATGCCATTATGCATAATGAATGCCCACATCATTACACCTGAACCATACATATCACGTTCACTTGCAAACTGTTGTGCATAACATGTTCTGTGCTCTTTCCATTACAATTGGTGGTCAGAATCGCTTGTCACGCTGAAACGAGATTTGTCCGAGATCATTACTCTAGACCAATTTCGGATATCCCAACCAACGTGTTCCTACACCAGCATAATCTTTCACGACGATGCTGTAGCTGAAGTGGAATGCAACGAACAGGCTTTGGTACATAAAAACTAACTTGCTTTATTTGCTGTGAAAGGGTTCTTTTAGAAACATACATATCAATAGCAGCAATACATATCAATAACATACAATTTTCTTCCCTTTTGTCCCAAGGATTATATGGCCATCCTTTAAAGGTTTGTTGTTCTTACCACAACATGCTTTTGCAAAGCATTTCCGTCTTCAGCGGCCTTTTTTAATCGCAGGATGACACTATTTGATACACCATTTGCAGCAGTTTCAGTGGTGACACTTTGTCTTGCCTCTATTTGTCCAATTGCTCTTCCATGATCGTAGATACTCAAATGATGTCTTGGTGATATTTTTCTCTTAATTATTACAAGAACCATACAGAATTTCAGAGAGAAAAAACTTATAACTCCCTGCACAACTTTGAGTCAAACAGCTTGAATTTTCATATGAATTATGAGCTTGTATGCAATGTATTTTGTATGAAGTAAATTTGTATAAATCACTTGTTTCTTAGCAGTTGTCAAGCAGTATATTTTATTGTAAACAGTTTCTGATCGGGGGAAAAAAATGCGTGTATAGATGAAACAGGTAAAAGACGGCTACATTTACATAATTTCTGTATTAGTATTAAAAATATTATTCATTTGCTAATTAGTTGTCAAAATCATTTATATCATAGTTACATAATGCTTTTAGTTTATACTTTCTAATTATAAATAGACTTATGAATTTATAATATAAATATTATGAACATTTTTTTTTTCATTATATGTTGCTGATTTCTGAAATTGTTGAATGAAGTTATTTATGATTTAATAACTAATTATACATGTTATATATTATAAATGCATGTTGAAAAATCTAATACATTTTTGTGCCTGTGAAATTATTTATATATTTTTATATTGAATATATATATTGTTTTAATAATTTTTTAAAATATTAGTATATTATAGTAAGAAAACTCTTCAGATCGTATATTTATGTTACATCTGAAGGTTTCTTAAACTCTTTTCACTTATAAAATATTTTTGAAGAGAAAAGAATTGTCTCCATTTTTCTTGATAAATTTTTATGCAGCCTAAAAATTGTTAAATGATTTGGTCAATGAAAAATTAATTAATAGTTATCGAAATCAATAAAAAAATTTATATTTATTATTCACAGAACATTTTAAGGGAAAGATGACTAAAAAAACTTTGTTATATATGCTTTTTATATTATTGTTGAAAATTTTTTTATTTTTATTCAGTCTGAGATATACTTTAAAAAACTGTATATGAATAAATGTTTCTTATAATTTTTGTTTTAGGGTAATGGATTATGATACATATAGTGCAAATGATGCTATAGGAAAAGTTTACATTGATTTAAATCCTTTGCTATGCAAAGAGTCAGGGTCTTTACTCTCAGGCTGGTTTCCTATTTATGATACAATGCATGGTAATCATTCTTAAATTTTTCTTTTGCTTTCATCTTTGCTTAATACTGTAATTGTAATTTAATGGTATAAATCTATTTTTTCTCATATAACTATTAATACATGGTATTTTTATTTCTAGGCATTCGGGGAGAAATAAATGTGATGGTTCGAGTTCATTTATTTAGCGATTCAAATAAATATCGAGAATCATCATGTGGGGTGCAATTTTTTTACAGTGAGTATTAATTTGTTGTGATCAATTTAAATATGATTGTTATAATATTCTTATTTTCCCATGTTCTCATATCGAGCTAAATTGATTATAAAGCAATAAATTATAATTATGATTATTAGCAAAACTTTTCTTTGAATTAATTCAATTCAGATGATCTGAGATTTATTATATGCTTTGTGGAAATTATTCTTCAGTTTATTTTCAAGAGTGTAATCTTCCAAACTGGAAGAAAATTTACAAACCCTATATCAACGATTATTGGCACCAGAATATATTTTTTTGAATAATAAAATGCTTGTTGGTTGCAATTTATTTTGTATATATTGTCTCCTTGAATTAAACGTGTGTTAATGTTTGATTTGTATTCTAGCATATATATCTATATATATATATATATGTATATATAATATAATATAATATATGCCTAAAACACAAGCAAGTACTCGTTAATCTAAACATATAGTTCTATGGACATTTGCTGAAAATGTTTTTAAATTGAGAAAGAGTTTATTGTATTGTAAAATCATGAAATTATGTAAACTATGTAAATAAAACCATAAAATTAATAAAAATTTAAAAAAGGGATAGATTTTCTTTTTTACTATTATATTACTTTTAATTTTAGTATTTCAAATTTGTATTTTGTGAGATAATGCTATTATTATTAAAAAATTTTTTCATTTCATGCTTGATATTTTATGTTATTTATATTATTTACATTTAATAAGGAATTAAACATATTAATATTTAAAGAAATTAGAAGGATTAATTTAATTTTCAGCTGTTGGAAAACTAGAAAAGTTAAAAAAAAAAATTCTGTTGAATGTATCTATAGTAATAATATATAGAAATATGTAATATTTTTTTCTTCTAATCAATCATTGTGCCTTTGAATTTTATTCAAGGACAAATTTTTAAACACATTTTCTCTTGTAAATGTAAAATCTGACAGTTTATTAAAATGGCATGGGTTCAAGAATAGTAAATCTATGCTTATCTGAAGTTTAAAATTCCTTATTATATTATATAACTAATAATATTAAAGAAGAAAAGTGTTAAAAAAAGAATTTTACTAAATATGTCCTATTATTTTTTTCATATCTTTTAGGCAGCAGCATTCCTTGGGGCTTCAAAGCAAAGGCCATTCTTGGTTTTGTTGAAGAACTTGTTGTAAATGATGATCCTGAATATCAGTGGATAGATAAAATTCGCACACCCAGAGCTTCTAATGAAGCTAGACAAACTCTGTTTTCTAAGTTGTCTGGTAAATTCACTTTAAAATATCGCTTTATCACAAAAGTTTTTTTAAAAGTGAAATAAACATGTTAATAAATGCATGAAATATTTTAAATGAAATAAAAGTAAATTTTATTTAAAATTTTTCATAACACACTTTTTGAAAGATGGAAATCTCGATGCCTTTCCGATTCTGATATTTCTATTTCTATTTTTTTGTGAGAATTTACGATTGAATTTTTTAAATTATTGCTTTGACTGATGACTTGCCTTCCTTTGATTTTTTTAAAAATTAAAGTAAAGTAAAGTTTTAAAGTAAGTAAAGTTTTTTAAAGTATTATTAAAAGATATATGATGCACAATGATTCCTTTCTATTTGAAGTTTTTAATAGACCTAAAATTTTGAATTGAGCTTAAAATGAAGAATGTTTTAATTATTATTTGAAACTACTAGTATCTATTGGTTCTTTTTAAAAAAATATTTGTTACTCTAAAGAAAATGGTTGGAACAATATTGAAAGTAAAATTAATTTATAGTTTTTTGTGTGGTTACTTTAGGTTAATTATTATTATAATTTAAAATTTTTTTTATAAAGTGTGTTAAAAACAACTTGTTACTTTTTTCATAGAATTTCTTTGATCAAGTTTTCTTCATACATTACTGTTAAATATTTCTATTCAATTGAGTATTGAATATAATAATGTTATAATTATGTAAGTTTTATTTTAAAAAGTTTGCTAATAAATTGCTTAATTTTTTTAATTAATGAATTTAATCTTTGTTACTTAGCAAACTTTTATTTCATGATTTGTTTATCAAAATGTATCAAATTAATTTCTGTTTCATGTGTTGCTTAAAGTGATCATCTGTTTGTTATTTAGAAAAAATTCTGAGATACAATTTTGATGTATTCTTTCCATTATGACTTTTTTTATTTCGATAAATTATTTTTTTTATAATTGTATGTTTATTCTTATTTAGGTGAAGTTCAAAGAAAAATAGGATTGAAAGCCTTAGAATTAGGAGGCAATGCTGTTATAGGGTATGAACATTATATGTATGTTACACATACGAAAATAGTATTTTTTTTTAACAATTAAATTGAAATTATAATTTAAATCTTTGTAAGAGAAAAAAACTTTATTATATATATATATATAATATAAAGTATAATAATCCCTTTAACATCGTATATAAAGGATTAAAATGAAATAATAGATCATAAGATGTATAGCAATAATAAAGTTATAGAAGGTTGCTTTAATAACAAAATTAAAATCACAGGAAATTTTTTTAATACCTTTACATTTCTTTTTATTATGTTCACTGAATATGAATATTATTGCAGGAATTATTAGAAACTATTATTATTAATATTTTGATACTAAAATAAATTAGCGCTGCAGAAGTAAAATTAATAGGAAGTTTAGCAGTCAAATGAATATACAATAAGTGAAAATTACCTTTGACTAACATGTATATGGATAAGTGAAATATTAATCCTTTGACTAACATGTATATGGAATATCAAAACTTCTCACATTGTAACATCTATTTTTTTGTTTACAAAGTGATGTCATCAATATTGTTGGTCAATATTTTTATAAGCACAATCATATGCTGCAATTTGTTGGTGCTGCAAATAAATGAATAACTCTACCTTAATATTTATAACTTATTATACTGTCATAATTCCAATGAAATGTTTTTTATCTACTTCATCATAATGAATTTAAATTATATTTTTTCTGATATAGTTATCATCAATGTTTTGATTTGGAGGGAGAATCTGGAATCGTTGTTCGAGGCATTGGGACAGCTGTGATATTAACAGAAAATGTAGCATCTTCTTCTCAAGCTGAGGCTTTAAGAGAGTAAGATAATTTAAAAGATATCTTAAATTCGTGATAAGATTTTTATTATTAATACAAATTGTATTTTTTAAATATCTCCTTACAATTTTTATATTGATTTTCTTTAATAAAAATGTTGTACCTTTTTTTAAAAAATTACATGCAAGTTTATTTTATATAAAATCAAATTGTTAATTTTTGCATTAAATTTTTTAATTGCATCCAAGTCAAAATATTTCATTAGTGTATATATTCAATGTGTACTTCAAGAGAATTTTTTTAATTTTAAGTATTATATTTATTTATGAATATTTATAAAATAAAGAGATTCAAATAGAACTTTTTCTATAAAGGTATCTATTATCAAACTTTACTTAATTCAAATCAAAATACATAATGCTAAAATTGTTAAATACATTGCATTATGTCTACCTTCATTTTAACTTTAAAAAAAAATTTAGTACACAGCACTGCATATGCATATTGTAGGTTTTTATAATCTGGTTTACAATAAATGTCTTCTTAGAAAATTATACTAGGTAACTTTGTTTAACCAGAAATGTAAATACATGAAAATACTGACTTATCAAACCTTATCAATGATTAAAATATTTTTTTTGTTTATCATACCTGACTAATTATTATATATTTTTTATATACCTGACATTAGTTCTAATTTTCTTCACTCAATTGTCTTTTAAAAAGTAATTTCCTGTTCATCAATGCATCTTAGAAACAAAATGGATGTTCATAAACAAGGGGATAAATTAATCTGTACTTATCATTCAATTTTGTAAGATTACATGGTTCTCTCAAAGATATACCCATCCCTAAATAAAAGTCAGATTTATTTGTTTCTAATATTTTGTGTTATACATAATTTTTACACCCATTATGAATCTAGATTGACCATTATAAATCTCTTATTGGGTCAAAATTTTATGAATTATTTTACACTAGACTGCCCCCACCCCCACACACAGAGAAAGTATGTTTTAAATTCTAATTATTTGTCCACAGTGTGATGATTTGAAAATTTCATTTTTGTTCTCTGTTTATTTTAATTGTAGTTAGTATTTCTGAAAAATAAAATAATTAAAAAAATCTCTACCAAGACAAATTCAAACAAACATTAATAAATCATATTTATTTGAAACTTGGGGGAAAAAAGATAAATATCAGAAATTCTTACAGTTTCCTTAAATTGTAGACTATTTTCTCACATTGTTTTTATTTATAATTATCTTTTCAGCTTAAATTGGTGTTAATCATTGAACTGTAGGGAATAATTTAGAAGAAAAATTAAAAATATTTTGAATGTTCTTTTGATGATATTTGATCTTCATTCAAAATTTATTTTTTTAGGTATGCATTTTCATCAAGTGTAGAACTTCGGAATAGTATTTCAATTTGATATTTATTATATCTAAAAATTAAATCAAAATTAACTTTTTTGTTTGGCACTTTTTAAAAAAAATGCTAGCTTAATATTTTTAGCTTATTTGCTTGTATATCTTAATAATTTGAAGCATTAATTTGATGCAGTTTAATGCATCATTTTGCTGATCTGAACTAAGACTAATATTAATGTATAAGGTAAGTAACAAATGTTCTTTCATCGCTGCTGCTTGAATTGCTTTTGGAACTATTAACAGTGGTATTGGAACTTCTGCTTCATAGAAGAATTTGCTATTTTTCCTCCATTTATGCATGACACTTTTTACTACTTCTGTAGTTATTAACTGTAGTATGAACGATAATACTCTGTTTTAGGTGTTAAGAGTTGAGTGGTATTTTTGAGCTGTATAATTTTTTAATCATTAATAACCATATTCTAAATTTCTTTATAAAATAATAAATGAAAATAATAGCTCTGATGGGGGAACAAAATGTTTGTGCGAGTTCTTTAATGCACAATTTAGATGCATAGCAAATTTAGTGCTCATTATATCTGAATTCTTTAAATCAGTACGAATTCCCAGATAATCTCTTCTATGATATTCTGTATAAAAAAAATGTATTGGTGAGCTTTTACTTTGATAAATGTTTAATTTTTATGATTTTATATTTTAAGAATTTTAGGTGAGGATTGTAAGAGTATATTTGATGAATTATGCTTATCAATTATTAAGGAATAGTATTTGGAATTAGTATTGAATAGTGCTTGGTAAAATAAAAATAGTTCTTTAGCATTATACAAAAGGCCATGTTCAAAGAAAGCTATTTTCTTAAAGGTGAAGTGGATTTCATTGATAAGAGAAAAACATTAATGCAACATTAAAACATTATTAAAAATAATTAACATTAAGAAATTATTAAAATTATAGTGATTGAATATAAAAAAAATTCCAAATTGCCCAGTCAGTGTTTCATTATTATTCTATGCACATACATTTAAAAGATGAATATTCAACTAAGCCATTATTTTGTGACTGCATAATAATTTATTTCCAGTTGCGACTAGTAATATATTAATTTTTCCAATTGTTTACTTTCTTTGTGCAGATGTTGATTAAATTTTGAATGGTAATTTTAGGCAAGACATATGATAGTTTTAGTTAATTTTTAATGCATTTATAATGATCATGTCATTCTATATATGACAGACCCATAACTATTAAATTCATTCTTTGATCTTAACAGAACCAAATTTCATCTAAGTGTGACAAGTTTCTTGTATTCTGCGGGTGTTTAGAGTAGTAATTCTTACAACATCCTTAAAAATTTAATAAAAAATTATTTCTAGTACATTAATTTAATCATTTCATTTAAAGTAGTAGATGACTTCCAGTTAAAGGATTTTGCTGATATTTATGATAACTCTCTATTATCATTATTTTATTTAAATTTTAGACGATGAAAATATGCATCAATCGTATCATATGCAATTTTCTTCATTTCTGCAATTGTGGTTATGTGCCTTCATTTTTCATTTTTGGATATAAGGAATGTGGACCAAGATGACAAACTTTTTTCCTAAAATCAAATTTTGATTGTGAAAAAGGAATAATGTATTATAGATCATTTAAAGGAAATTCAAATAAATTACATATGCTTACTTAAGGAAGGAAAAGTGTGATAATTGGAGACTTATTGTAACTTTTTAGATTATATGTAAGAGATAAGAGTCAAGATTGACCCACAAAAGATTGCACGGTCATAAAATTGGTTGTCTTTCCACTAAGTGATTGTAATATTGTCAAACTTGCATGATTTGATAATAACTTAATAATACTTAATCCATATTCATTTAAAATTAGGAGGAAATTTTTGATTTTTAATATTTTAAAAATTTCTCAACCTGTGCAAATATTATTTGCATCTTCACTTGCATTTCATTATTAAATTAGAAATGGATTTTAAAAATAGTATTATATGGTGGATTAAGGACTTAACTTTAAATAAGGAAGGACTGTGAATTTAATCTATAATACATTTTATTTTTTCAAAATATTTAATATGTGACATTTGTTATTTCTATAAAAAGACTCAGACAAATTCTTATGGCTGTTCCCATCAAAATACTTCTCTGAAGAAAGTATGCATGTTTATGAACTGTGATTACTAAATTTAGATGTGGTTCTTATCAGTTAAGCTGTATTATCTTTAAAAAGTATTTGTTTTTATGAAATTCTTTTAACATTGGTTTCTTATTTTAAATCAAGAATTAATATATATTGTTGGTAGTATTTAAAGGACAGTTTTCCTTTCCTGTTGCTTGAATTAGTGTCTTCTTAATTTTTATGTTCAAAAGAGATTAATTCAAAATCAAGCAAAATAATTTAAAAATAGCATTGAGTATGATGTCAAGTAAGTATTTTCTGACTTTTATTCAGCATTTTTTACTTACATACGTTAGAAAAGATATGCGTCTAATAAACTTTTCGGTAATAAAATATTTTAGTTTGGGAATGCTTAGGATAGTTTCATTACCATTTAACTTATTTGAAATTCAATTTGTTATGCATATCTTGATTCAGTAGAAAGTTCAGTGAAGTTCGAATTTATGCATGTTTTATTTTTTATGATAGTTTTAGAATACTAATATGCTCTACTTGCATTTTAGTTTGTATTTTGTAACGTGGAAAAACATATATCTAGTTGAATTTTTCTAGAAATTAATAAAATTAATGTTTCACTTTTTTCCTTTTATCTAATTATATAAAAATTGCTAAGTTTTTGTTGTATTTATGTAATCATAAAGGGAGCCGATTTTCTGTTTATTAAATGTTATTCTAAGAATGCTGAATTTTAAAAAATAGATCTTTATTTTGTATTCTTGGTAATTTAATATATCTCTATGCTCCAGATTAATACTTAAAATGTGAAATGATATTGTTGAGGCCATTTTATGTTCTGACTTTATTCTATCTATTTGATCTGACTTACTTTTGTCCATGTTCTTGATTACTGGTATTACATGATAATTTCTTTATTTGATAGAATACAAAAGATTTTTCAAAAGGATCTTGTAAATGATTGAATTTTTTAATATGTTTTAATCAAAATATAATTTATGATAAACTGGGAGCTTTTATACTATGAAAGTTTTCATATTATTACTGAAATTTTCATCATTGAACTGAGGGGGAAAATAAAAAGGAACTCAGTGGACCTTACACTATTTTTTACAAATATTCGAATAAGAAAAATGGGAATTAAAATATTTAAAGTTATATCTCTTCTTAATAAATGTATAAATCATAACTAAAATTTTATTTTAATTAAAGGTAAACCCTGGTATATAAACTTATGATAAAATCAAAATTCAGATCCAAAGACATTCTACCAAATAAAAAAAGTAAACTTGCATTCAAAGAAGTCTAATAAATATACAATGAATTACGATTTTATTTAATTTTACCGAATAGATTGTTAAAAAAATTTGCACTAGCATTGCATTAAAAAATTTCTTATTATAACTAAGTAATAAAATATGTTTATGAAATATTCTGTTTCCATATAATGCCTCTGATAGTTGACTCATCTGTCAAATATTAAGTGTATATATAATATATATATTCTGTGTATATATACTATTTCAGAATATATAATATAATATATTCTGTTTTTCTTCATTAATAAGAAATGTTTTTAATGATATTCTACTCATATAATATACATATTTCTTCTTATAAATTTCAATGCCTTAGTTATAAACTTATTAGCTGTTGGAGAACCCTTTTCATATTTTTAATAGATCATGCATTCAATCAGTATAATTTGAATTGCATATATTATAAACTAATTCACTTAGATCAGTAATAGCTAATTTTTCAAAACTGTTATAATCTGTTAATTTTTACTGGCAATTTTAAAGTAGTATTAAGAGTAGGAGTAAAAGATGGGTATTTATTTATTGATTGTATGTTGAGGGATATAACTAAAATATCTTTATTTTTTAAAAACTAATACATAAAGTTCAGATTGATAGTAAAAAAGGGTTTCTAATTTTGTCTCTGTTTTGAAGTAAAATATTTGTGGTCTTTGAGGAAAATTGATTTGAAAATGCTCGTAGGTCTGAATTTTTTTTTTCTTTCTAAAAATGACGAATTTTCAAAAGGAGGAAAAAGTTTATTTTATGTTTGTTAATTTTTATATATTCATAATATTTTGAATTTTAACTATAAAACTGAATAATTAAGGCTGTGTTTTGCCAAAGTTTAAGATAAAGAAATAATTTATTTAATTTTAAAATGTGAAATTAATAAATCATTACTATATTTTGAATCAGTATTGTCACATAATATTATATTGTTTTAAAATCTTTCTGCTTGCCTTTTATGATATGTTTTTTTGCATCACAAGTTTGCTGTTTTCTAGTTTTAGAATATTTGAATGCATCATTTGCACTATCATTTCTAACAAGAGTTTTTGCTGTGCCTAGATTTATTTTTTCTGAATCATATGATTTTAAAACTTATAAATTACATCAGTAGCACAGTCTTGTATTTTATATCTCTTACATAGAATTTCATTGGTGCTTGCCTTTTCTGATGAGTTGATGAGAATGCCTTTAACAACCTTGCATGAATTTGGTAAGCCTCGTAGCTGCACACGGCGAATATTTTTGGCTTGTCTTTCATTTAACTCTGTTTCATTGCTATGGGAGATGGAAGGATTTAGTTCTGCATTCAGTTTCTTTTTTGTTTAGTTTAGTAATATCCTGAGTAGAAAGAAATGCAAATTTAGTGATTATTTGTTTTACAGTCACAACTGTAAGAAAATATATGTTCCAACAGTTGTTAATCCGATCCTTCCCCCTCTTTTCGTATCTGAATTTTAGCTTTTTATATAACAAAAATATATAAAATCGAAACACTTTTAGTTTTTTATATTTTAACTATAGAATTGAATGATTTTTTTAAAAGTCATTTTATGTCTTTCTATATATTTGACTAGAATAAAGATTAAAGTCTTGTAGAATTTGTCATTGTCAACAAGTAAATAAAAAGATATACAGTTACATAATTAATAACAAACTTGATTTGCATAGTGAAACTAGACTTTTGCGTAGTGAAAAAAAGTAATGATTTAATCAACTAGAGTGAATTTCGTTAAAAACTAGTCTCTCTGAATGATCAGTTGATTCCTCAGAAATATTGATTATATTTAATTTCTGATAAATCATTTAGATACAACATCATGTCAGAGATTCCATAAAATTGTGGGACATTAAAGCTATGTCACTTTGACTATCTTACATATGTTTTTATTCATTCTGTACATGAATATTATTAAGATCAGCTCTATAACATAATAGAGACACTAAAACGGTAATGTGCCATCTGTCTGTTTCCCAGACTTAGCAGTATTGTTATTTAACTTTGTTATTTGTCTTGTAAACTAGACAGATTTTAAACAGAATCTCTTTTTAGTGTTCAGCAATCAAAAATTTATTAGCTTCATTAATAGGAATTTAGAAATATGCTTTATGCAAATCAATTTTAGAAAATATTATTCAAAGAATATTTGTTGAAATAATGAAGGCATCTTAATTTTAGGGCAACAGTGCAGTATATTATTGAAAATTAGTAAAAAAAAAAAAAAAAAGACAATATTAAAAAATAATCTAAAAGTTTATTATTAAAATTTTGAAACGGTGTAAAACTAATTTTTATGCAATAATATCATTAGCAGTTGTTACTAAAAATGCCAAATTCTGCTCATTTTTTAATTAAAAATTTCAATAAGATCCCCTCAGATGTGCATACCCCTTCAAGGTATGCATGTGCTGTCTTGGCAGTGTAGTGTCAACACATGCATACACATTCAGGTTTATTATTAGTAGAAATAGAGATAATCAATTAACTTTTGTTATATAAATTTGTTATTTATTGGTGACCTAAAGAAATGACATTGATTCTAGAAAGTTTTATTAACCCTTTCGTATAAAAAGTTTCTGACACATCCAACAAATTACATTTTTAGTTTTAAATCTGCAATCAAACAAAAGTTTTAATTAATTAAAAATACAAAAATCACTTAGAAATGCTTCAATACATTAAGTGCACCTTATATTATTATATGAATCAAAACAATAAATGTCCAAATTAGGATGTGTAATTTAATTTGGAAGTTTAGTGAATTCACAAGTCAAGGGGTTAAACAGGCAAAATTATGTAAAAGGGGAAAATGTCGCTTAAAAAAATTTCCCCATAAAAAGTGCTGTAAAATTTCTAATTGTAAGCAAAATGCTTTAAAATTGTTTAATTTCATCAGAATAATCAACAGTTAGGTTCTGTTTCATCACCTTAAATGCTTGCTTAAGCTTCAACACTTTTTTTTTTTTTTTTACTCTGCAGTTTTTTATGTTTTTAAAAATTTGTTTAGCAAATTTCTTTTTTTTACAAGAAAAATAAACCCTTGCTTATGCTATCTGTCTATCTATCTAGTCTCTGTTCTTTCTTTATTCCTGATATATTTCTCTGTTTCGAATACTTCTTCATTATTCTACCTCAAATAGGCATTCACCTTCCAGAGTAGCCTTACGTAGAGTGTCATCTAGTACTTCTGTAGCCTCTGTGCAAGGCTGTGATCCTCGAAGCTCTCGCTTATTCCCCCTTCTTGGCCCTGCTCAAGTTCGCTCACGTTCTCCATCTCCTATCAAAATTGGATTATCACCTGGTCCCTTTAAGATAGTTCGTTCAAATTCTTCTGTTTCACCAAAGAAAATGGCTAAAGCCAGATCTGAACTCTTTTCTCCTGTTTATGAATCTGAGTGTGCCGTTTGTAAAGACACCTCTCAGCCAAAAGAAAAGGCACACCAATCTTTGCGCTGCAGCATTCCTGCTCAACTGAAGCGATTTGCTTCTTTCAAGTCTAGTCACATTAGTATGTCTCAACTGAAGCGAATTTGCTCTGATCCCCTCTACCCCAGGTCCCCAGTGTTAGAAGAACAGATTGTAAGTTCTGCTCCAGGTCCCAGTTCTCCTACTGAGAAAATTTGCCATTCCCCAGCAAAAGGAGCTATTTCTGCGGTACACAGAAGGTCTTCAGACTCTGATCTAAGCACAACTCCAAAAGGTGAGTGAAATGAATTTTCTTTTAAACAGAGGTTTTTGTATATTAACTGGCACGCCATTGGCATTGTTTGAGCTTAATAGCATGCCGTGGACGAAATTTAGGCTTAACTGCATCAATAGACTAACGATATCTTTGATAACTAATATCTGGTACATGGTTAATATACAAACTCCTTAGTAGAAATTTTCATTGACATAGAATTAATGTCGTTTCCACAGAGTTTTTGGTTCGAGATACCAATTTTTTCCTACAACTCTAAAAGTCATTTATTACCATATCTTATAACCATCAAAAATGGTTTATTTTTGGCGTGTTTTTGAAAATTTGGCATGGGGTTGGCATGCATACCAAGATACTCAACAGGTGTAAAAAGCTTCAGCAGCAGTCTCTACTGTGATATCTTTGAGGGGCTGGGCTTCAGGCTATCTCGTGAAATGGTCGATCATCGTAAAACAGTTGATATAGCCATTGAATGGAGGGAGTGGGCCAACCAGGTCAAGGTGGACTTGGTCGAACCGTTGAGAAGGCTTCTTAAATGTTGACAACGGAGATTTTGTGTGACGGTGGATCTTAGATTTTTGGTAAGCTATGCGGTGTTATGTTCACTTAGCGACATCAGAAGAAATCGACAGCCAAACAAAACGATTTTCCTTCAAATGTGCTGTACGTCGAATACCTGGATGGGCCAAGTTTGTGTAGAGCAAAAAACACCGTCTGTCTGTGTGCGCGTGGGATGTATGGGCGTGTTGTACCAGTTGAAAGATCACACATTATTTTGAAGTCACACTCTGGTAATGTTACATATTTCAATTGTAGAGACATTCTAGAAGTTTAAAGGGAAGTCAACTCTGAATTATATTTTTGGGACTCAGAAATAGCGTTGTAATCGATGGAACTAGGTACACATATAGAAAAGATCCTGGAAATGACATCGACAAGGAATGTTTTGGATAACAGGAACATATTGGATGTCTGTGATAAATTGTGACAAGAAATCCAATTGGCGAGCTTGTCTTGGTGAACATTTGGCAGCTTTCTGGTGGAACGCAAATGTCAAAGGCTAATGATTGGTGTAAATGGTGGAAACACGATCTTCTAACATGTTCGAAAGTGCTTGATTGATGGAAATGCTGCTAGTAATTCTCTGTCGTAAGCACTCTACTTTACCTCAGCTGTGCTGAGCTTCTTTGAGAAGAAAACTCTTAACTTTGTAACTCTGAGTTCACAACTTGATGAAAAGCGCCACGAATGGCTTAGTCAGAAGCATCAGTATGAAGAATAAGCGGGGAGGATGATAAGGGGTGAGCAGGTAGTGTAGTTTCAGCTAGTGTTTGTTTACACTTTTCGAATGCTTCAATAGCTTGTTGAGTCCAGTTTATTTTGCGAGAGTCTTTCTTTCCACAAGAATCCTTCAGGAAGTCATGCATTAAGAATTGATGCTTTGCGGTATGAGGGATAAATCGCTTATAGAAATTTATGAAACTTCAAAACTTCCCTGGAAGCCCGTATTGATGAACATCATCGACTCTCTTCGGCAAAGGTGTCAGACCTTCAGGAGTAACCAGATGCCCAAGAAATGTTAGCTCTGGTACTCCTAATTCACATTTAGAAATGTCCAGCTTGAGGTCATAGGTTTGAAGACGTTGGAAGACGGCACGCAAATGAGCTTTGTGTTCCTCGAGGTCAGCAGAGAAGCCATAGGATGTCATCGAGGTAAAAATAACAATAACGTAATCCTCCGAGGACTCATGTATGAAGCGCATAAAGGTTTGTGGGGCATTCACCAACCCAAAACAAAATCGTGTATATTCGTACAGTCCCCATGGCGTCTTAACAGCAGTTTTGGGAATGTCTGCTTCTGCTATTGGTATCTGGTGAAAATCCTTGAAGATATCCAGCTTTGAGAATATCTGCTTCCCATGGAGTGCCAGAACAAAATCATGCAGATGTGGAATTGGGTTGCTATCAAATTCTATTATGATATTGAATCATCTGTAGTCTCCTACTGGGCGTAGAGTTGAGTCAGACTTCGGGACAACGCGAAATGTGAGCCCCATTGGCTTTTGGAAGCACATATGATGCCTTACTCAAGTAGAAATTCAAACTCAGCCTTCATAGCATCATGTAGCTTAGGATACTACTAAATGGCTTGAGTAAATTATAACTAGAATTAAAGCTTTTTTTGTGTAATTTAGAGTTATACAAATTGTGGATTTATATATATTTTTTAAAATTTAGGAGGAAGTTTTGGTGATAATGGTGGTGGATTAAGATCTTTTCAAAGGCCTGCTGTTGCACAAGAAAGTCTGAGCATGCTGGTTTGTAAAAATTATATTATTTTATTTGCTTAGCTATTAATTTATTAAAATATTTTTTGTTTTATAACTATGTATATTTAATTGATAAATTTTAAATATATATTGGAACTGATTGCATTTTTATTGGAATTCAAATTTATTGAGCATCTTCTTATTTCATTGAGAACTAAGATTATTCTGAATTTTCTTTTCATTTATTGGGGCCTGAATGGACCTAATAGAAAAATTCTGTTTATAGACCAAAAGTTCATATTCAAAACAAAATTTCATAGAAGAAATGATGTGTATGTGAATCTGGCACATGCTGAATCTGATATTGAGAGTCAACTCATTTTTTGTTTGTACGGTTCTGATAATTCTGAATTTAAAACAAAACAGTCATTAGTCGAAAATTTGATGTGTGGCAGAATGTTTTTATTCTTACTATTGAAAACCATCAATTTTTTTTAAATCTTTATTTTTTAATTAGTAGTTAATAGGCTGAAAGATATAAAAAAGTATATGAAAAGACTGCTTGTTTTTATTATTTTTCTTTTTATTTATTAATTTTGTTTCAGTATATCACAATATCTGGAACATTAGAAGAAAACAGTAATCAAATATTTTGTGATTTGACAAAGTAAAGGAGTTTGTTCAAAATAAATGTATGCAACCTTTTTTGATTTTTTTTTCCTTCAATTAAAAAAAAATGAATGGGAACTAGGCAAGGTTTAATGATTTAATTCCAAGGTTAAGAATGATGAATCTATTGCAAATCAAGATGGAAATATTTTAAGTATTAAATAAAATAGGGGTAGGGGGAAATGAAGGCTGAAATCTGCAAATAAATTATAATTAAGGCATTATAATTTATATTATGGCAAAGTTCCACATTTTAATATTGTAAGGCTATTTCACATTACAAGCTGCATTTAAAAATTATTTCTATTTCTACTTCATATCAGAACAATCTTTTTCTATCCAAAATTTGCTTCAGCATTTTTGTTCCTTGAATTGATTGCATAAACTACTGTTCATATTAATCTTTTGGAATTTTTTTTCAATATATTAATATTGAAATTTGTCTTAGGAATATCCCTTCATTACTATGCGTCAATTTCCAGTTGGATTTATTCAACATATAGGAGGGGTAGTATCAGCACGTTCAGTCAAACTTCTCGTTCAGATTAATAATCCAGGTATGTGTAAATTAGAATTTGACTGAAAATAGGTTTTCATTATCTTCTTAAAAAAACACAGAGGAAACTTAATGCATATACATTTAACTTGAACGTAAGTTGTTCATTCTTATTATGACCTAATAAATTTTTAAACCTTTAAGATAGATATATAGTTCTGGTTGGAAAAATATTAAAACAATAGTAAGAATTAAACATTTTAGTGTTTGAATAAATATGTATGTTTCTCAAAAAGTTATAACATTTAATTTTTTACTCAGTCTTCTGGTCCTGTCTGTTCCATTTTCAGCTTCTGAATAAGAAGTATTTGGATTATAGTTGATGTAATCAACTATAATCCAAATATTTCTTAAAATTCAATTCAATGAATTCAATGAAAACATCTAATTTCACAATCACAAAAACGGTTTCTTACATTTCTAATATGTACATTCTTTGCTTTAAATCACAAAATAAAATGCGGTATTATTTATGGTGTAAATAGTACTTTCAATTTTCTCTGAAATTGAAGTAGTGTGTATAAACAAACTATACTGCTGCCAATCTCAATTTTACAAAATATTAAAC
This sequence comes from Argiope trifasciata, assembly GCA_026543055.1. Classification (NCBI taxonomy): domain Eukaryota; kingdom Metazoa; phylum Arthropoda; class Arachnida; order Araneae; family Araneidae; genus Argiope; species Argiope trifasciata. Next base: position 6,562,442 of record JAPMOQ010001131.1, on the reverse strand, counting down.
AAAGTTTATAATCGGGTTGAATATAATAGTGACATCTATTTGTCACAGGAAAAAAAAGGTGACATTCTGAAGTATATGATAAATAAACCTTTGTGGTTTTTATGTCCATATTGACATAGTTATAGCTGTTTAGCATAACTAGGAGTCATATACAAATTTATTTTTAGAAACAAATCGGAAACGTAATTAACAATGCCAGATACCAATTTTAAAAAAAATCTTATCTTCAATTTTTTTTTTTTTTTTTGATATGGGACTGTGAAATGATCTTTCCCATTCATTTCAAGTTGATCAGTTTTTATTGCAGAAAATGTTGAGGATTGAGGACTATATAAAATATTAGAAGTCGCAATTATTTAAAAAATAGGTTTTTTGACTGAAACTACATAAAATATAATTCATCTTGTAATTTAAAGCATTTTTCCAACTGGAATTTCTTATCTATTTTTACTGGTTTAGAAATTAGCTGTTAGGCTGCAATAAAAACATTATATATTTCTTTTGTGAATTAGAATGTTATGGATTAAATTTTATTTTGAAAAAGATTTTTATATTCCAAAATGATATAGATCTCTTAGTTCTATTTTAACTACTTTCAATAAGCAAAATATAATTTACATGATAAGTGTACCTATAAGTTTTTTTTATAATTTAAATACTACTACAAAAGCATACATTTTTTTTCAAAAGTTTAATTTGTGCTATTAAAATTAGTATGCAGATAATTTTAATGGAAATATTTTAACTGGTCTTTTTGTTTTCCAATATTATTCAAATGTGATTCTTGCTATATGTTTTTATAAAGTTAAAATGTTTTTATGGGACAGAGTATCATATCGTCTATGTCTATTTTCTTAAATCTGTAATTATAGATGAACCTGAAACAAGAGATGCTTGGTGGACAGAACTGAGGAAAGAAATTCGTTCTCATATTCGAGCTCTGGGGTGCAATGTTGTTCTTGGATATATGGAAACAACTAATATCAGGCAATTATTTTTTTATTAAAATATTTTTTAATGAATTTAATTCTATAATGTTACTTACATGTTATAAATAATTTTATTAATTAAAATAATAGTTACCTGTGTTCAATCCTTAATATTTAGTTTCTTTTCATTTTAAATAATTTATTGGGTTGGGGAATAAGCTCATAACGTTTTTGTATTTACGTTGTTTTCCAAAGGTTTTTTTTTTCAAAAAGTGTATATTATTTATTCAATAGAGCTCTTTCTGCTCTACAAAACTGTGCTAATTGTCTTTTTGAGTAATTTAATTTTTAATTACCTTTAAGGCTTAGGAATAGAATATCTAGGGGGCAAAAATCAACACTTTCGACACCTGCTCTTCTTCGTTTTTCATCCAGGCCTAAAAGCTGCTTATGAGCACGGGATATTTGCAATGACTACGGAGAAGGTGTCATAAGCAAGTCTGCAGCATGGAAATGGTCAACCTGACCTCCATTTGAAGAAGACCATGATCTATGTTTGGAGGGGGGTTTGGATTTGGAGGGCATGGTGTACTGGGAAATGCTCGAAAGGAATGTCATGGTCACCAAGGGGCTCATTCAAGTGCCCATCTACACCGCATGGAAGAGGCAATGCTACTGAAAAGACCCCATTGACAAGACCAAACCATACTCCTTCACGACAACGCCAGGCCCCATGTTGCATAAGTCTTCAAAGCCGCTTTCCAAGAGATTGAATGGAGGACTTTCAGCATCCCTCGTATTCTCCGGATCTTGCGCCGTCGGATTACCATCTTTTCCGCTCCCTATCGAACTATGTGAGAGGCGTTACCTTCGACAATAAAGAAGGCCTTAAAAACCAGACTTGGTGATTTTGGCGGAGCGGCATCGACAAATCGGTCAAGAGGTGGGAGGAAGTCGTAGACAACAGCAGGGAATACATAATTGATTAATCGATCGTTATTACTAATGGCTGTTTGTCCTGGTCAATACAAAATTGTGTCACATCCCTAAATAATAGATTGTACAACAAAAGCCCTATTACTCCAATTGAATTTAATGATAGCTTGAATATATGCAACCCAGATTCAGTTCTTAGCCAACTGTTTTTTCATATCTCTTTCTAAATACTTTTTCTTTGCTATTATCTTTCCTTTTGCTTTCTAACATTTCTATTTCATACTTTTTGTTCTGCAATTAATTTCATTACTTAAGTACTATTCAGATAATCACATTTTAATATTACAGCTATTCATAAATAAAGTTTAAAAAAAAAAATCACATTATATTAGTATTTTGTTCAGAAAAATGCTTTTCTGATGAAACCAATGAGTCGTCATTGATTTTCAGTTAAATTAAGTAATCTTGGTAGTTGAAATTTAAATTCAGTTATGATGAGGAAGTCCCCAAATCATGGAATCAAAAATGATTCCAAAATCTATGATTCTACATCTAAAATTTTGTAATATTTATTTTTCAGTGATGATATCTGTGTACTATCTGCATCTGGAACTGCTGCTGTTTTAAGTACAACTGATCATGAAGCTGCACATTTGAGTACACCTCCAGTTCTTTCAACTAGTCTTCAACCTCGCCCTAGTGTGGTTACAACAAATGTAGCATCGGAGCATGAAAAACTTAAAGAAGCCCCCAAAGAGAAAGAAAAACCATTGAGAATTGATGTCAACTTAGCTAATCAAATGAAACATACTCATTCTCATGAATGGTATAAATATTTTGATTTTTTTTGGATGTTTTGAAAGGATTTTCAAAGTTCTTTTGAAAACTATATATATTATCATTTAAAAAAAATATTTTAACATTATAAAATTTTAATAGTGTAGTGATAATTTAATTAATTTCTTATATATATATAACATAAATATAATTTAAAATTACGTGAATTATACTTATTTTATTATTAAATAAATTTTTGTATATTTTTTTATTCAGGTATGTTTTGGTTGGGTTAAGCCCTCTGAGATCTTTTAGGCAATTCGCTTTCAAAGTCTTCTTCTCCTACCTAATTTTAAAGATGAGATTTAAAAAACATTATTTTACTTTAATTTTTATCCAAGTAATTTTGAAATAACAAATATTTTGATTAATTTAAATAACAAAAATTTGTTTCATGTATCACCATTAAAAAATAGATTTAAAATATTTTTTTAACTTTAAAGTAACTTTAAAAAGAATAAAATTTTAAACACTTTGTTAATATAATCTGGATAAGCTAACATAAAGTCTGCTAGAACTATTCATTTGGGAATCATTCGGTTTATTACTAAAGAAGCTGGGTCATGTTTATTTTGGAAGCAAATTTGAATTCCGATGTTTGAATTTCTAAAATTCAAAATAATTTTGGATTTTAATTGAATAAATTAATGCATATAATATTCTTCTCACACATTATAAATCAATTGAAAGCATGAAATAAAATTAACATTAAAAAACGCTTTCAAGGTATAAGTTTCTCAAAATCATAATAGTGATTTGTTTATCTTGTGATCAGTCATGAATGAGTCACAGTGAAGTTTGAGTTTTTCTAACAGTTTTTTGCCCCATTTAATAAGATGTATGGGTTTTTTTTTCATAATAATATATGATAATAAACCTTTTTTCCTACTTTCATGATATTCTTATTTTAAAACTTATATTTCTTTGGAATTTAAAATGGTTGTATGGAATCGTAATATTTTTGGATAAGTATTTAAAATGCATATTATTCAGTTGATATTTAAACATACTTCAAAGAAAAGGGATTATTAATGAAAATGGTGAACAATAGAACCACATGTATCGAAAATTTGTTTACTTGTTAAAACGTTATGGAATTTAGAAAATGGCATAAAAAACATCATAGCTGACAGTTTAAAATCAAAACCATCCAATTATTGTAAACAATTACTTTGAAATTATTCTTTTAGCCATTTTAGACACTGCTATGAAAACTTTGTTAACTCCTCCATGTTATGTTGTCAGATACTTCTTATTTTATTTCTTACTACTACCATTAATTGCTATAACATATGATTTCTGAAATACATTTTAGAAATATATTATTCTACATTATCTTTATTGCTCTTTTTTCCTGAGAAATTCTGATGATTAACATAGAAATGTTATTTAAAAATATTACAGTGTAGATGATACAAGCAAGCAACTGGGGTGTAAAATCTGTCACATTCCCTATTCTGAATCCAGCATACCATTTCCTACAAATTTAGTTCGATGCAATGTGTGTAGGTAAAATAAGAATTTTATGTTCTTAATTTAAATTATGTGTTTATGTAAAATAAATTGAAAAACACTGGTTTCCATTAGTAAATCTATGATTTTACTTTCAAAGAATATCTTTTCTTTCACAGAAAGGGTAAGGTGCCTGATATCCTATTTATGACTATCGAACCACCTCCAAATGTGCTTGTAAATGGCAAAAGTTGCTTGTTACAAGCAAGGTAAAATTTTAACTTATCAATTGATTTATTAATAGTTGGATATAGCGATATTGTTTTTACTATTTTTATAACTTGAAATTTTATATTCTAGAGTTTGTAAAAGTAAAAAGGATTGCAAAGGTGAACAAAATGCCAAAGAAATAAGTGATGTATGTTTTATCCATTTCATTTTAATATATTACTAAATAAATATAATATATTTATGATAAAATCCATAATTGTATTCATATATTGTAAATAACATTAATACGGATATGATATAATTGTAATTAATATGTAAGCATTATCAAATGAAACAAATTTTTTAAAATAAAAATCAAATTATTATTTCTTGCAAGGTTTTTTTTTGTTATTAAATGTCAAAACATTAATTTAGTGTAATCTAAAACGATGTGTTGCACATTCATTTGTTCATTTTCAATGAATTTTCACACATTTTTACAAACTTCATTTTTCAATAAAGTTTGTAAAAAATTGTGCCTGTATTTGAGGTTTGTTATTATACTGATCATTAAATAATTTGTTTTAGTTACATAACATGTAAGACTAAATTGTAAAGTTAATTATTAGCATATACATCATCTATTATTTACTGTGCAAATATTTGCGCTTTTTGTTTTTTAAAATTGTGTTTTTCAATATAAAATTAAGTAACTTTTTTTTATTACAGAGTTTACCCTTCTTGGAATATGAATTGCATCGTCAACTACTCAATAAGTTAAAAGTAATTGTACTTTTGTGATATAGTTTATTTTTTTACCTTTTTTGATTATTTAAAGTTGGGACTAGAATAATAATTTTAATCCAATTTTTATGCTCTATTCTAATTTTTGAAGATGATGCTATTATAAGTAAGTCAAAGTTTCTAACAGAGAATTTATTATTTTTACATCAAATTTCTGTCACAATAAGGAAATTATCATAATTTTGAAATGAAATTTTAACTCAGTTATAGCTGATTCAAACACGTTAATATTTCTGTTAGCCAAATTCAAAAAAAAAAAAAAAAAAAAAAAAAAAAAAAATAAAAAATAGAAAAAAAAAAAAAAAAAAAAAAAAAACCTTTGTTTCATTTTGTAAACATTAATTTTTTAGAGTAATTTTCTAGATTATATGAATGAGAATTTAAATCAATAATTGCATTATTACTTCTGAAAGTGTTTTTATACTATATTTAAATTAGTTTTAATATGATTATTTTTTTAATTAATAAATAATTTTAAAAAATTTGAAATATTAGAATAAAAGTATATTTGATCTACTGTTGATTGTGATCTAAATATTTGTGAAATGTCTTTTTTTTTTTTTTTCTCCATCTTCTGTACAATGCTGCTTCATCCAGTAGTGAAATATATTGCATTCATTCTATTACAGGTTAAATGTATGAATGCTATCTTTGGTCTTAAAGTTCAGGTTTCTGTTGGTGATAAGTTAATCATTGGAATAGCAGTGAGTATTTGTCTTTTAAATTATATTTCTTTAAAAAATGATTTCGCAATTAATATTCTTTTTGATATTGAATTATGTAAAATTAACTACTTGATTGATATTTTGCTTTAGACTGGAACTGGTGCATATTTGTCAGCTTTACCTCCTCCTAGTATTCCCAAACTAGCATGTGGAAAGGTAAAATAATTTTGATGTTTCGACATAAATGAACAATTTAAAGTGAAATAATATTTATAAATACAGTACTTTATTATATAAATATTTTATAGTGTTCAATTTAATTAAATAATAGAAAATAGAAAGTAATATATGAAAATTAAATATTTATTCCCTATTTTCCTTTATGGTACATTATCAATTACTATTAAAATTTTTAAAAAATTAAAGTAAATAATAATTAAATTTTATTTTTAATGCATGAATAAAACATATTATTTTCATGAACTATTACTTTGAAATTTTTTTTTTTATTTAACTAAAAATAGTTAAAAATATCATTATAAATTTTTCTGAAAATATTTAATAAAATCTGATAATTAACTCATAATTTTTCTATCATTTCATTGAAATAATAAATTACTTTTTATTTTCACCATTTTTTTCTTTCAAGATTCTATTTGCACAAAAGTGTATTTTTACTAGACTTTCATATCTATACTGAACAAACACTATGAATAATACAAAGTAAAATTACTGTGTAGAAAATTTTATAACCTAGTATTTTAAAAATATTTGTATCACCATGTTTTATTTTAAGAAATGTTTAATATTTCATAGGCAGCAGATGATAAGAGAATGTCAGAAGTTCAGAAGCAAATTCAAGATGAAATGGCTAGAAATAAAGAATATTTTGGCATAAGATTGCCATTAATGGTAAACTAATTATTCTTTTTATCAGCAAATTATTCTTGTATATGAACTTCCATATTTTTTTAAAATTGCTTGTTATGATATAAATTGTAATTAGAAATTAAGTTGAATAATTTTATTGCATATTTTCATGATTGTGATTAAAAATATTGTATGTTATATATTTTCGTTATTACTTTATTTTTTAATTCAGAAAATGCCACATTGTTTTCATGAAGTAATGGTATCATAATGTATAATTTACCTTATTGATCAAAGGCACAATATGCATTATATATATATTTAATATTTTCTTGTATTTATTAGGATTTCATAATACTTTTCTTCTAACTTAATTTTAGAGAAAAATAAAAATGAAAAAATATTGCCTTTTTTAAGACTGAAAAATAATAGAGTATTATAATTTCTAATTTATTAATGTTCAATTATTTTTTAAAAAAGACAATTGCTTACTTGTTTTTTTTATATTTAGACTCATTTTAAAAATAAATGGAATTTTTCTCTAGTAAGGAATAGTATCATCTTTATATAAATTCAGCTTATATATTGGGTCGTTCGGAAAATCATTTCGTATTTTTGTGTCAAAATGAAAAGAAATTTTCGTTTAATGAATAAATTATTTATTAAATTATAAAATTGCCATTCTGGTCTAATACCTTTTGCCATATTTTTGGTAGTAACATGATTACACGCTCATAAAAGTTTTGGTCTTTGCTGTAAAAAAAAACTGATCCAGGTGGTTTTTGGCCTCCTCATTTGAAGGAAAAATTTTGCAAATCAGTTCTGGTACTGATGTACTGTTAACACATCTTCTCCACACATATTGGCTAATTTATTTCTGGCTTCAACAGCATTTTTACCTTTTATAGCAAAAAAGAAAAAAATGACGAAAATGCTGTTTATTGCTCTCCATATTTAAAAGGGCACCATCCAAAAACTACTGCGAAGAATCAGCTGCACTTTTTCACACTCAAGCCTTGCTATATCAGCTCTTAAAACATAAAATGATTTTGCGGTTTAAGTATGAAATTGGGTGCGAAAAATGCAATTAAATCCTTTGTCAGGAAAAAACGAAATTACTTTCTGAACAACCTAATAGTTTGTGACTCAGAATAAATTGGAATTTTCAGAGTATTATTTAATTTTAAACACCAGTACAATGTTGATATACTGGTTCAGAGTACTTGATAAATTGACACACAATAGATTTAAAATCTTTGTAAACATTAAAAAAATATTTAGAAGTCATTGATGTTGACAAAATAGCTTTAAAAAAGGTTAAAAGAAAAGAATAAGATATTAAATGATGAAACCATTAGTTCATCTATACTTATAATAAAGCTCAATGTGTGTGTGTGTGTGTGTGTGTGTTGGCGCTCTACAGGCCAGACCGTTGGACCTACAGCTACCAAATTTGGTACATGTATACCTTGGAGGTCCGGAATGTGCACCTCGGAGCCCTTTTTTCGAATTTTTAATTAGAATTTGAATTAATTAAAATTTAAGCGAAATTTCGACGTTTTTCCGCTATAACTTCCGAAATTATGATCGCATAAACATGATTTTTACATCAATTTAAAGATTAAAAAATTAGCCTTCTAATGGTATCAGTATTTTAATGTATAACTTAAGCTTCTATTTTTAACGAATTTTTAAAGAAATATTTTAACCATGTTTTTTTAGCACGTGACTAGATAAAATAAAAGAATGCCGGAAGTTCAAATAAAAAAAAATATCATCGCAATGCAACTTTCAGCACGTGACTGGATAAAATAAAATAAATATAAAATGTGATATTTTCTTTTAAAAATAAATGCAAAGCAAAGGTTTCTACTATCGTTTGCAATATCTAAATCATAAACTCAATAAATCTTCTTTATTTACGGTAAACCTGATTGAATTTAGACAGGGTATGCATTGAACTCCCGACCTAATGGCATATTTATGTAATCGTTAGCAATATCTGTATCATTAATTTAATACTTTTTTTCCCTTTCTCGCTTTCTTTAAAAAAACATATTTAATATTTTGGCAACATCATCGAAATTTTTTTTAATATTTTGGAAGCATAACCGATGGTGAAAACTGACTGATTTATAAAATTAAAGAATATTATTAGGAAAAGGTGTACTTTTAGAACTTTCCGTCCATCATTGTAAAGAAAATATTAATTTCAGGTCAATCAATGCCAGGAATTACTTCAAGGCTAATGAATATGTGATTTAATTGAAAATTTTAGAACGCTTTACACATGGCGAACCAGCTGGTCGCCAAAGGCGGCTAGTGTTTCATAATGCAAATTAACAGCAGTAAATAAAAAATAATAATAAGGATTTTTTTGTTAACATTAATATTATTGAAGATTAAGAATTAGATATTCAATTAAAATATTTAAAAAAATGAATATTTACATCTTGAAATGGCCCACATTGTCATTTCAAGATGAAAATATTCATTTTGCATCTTTTACATATTCATTTTGCACAAAGAGTAAATGTAAAGGAGAAAAATGTGTTTATTATGTAGGAAGTTATAATTCTTATTTGCTGCCTTTTTTATCTGAGCTATCAATATGTTTTAAGCAACAAAACACAAATTAAGCATAAGTTATCCCCAATATGAAAACCCAAATTTAGTCAGTATGTTCTAATTGAAAACTATTGAAATTATATTTCTAATGTTGTGTACAAAATAATTAATTCAAGTTTAAAATTTAATGGAATAGATTATGAGGACTCCCTTATTTTTCAAGAGTTTTAGTTTGAGTTAAGTCTTGAAAGATATTTAAATAAATTCAAAATTATGACTGAGAGTTTAAGCTTGAAAATATAAGTCTTGAACCCAAATTTATCCATCACCTTAAGGTGAAATTATAACATATTGCTAATGATGCTTAGGAATTTATTAATTCAGTCTTAAATTTTAATAAAGTAGTTTATAATAATACTCTGATTTCCTAAGAAAAAGTCTTAAAATGAATTCAACTTTAGGAATGAAACTCTCAGTCATAAAGATACTTAATGAGTCAATTATATAGCTGTGAATTATACTTTAAATTTAAATGCCATATGATAATGTGAGGTATTGTTATCAGTGATTGATTTTATTAATTTCAAAACTTATCACTCTGTGCAGATCTTTTCATGTGTATAAATTTATATTGTGCTTCACATGAACGAAATGTTTATATATATATATATATATTAATTATAGGATAATCCCTCTGAATCTTCTATGACTTCGAGAAATGAAGATGGAAATAGCAGTGATGAAGATTTGCCTGATCTTGATCTTTCTGCTGGCAATAAAGATGCTTGTATTTTAGAGGTAATAATTTAAGAGGAAAATAAAGTTTTCTATATTTCCAAATATTATGAATATTAACCCAAAAATATAATCCACAGGATTTGATCATTAGTTAGTAATGAGTTGAAATTAATTTTTAAATTAAGAAGGTCTGGTAAAAAAGAAGGCTCATATTAAGATTTTACAGTTATTTGTTTCTATTTACTAAGATAACAAAGATAGAAATAGCGATGGAGATGATTTACTAGATTTTGATCTTTCTGCCTGGTAATGAAGATGTTTATTTTTCATAAAGAGAAAAAACTGTGTTTTCCTGTATACAGTTTATAAAATTCAGGGGGAAAAAACTGAATTTTCTCTGATTTTCTAAGCCAAAGATACAATGTACAAGAATTAATCATTAGCAAGTAATAAGATGAATTTGATTTTTAAATTAAGAGAGTCTAGTAAAAAAAAAAAGGTTCATATTATTTTGTAGTTATTTGTTATTATTTATAAAGACATTTCCATAATAATGAAAGAAATGTAGTCAATTATTTCTGCTGTATATTTAAAATTAGCTAATTTGTCTTATCCGATTTCTTCCATCTTTTTGAAAATTAGTTGTTCGATTTTCATTAAGTATTGGGCAGAACAGATTACATATAAATTTGATGTATGAATATTATTGATTTTTCAATTTATTCATTATATATTTTTATTTTGATTAAATGATATAAATGTTTAACACGGTGATAATTATTAAGCCTTCATATTTGAGACCATGAGAGAAAAAAAAAGGTTAAAAATGACAAAATGGATATTTGCTATCTACTATATAATTTTGCTATATAATTGGATATTTGCTATCTTTCTAAGTAATTTTAATATTCATGATTTGTATTCTATTTTGGATCATGTCTATAATTTAAACAGAATTGCTGTTCATTATATTCTTGGATATAGATTCATTCTAGAACCATAAATGAGGTATGATATTTTACATCTGAAGAGTATAATGAACTGATACATTTATATCTGAAAAGCATAATGAAGTGATCTGCATTTTATACAAGTATATCCAAAATCTCAAAATATCTACTTCAGATGTAAATTTTGCTTCTTTCTTTAATATATTTTAAATTTATGAATGATGTATAAAAATGTTTCAGTGAGATATTTTTAAAAATAGCAATTATTTTTATAGGTGGATGATGCAGATGATGTTGATATAATTGCCCAATTAATAGATTCTAAAGTTCCTCCTGGTTTTGATTTATGCAATACTGAAACGTTGCCTGGATTGGATAATTTTGCTTGTAATTTGCAAGTAAGTCAAAACTTATATAATTTCTTTTTAAAATTGATATGAAATATTTAAAAACAATTTCATGAGGCAAATTTATTATAAGTTCTTTCTGATTTTTTTTATTTTGTGGAAGCTTTCATGCAAATAAAAACCAAAAATTGTCAGGTATTCTTAACGAAGGAAATTATTGTTTAATTGAGTATGCCTTTTTATAAATTGTTATTTTCCAGGTATTTTCTGTTTTATTGATGAATATTACTTTGTAATTATTTAAACAGTAAATTATTGGTAAATTGATTTAAATTTAACAAATTTTGCCCTTTACATATACTTTTGATTTCTTTCAAATCAAATAAGTGATATTAATTTATTTCAATCTAAATGTAAAAATAATCGGAATCTATATAAATCTGTTCATATGTGACTTAATTTCAGATAATTCTCTGATTGATAAGGTTTTTAAGAGGTTGATTATGATTTTTGAAATTATATGCTATGCAAGGAAATAACATTATTTTATAATTAAATTACTCGATAATCAATTGAAGAAATTTATAGCTTAAAGTTAATTGAAATAAGTGTTTGATTTTGTTTTAAATGTCCTTGTAATTCTAAGAATCCAAATTATAGATATGAAGACAATATTATTGTTTCTGATAAATTTATTTCCTGTGCTGTCTTTCATGAATTTTAAACTTATTTTTTTATATAGATGTTTACACGTATCTACCGAACCAAGTTTTCTAGTCCTCCCAATGGAACCCAAGTATCAAAGACTTTTGAGGCTGTTATAAAAGTAAGTTTTTACAGAAGATATAATAGTTAAGAATTTTGCATACATCAATTTACTTTATTTATATGTTTTTCAATGCAATTATTAATAGATCTTAGTAAATAAATAAAAAAATGTACAGATTTACACCTTTTTACTTTTATAACACTTACTTGATTAATTACATTAATTTAAATGATTTTTGTTTATTTGAAATAGCAATTACTTAGTTATAACATTGCATATTTGGTTGGTTTAAAAGGCATCCAAAGCAGTTGCCTTTTAAAAAGTATGAATATAATATTTTTTTCCCCATCATTTAATCATGTAAACACTTTTCACATCTTGTTAAGATTGTTTCAACAGTGATAAATTGTTTATTCATATGTTTGGTTGATTGTTAAAAAATTAATGATGTATTTTTATTGCATTCAAATGTTAAATTAGTAAAGTAAAATTAAGTTGCTGTTTATTCAAAACTCACTTTTTTCATTCAATGATCTCTACATATGGAATGTTTTTTATAAACTTCTATTGCAGGAAATTTATGTAGATATTATTAACTGTTAATTATTTTAGTTTCTATATGAAATATTTACTAAGAAATATATTTCTCCTATTAGAGCTTATTTGTCAAATTAAGAAGATTGGTACCATGTTGTTTGACAAATCTAAGTTTTCAAGTGGATCTAGTTGAACAAGATGAATTACAGGTACCTCTAAAATTTAATTATTTCCAAAAATTAAATTACCAACTGCAGTTGCTCAATAATTAACTGACAGGAAAAAGTAAGTAAGTAAGTTTTAGTAAAAGTAAAGTAAGTAAAAGTAAAAGTAAGTAAATGTAAAAGTAAGTAAAAAGTAAAATAAATTCTTGATTGTACAAAAAAAAAAAATGCAATAAAGTATTTTTTAAATTATTTCATAGCAGTATGGATTATAAAACTGTAATTAAATGCTTTATTTTACAATTTAATTATTTTTATAAACTGGATTTTAATTCTTTTTTAAGGCATCTATTCCATTTTAAATGAAGCAATTAGGACAAATTAAAAATAAAAGAATTTAAAATATAATTTTTTCACAATTAAAAATTATATTTGAAATTAAAACATCGTAGATGTATAAAAAATGCATTTCCATCTATACTAATAGTGATGATGAATGCGTGTGTGTATTGGCTCTCTACAGGCCAGACAATTTCATTTATAGCAATACATGTTTACTTTGGGGATTGGTAATGTGTATTTCTAAGGGAATGTTTTAAAACATGATTAATTTTGAATTAATTAAAAAATTTTGATGATTTGAATTAAAGTGTGTACGTAATAATTTCCAAAAATATTATTGCACATAAATAAATTTAACATTTAAAAATTAATATTTATATATTTAATAATACCAATCTAATAGTCGAGCAAATTTTTATTGAATTTTGACAATTTTTTACTTAATTTTCAACTATAGATTGCTTTGATATTCAAACAGTATAATTCCTGATATTCATTATTTCATCAATATTTGATCAAGATTTTTTTCTATTGTTGAATGTTAAAGAAGGATTATGAAGGAGAATAAAAAAAGTGATGTTATCATGTAAAGAGAATTATAATAAAGTTGAATATATAAAACTAGAAAAAAATACTTGAAATTTTTAGCTAAATATTGATTAGATAATATTGTTGATGGACAGAAGACATACTTAATAGCACCATGATGTGAAAGTGGGATTAGAAAAGTTCATATACATGATAAGCAAAACTTAAGGCAATTATAACAATATAGTTTAAATATCTTACAATTTCATTGAATTGTGGGTATGAATTATATTTAAACGATTCATTTTAAATTAAATTTAACCAATATTTCCTGATTGCTGACTCTATTAATCAGGAAGTTGTATGTGTGTTTGTGTGTATTGATGCTCAACTTATGCATGTTATAAGTTTGTTAACTCTGTCTTTGAGATTAAAATGTGCATTTCTCGGCAGTTCTTATAAAAAAAATTAATTAGAATTGTAATTAACTAAAAATAATGCAAACTTTGGAGTTATTTTGCAATAAATCCTGAAAATATTAGTGCAAAACTTGTTTTTGCATTATATTTATAAAATTAAATTTTCAATGATAGCGACTTTTTTACTGTATGAATTGGTTAAAAAATATTTTAAGCACATTTTCTCGTAAGAATTTCAAAAACATTTTAAACATATCATGAATAATGCAAAAAAAAAAAAAAATCTAGAACTTTAAAATCATTGATAAGTTACTATTAAATTTAAAGATTATTTTCTAATGTGAATTATTACCCAGTAATTAATACAAACCGTTATTGGCAAAGTTGAATTAAGAAAAGTAAATAAATTTTTTTTATAATTCTAGAAAGAATCTGTATATATATATATATAAATTAGCAATATAAGAGAAAACGAAACTAACCATGGAAACTTAACTTAAAAACATCTCAGACTCGAACAAGACCAAAATTTAAATTTTAAGTTTAAAAGGCAATCATAGTATTTAGTGTGTGCGAATGCAGCTACTACTAAAATACTGATGAATCACATAAATTAGCAATATAAGAGAAAACGAAACCAACCATGGAAACTCAAAACCATCCCGGACTCGAACAAGACCAAAATTTAAATTTAAAATTTAAAAGGCAATCATAGTATTTAGTGTGCGCAAATTATATATATATATATAATACTATTAACACAAAGAAAAATGCTAAATTTGTATATTGTTTTAGATTAAAATTCATATTACATTATTAAAAGCTTGAAGTAGTGATGTGTATTCATTGATTTTTTAAAAAAAACTATTTTAGGAGAGATAACAGAAAATATAGGAAATGAACAGAATGATAGTACTACTGTTTTAGAAGTATTCTAATATAGTAGTATGAATTTATACATCTAACAAAATTTGAAACCATAAAGACCATTAAGCTTGGTGAACCAGCTTGTCATAAAATAGATAAAATATCTGCCAGCAGCATATTTTAGTGAGTAGTTATTAATGTGATAAAATACAAATGTATAACTAAAAATTGATATGTTAAGAAGAAATGAAATCTTGCATATGCACTTCTGAAATTTATATATATTATCAGGTTACAGTTCTTGGAATAGCTGTTGGACTTGGGGAATCTAATGTAGCATCATCCTCTAACATTTCTGGATACAAACAAAAGAAAAACAGTAAGTTTGTGAAAAAAAGTTTTTTTTGTTAAATAATTGCAATAACCATAATTTCAGTGATCATAATTACTTATTTATCTAGACCGAGATATAGCCTGGATGGTAGGGCATTGGACTCGCATCCCTTAGTTTGAACCCTGCCTGCCAAAAAATTGCTGTGTGTATAGTGACTGGCATGGGTATGAATCTGTTGTGATTATAAAGTCCTCCATGTTGAGAGTAATATCACTGGGAGTACTGGTTCAGAGGTGATTGTTCTCTGATTCAGATCTAAATTACGATCTGTGGATAATGAAATGTACGAACGAAGTCCGCCCTGTAAAAAAGAGTTGTGACGTTTGTGTAGTTAAGTCGTACTCTTGGGCCTAGATGGCACTACTGGGAAAAAAACAAAAGATGCACAATTCGGATTAAATTGCAATAGCCCTTTAATCAGTGGGATTGTCAATGGTAAGTGTCATTAGAAACAACAGTTATTTATACATATAAATTCGGTTTCTGGAAAACTATTAAATTTTATTTTTTGTGTTATATTAATATAAAAATAAAATTTATTAAGTTAATGTATATAAAATGTCTCGGGTATGTATAAAGTTTAAGAGGAATATCTGTGCAGCAGTTACAATAAAGTATAATTAATTTCAGATTAACAGTCCCCTCAGGGGCTCACCTACTTGAGGTGAGTACGGGTGTCCCAATCCCGAGGTACCCAGGGATCTATACTCCCTTTCAATTTATTCTCCTCTACGCCTTCTGCTGTTTACTTTATTTTTCTACCCTCGACGGCAAGCGAGGGAGTTCTCCATAAGAAGCTGTGGCCGCTCTGTTTGCTTCTTGCTTCTCATGGATAGCTAAAAACCCCACGTGTTGGCCGTGCGTGGCAACCCTTTAGACGGGTGGTGCATTTAGGTCCCTGATGCATCAATCGGCTGGTATTCTAGTCACATGTCTGGTATACTTAAGGGTATCAAGCGAAGGGCTCACTCCTTGGGCTTGGCGTTAAGGGTGGTCACTGTCCCCGGGGGTGACTCCTAGCGTATAGGTTCCGGTCAGCATTATGGCAAGTACCGAGATTGGAGAATTTCCAGAGCCGGCAACTACCATCCCTTGTTGGGCTCCGTAGTGGGCGATGCCGCCGGACCCGAATCACTCTCAATGTCATATGGTTTTTTTTTCTCACGTCACTGAAGCATCATCCAATTCATATGGATTTTTTTTCTCACGTCACTGAAGCATCATCCAATTATCGTTTCATGATTATTAGCACTCAAAACACATTTCATAGAATTTCTCCTTTCCTTGTAAACAAATTAATACAATCGACAATTGGTGAAGTACAAAACATAAAAAAAATACGCTCTGGCGACCTTTTGTTGCAGACTTCAGAAAAACAAGCTATTTTTATTAGCAAATTTACCAAATTGGGAGATTTTCCGATTCAAACATCTTTGCATAAAACTTTAAATTTTTCACGTGGTGTTATCTCTGAGCCAGATCTCATCGACTTGTCTGAGGGAGACCTCGTGACAGAATTTTCCGATCAGCAAGTATGCGCTGCACGTCGTATTAACATCCGACGTGACGGTCAGCTTATACCAACACATCGTCTTAACTTTCCAACACCAGTCCTACCTAAATCCATCAAAGCGGGATACCAAATTTGTTGAGTCCGGCCTTACATACCTAACCCTCTCAGGTGTTTTAAATGTCAAAGGTACGGACATTCACAGCAAGCATGTCGTAGTAAAACCACCATGTGTGCGAAATGTGCTGAACCTGGACATGATGTAAATAACTGTAATTCAGATACCACGAAATGTGCCAATTGCTCTGGGCTTCATACTGCTTTCTCAAAGTCTTGCCCTAAATGGACTCTTGAGAAAGAGGTAATATCCACGAAAATACGAAAAAACGTATCCTTCGCAGAAGCGAGAAAATTAATCAATGACAAAACTCCAAAAGTTGGTGTAGCGTACTCTGGTGCACTTAAAGCAACACTAATATGTAGTAGTGCCCAAATAGATTCTCGCATTACTCAGTTACCACCGACAAGTCCAGTTTTAAAACAAATGACAAAATCGCCAGGGGTCTCCGCTGTTTCTTCCCTGTCATCCAATTGCCCTGCAATAGATAAAACCACCAAGCGCCATCGTAGTAGTAAAGCAAAAATTTCCACTTCATCTTCTCATAAACCAATTCAAGTACATGCAAAGCAAAGAACGAAAAAGAAAGCACTAATGAACCGACACCTTGTAGCGAAAGATTTCTTAAAAACTCATACATCGTCTTCTGAATTCTCCGATATGGAGCTAGATCCTTCAACCTCTAAAAATCAATCAGGTGGGGAGAAAAAGAAAAAACCTCCAGACAAAACCCAATCTTGATGGCCAAATTTGTGTCCTGGAACTGCCGTGGTTTCCGTACTAAGACAACTCAGATTAAAGACTTAATTAATGAAACCCATCCGATTTGTATAGCTCTGTAGGAAACTTATTTGAAACCTTCCGACTCTATGAAAATAAGACATTATAGCCTTATACGAAGGGATAATGAATCTGATCGGGCTACAGGAGGTCTTGCCCTACTTGTATCCCATAATGCACCTTCGTCTGTCATTCCATTACATACAAATTTGCAAGCTGTGGCTGTTCGAGTCTTGAACCCTTCTTTGACGACAATATGTTGTCTTTACTCGCCACCCAGTACTCCGGTTGAATTAAGAGATCTAAATGCCTTTGTGGATGAATTACCATCTCCTTTCATCATAATTGGTGATCTAAATGGTCATAACCCTCTCTGGGGAAGCGAAGATATTAATCCTCGGGGGCAGCTGATTGAAGAGTTTATTAATAACCATTCATTGTGCCTGCTCAATAATGGAGAAGAAACATATTCTCATCACAGGAGCAAAACCTTTCATTCGCTGGATCTCGCAATATGTTCACCTTCATTAGCTCCGTACCTGAATTTTAGAGTAGGAACTGACTTGCTTGATAGCGACATTTTCCCATATTTTTAGATAAATTAATTGGAAATGATGTAAATCATTCACGTCTACCACGATACATTTTTCAAAAAGCTGACTGGATAGACTTTACTTCAAGGGCTCTGATAACACGGAATATGGTAGAGAATGGGGACTTAAATGACATTGTAAATTCTATAACTGACACTATTATAAAAGCTGCAGATGCTTCTATCCCAAAATCGAGGTCAGAAAAAATCAAATATAAAAAACCATGGTGGAACCCAGATTGCACAAAAGCACAAAAAGATCTTAAAATGGCCTGGAATGTTTTTAGGCGGCGTCCTACAACAACTCATTTGATTCTTTTTCAAAAAGCCAAATCTATAGCAAGACGAGTTAAGCGGCGAAGTCAAAGGACTTATTGGATCAAATTCGTATCAGGTATAAATTCTTCTGTAACTTCCAAATATATGTGGACCAGCATTCGAAAAGTGTGCGATATATACCCTGATCGTTCCATTTCTTGCCTTAAAAAGAATGGGAAAGACATTTCCAGTGTACAGGAAATGGCTGATGCTCTTGCAGAGGCTTTTGCCTCTGTGTGTTCATCGAGTAATTACAAGGAACCTTTTCTTACGCAATAAAAACACCAAGAAAGGATCAAATTATGCTTTAAAACGAAAAGGCATCTCTCGTATAATGCCGATTTTACTCTCTTGGAATTGCGCAGAGCATTATCTGTCACGAAACAGACAGTACCGGGACCGGACGGAATTACCTATTCAATGCTGCAACATTTACCAGATAAATCCCTCCAAAATCTTCTGTTCCTATATAACAGAATTTGGAGGGAGCATGTGTTTCCTGATAAATGGAAATTTGCTATAATAATTCCTGTACCAAAGCCTGGAAAGGATCCTCATGAACCATCTAACTATAGATCAATAGCTCTGACCAGCTGCTTGTGTAAGGTCTTCAAAAAAATGGTAAACGCATGCCTCGTTCATATACTGGAGGAAAATGAATTCATTTCTCCTTTCCAAAGTGGTTTCCGAAAGAATCGTTCTACAATTGATAATCTTTTGGCCTTGGAAACTGATATTCGAACTGCCTTTATAAAAAGGAATCATTTGGTATCGGTGTTTTTCGACATAGATAAAGCATATGATCGAACATGGAGATACGGGATCATGAAAAATCTTTACGACCTCAATTTTAGAGAGCAGTTGCCCCTTTTTATCCAAAATTTTTTACACCAGAGATATTTTAAAGTAAGGCTTGGTAATACTTATTCCAATGTTTTTAGTCAGGAAGAAGGAGTTCCACAAGGCTGTATATTAAGTGTGACACTATTTTTATTAGCTTTTACCCCTCTATTATACCAGCAACTGTTAGCAAGACGCTATATGTAGATGATATGCAAATTTCTTGCAACGCCCGAGACACGCGATGCATTGAAAGACAGCTTCAGAAAGCGATAAATAACATTGTAGATTGGTCAAATAAACACGGCTTCACATTTTCCCCTCAGAAAACAGTCGCTATGCACTTCTGCAAACGCCCTCTCCATCCGGAGCCAGAGTTGTTTTTGAGCGGTAATCCAATTTCCATTCAGGATCAACACAAATTTCTAGGAGTAATTTTTGATAAAAGACTGACTTTCCTATCTCACATTGCATATTTGAGGACTAAATGTCTGAAGTCATTAAACATTCTGAGAATTTTATCCAATACTTCTTGGGGTGCTGATCGAACGTGCTTGCTTAGAGTCTACCGCGGTATCATTCGATCAACAATCGATTATGGATGTGTTATTTATGGCTCTGCTAGACAATCTTACCTTAAACGTTTGAACGTTGTCCATCATCAAGCTCTTCGATTGTGCATTGGAGCATTCAGGACATCACCAGCAGCTAGTTTATGTGTTGAGGCGTTTGAGCCTTCTTTGTCTAATAGAAGAACGAAGCTATCATTATTTTATTTTTACCGTATTTTATCCAATAAACGACATCCTTTTCATGAGAAAATTCGGAATGACGTTGACGACCGTTTGTTTAATTCCCGCAAATCCTACATACCTCATTTGGGATTGCGTATTCGAAGAATATTACCAAATGATTTTAGTGATATACGGATATACGCGGATGATAATCTGTATTCAGCTCCATGGATAGAAAATAAATTGCACTACGAAGACCCTTTTAAACAATTTAGAAAATCGGACACTGATAGCAGGGTTTTTATTTCACTTTATAAACACCATCGGGAATTTTATTGCTCTTATGAACCCATTTTTACGGATGGTTCTAAGCCATCTGATCATGTTGGTTGCGCATTTGTCCATGGTCATCGCATTATAAGTTATAAACTTCATCCGTTTACTTCTGTTTTTACCTCTGAATTAACTGCTATTTACTTAGCCCTCAAATATATTGATGACCAACAGATCCATAAGTCTGTTATTTACACAGATTCTCTGAGTGCTCTGCAAGCTTTAAACTTGTCATCTCTTGATCATCCGCTTCTACAGGAAGTGAAGAAGATATACTACCTTTGTTCAGAAATTCATCTCTAACTTTTTACTCTAATAGCTTAAATGATCTTCGTACTCATACTCTAAATAAAAAAACTTTTTACCGACAATAAATGCCGTTTTTATTATATGAAAAACTGTAATCATTGAACCAAACTCAAAAAACGAAAAGAAGACACATTCACTGACTCCATGACAACAACAACAACGTTGCCAGTTTTGAAAACACAACTTACAAAAACATAGATAATAAAAATAGACAGTTAATTACAAAATACATAATGTAATCTGAAATTATTAGAGTCAAATATTTAACATCCTCCCATTTTGCAGTGTGAAATTTCGTATGAACATTGTAAAATAATCAAAAAGCAGGAAAAGTTCTCACAAGTCTAATCTATGAGGAATTCTAATTGTCCTTCCTGATTTCGTAGTTGTGGGAAATTTGATGACACTTTGGTTCTTCCCTTTTGGTATAACAGGTGCATCATCAATCGGCTGTGCAGCAATATCTTGGCACTGAGTACCTTGATTGAATTCAGGCGGATTTTCTTCTGTGGACCGTAACTCCAAAGGAAAAAGATTTTGTATTGCTCTTATGACCTCTCCATTTTGCACTTTAAGTCTGACTCGTCGACCTTCACCATCTTTTCCTGGAAATAACTGTATGATTTTACCAAGAGGCCAATTTAATCTCTTTTTGTCTTCTCTTCCAATCAAAACAATGCCCCCTTCTTTTAATTTATAATTTCCAGAAAATTTTTTCTTCGTAGTTTTCAGAGTTCCCAGATATTCTTGGCGAAATCTTTTCTTGAAAGCCTGAGAGATGTTCTGAATATGAAGTAATCGACGTTTATAGAAGTTAGAATCGAAGTCATATTTCAGGGCTGGTTCTGATGTATTTGAAATTTCCCTTAAAAAATTTCCAGGAGTTAAGGAAGTAAGACTTGAATCCGCAGATACAACTGTTAAAGGTCTATCATTCAGTATGGTTTCACAATGACACAAAACTGTGCTCATCGCCTCATAACTGAGACAGGCTCGTCCCAGAATTTTCCGTAATATTCTCTTCATCATTCCTATGAGCCTTTCCCACCAACCACCCCACCGCGGGGCGCCTGAGGGGATGAACTTCTATGTAATACTCTCGTTGGCACCTTTCTTTGAAATTTCATCGAAATCAATGGAAGTAAGCACATTACACGCCCCAACAAAATTGGTTCCATTATCGCTATAAACAATTGATGATTTCCCTCGTCTAGAAACAAAACGATTAAATGCTCGGAGAAAGGTATCTGTGGTTAAGGATGTAACCAGTTCCAAATGAACGCAGCGATACACCGCACAAGTAAATAGGCAAATCCATGCTTTTTTGCAATCTCTTAAAAATATAGGTCCAGCATAATATATGCCTATTATCTGAAAAACTGAGGCATCCTGTACTCGATCTCTTGGAAGCGGTGGTGCTGGTGGGTTGATATTCTTATTTGAATAACGTTTGCAAGTAATGCAAGTTTTTAAAACGGAGGAAACAACTCTTCTTCCGGATAATATCCAAAATCTTTCTCTTAAAGAATTTAGGACATGAGAAACTCCAACATGCCCTTTTAACTTATGTTCTTCCATTATTAGACGTTTTACCAGATGATGATCACTTGGCAAAATAATTGGTGTTCTGAACTCAGACGTATCATCTCTTTGAAGTATTGCAGATTTGGTTCTTATAATTCCATGATCAATGAACGGATTAAGACTTATGATCCGTTTATCTTCTATTCCATGAAGTGACTCCGATTGTATCAAATGAACCAAGAGCATTTCAGCTTCATTTATCTCTGGTACAGTAAGCTCATCCTTTTTCTTAATTTGGTGTTTGCAGTTGTAAATAAAGCGACGTATCCATGCTACAAGTCTGATTGTCTTGCGATAACTTGAAAATCTAGTAGAAACTAAACTGGCATTAAGATTCATTAAGGACGATATTATCTTTTTCTTCCTCTCCAGAGCTATTGCTTCTTCATCGGTACTAAAATCTTCTTTTGGCCATTCTTCCGGTGATAAATATAGCCATTCTGGGCCTTCCCACCACTTAGACGCAATTAGATAAGAAGCAGAGCATCCTCTACTGGGCAAATCTGCAAGGTTCAAAGCTCCTGGTACGTGCCTCCAAGATTCAATACGAGTTAACTTCTTTATTTCTTTAATTCTGTTGTGAACAAATACATCCCATACTTCATTTCTTTGTATCCAAGCCAGTACAGTAGACGAATCTGTCCAAAAATGAATTTCATCAGCTTCAAATTCATCCACTATGCTGGATGCTAAACGTGCACATATTGTAGCTCCAAGAAGTTCCAACCGATTCATTGTTGTTTCTTTACTCCCACTGGGAGCAACTCTCGATTTAGCTTGCAGCAAATGGATTTGAACATTATCTTTTGTTTGCACTCGGATAAAAGCCACAGCGGAATATGCAAATTTACTAGCATCGCAAAAGAAATGAAGTGAGACATTTTCAGCCTCAAGATCACAGTGTAATCATCTTGGTATCACTAATTTTTCCAGACATTTCAAACCATTCAACCATTTACAAAACTGTAACTTGGAATTTGAGTCAACTTCTTGATCCCAAGATAACTTTTCCTTCCATAGGTGCTGAAGTAAAAGTTTCGGGATAAGAGTTACAGGGCATGCTATTCCTAATGGATCAAATATTTTGTGTACAGTGGCTAGAATCTCTCTTTTGGAAAGTATTCTTGGCAGATCAAAAGCGATATGAGAAACATTTAAGCAAAGGCAATCTTTACTTCGTTCCCAAATTATTCCTAAAACATTTGTTGTACTTGATGAATTATCTGTTGGATAACTGTACTCCCAACCACGTAATTCTAGCTTTCTTGTAGCTAAAGTATCTGAAGCAACTTGAATGAACAGTTGCAATTCTAATTCACTTTTTACGCTTGTTAAACAGTTGTCTACATAAAAGCTCTTCTTTAATTGCTCAATGATGTCAACTTCATACTTTGGTATTCCATTTAGTTTTTTCAAAGTCGATTCTAGAAGGTAATGAATCACAGAAACAAGCAAGAAGGGACTACTAGTAACCCCAAATACTATTCTGCAATGTCTGTAATGCTTCAGTTCTCCATCACTACCATACCATAAAAATCTTAGATAGTCTTTATCCTTAGAGTGGAGACTTATTTGCAGAAATGCTTTTCTTATATCGGCTGAAACTCCTATTCGATTCCTTCGAAATCTATGAAGAATTAAAGGAATCAACTCTATAAGGTTCAGTCCTTTCTCTAGACAATCAGACTAGGTGACCCTTTATGTTTAGCCGATGCATCAAATACCGGCCTGATTCGTGTGGTGCTATTTTCTTTAACCACATGTCTATGTGGTAGATAATGACATGAGAAATTAATTTCACTTTTTGGTATTTCTTCTATGATACCTTCTTTTTCCCAACAACTGAAAACTTCTCCATAATCATCATAAAGTTTATCAGCTCTCAGTCTTCTTACAATAGAAGCTAATCTTTTAACTGCCAAGTCATAGTTATCCTCCAGTGGCAGATGATTATCAAGCCACAGCAAACTGACTTGAAAACGTCCTTTTTCGTCCACTTTAACAGTTGACAAAAAGTAATCTCTTGCCTCTTCTTGAAGTTCGATTTTATTTTTCTTCTCTGAGGGATCTAGAATTCCTAATGAATCTAAAGACTATAGATCGGAAATCAACATCTCTTTATTCAACATGGATGTGACGAGCAGAGTTGTATTATCTGAGATCTCCTTCATACCATTTTTACCAAAAACTGTCCATCCAAGTTTCGTCTCTATGGCAGCAGGACCCGATGTAAGCAGTTTAAACCCTCCAGTCATTAGTTTGCCTGCAACGTCAGCGCCGATAAGAATTTCTATTGCTCCTTCATTTTTATCACAGTAAGAAATTTTGTGCTCTCTGAGCTCCTTAAGCCACGCACCTTTACCAACTGGTGGTATACTATTACAAATGACATCTTGGCCAAGAGCCTTAAAATTACAATGATATGTTCCATCGGCTTTGGATAAAAACACCGTAAAAACATCATGGTTTATATTATCAGTACATGTTCCGCCAAATAATGAATGGCTCAATTTTTCTTTACTCTTACTCTCAAATTGCATCTCATTTGCAGTACTTTTTAAGATATATGATCTTTGTGAAGCAGAATCTATTATTGCACGAGCCTGGCGTTTTTTATCTCGACCTCTTAAAAGTAACCACGAGAGTTTGTAGTAGCACATCTGGCGCTCTCGCCAAATTGGCAAGAGTTTCATCTCGTTGAGGTACTATATCTTTACTGTCATCTTCTCTAATTTTAACACTATCTGAATATTTTGATGCGGCTGGGACATTTCTGCATAAAAGTATGTGATGTTTCTTCCCACAAATTACACATGATGTTTTCTCCCTGCATTTAGCTATTACGTGCATTCTATCTAAACACAAAAAACAACTTCTGCTATTCATAACCGCCTTTTGCCTTTCATCGAATGGCATCTTTCTAGCTTTAAAGCAATCACCAGATTCATGAACTCCGGCACAAAAAATACATGCATTTGAATGTAGATCCGATATTGCTATAAGTGTTGAAGCGGAAGATGTTTGAGAAAAATCTCTACGGTTTTTAAAACCAAAATTCTTAGTACTCTCGTGCTTAGGAATTTCATACTTAGTAAAACATTTATTAGCTATACTTACTCGCTCTTCCCCTTCAATCTCATCGAGTAAAAACGAAAGCAAACCATCTAAATCCATGCGATGGGTTGACTCTTTTTTAGCATCTTATTGACTGCTTTCGATTTCTCTGTTGCTGCGATTAATAGCTCGGAATCTTTGCCATGCTCTTAGAGTATCATCCGGCAATGAAGATTCGACTAAAGGATATAGCATTGCAGCATATTTATCGCGTGCAACACCCAACACTTCTAAAGCTCTAAGCTTTGATTCCAAATTATCATAAAGTTTTCTTAGGGAAAACTGCGACGAATTTTTTAATAGCACTAAGGAGAGGAGATCTCTAACATAGACCTCTATAAGAAGGTCTTCTTTACCAAAACGGGATTCCAGCTGCTGTAAAGCTTTACTATAGCTTTCACCACCGGGAGGAAAACTTTTTATTAATTCTTCAGCGGACGATCCTTTTTCCATAGATTGTAACAGATAAGCAAATTTGTCATGATCATCCAAGTTCGGATCAGAATCAATCTTTTTGAATTGCCCCCAAAATCCTAACCAATTTTTGATATTTCCATCAAAAGTCGGGAGTTTAAGCTTAGGATATCGAAGAACAGCATTTTGAGCAAAACTATCATTTATAACAGAATTATTATCTTTTTCGGCTAAAAGACAAATTAACTTAGATTCTGCTATTCTCCATTTGTCAATATAGCTTTCTGATTCATCAAACTCACTATTTATTACCGTTTCATTATAATCAGTTTTAAAAAGTTCTTCTCGATAAGCCTCTTCTAACTGCAACATAGGTTTTGCTTTCTCTTTAACTAACTTAAGTTTAGAAATTTTTTCATCTAGCGATAAATCTTTCTCACTTTTCTCGAAATCATTTAAAGCTCTTGTAAACAATCTCCTGAACTGAGATCGTTTGGACTTAAGATCATCCATTTTGAATAAGCAAAAGAATCGTACTTACAGAAAAGATTGTTGGTTTGTTTTTATGGCGCAAGGACCAGATATGATCATACTGCGCCAAACATTTGTTAAACATGGCGTTCGTATTAAAAGTTTAAGGCATTTAAAGGGAAAAAAAACAATTAAATCTGATGTAAAATTTTAATATCTTTTAAAAAAGCAAAGATATTTGAATGAGGGTTATCTCCTAAAATGTCATTTAAGTTAAGAACAGTCGTTCCAAAATGAACTTGTCGTTGTGTACTAAAATCTCGGCATTCACACAGAATATGTCTGACTGTTAAAACAGAATTGCATTTATTACAAAGTGGTGCATGATCAGAGTGCAAAAGATGTTTTTGAGTCAAATAAGTGTGGCCTATTCGAAGTCTCGTAATAATAACATCTTTCTTTCTAGTCACAATTTTATTTTTGAAGCCTTTGACAGATGGCTGTATCTGAAACAGTTTATTCGTATACAGATTTTCCCATGTCGATTGCCAGAATTTATTTTGAATTATTTTTATTACTTGTAAGGCATCGGATAAGGGAACAAAATTTTCTTTTAGCAGAGTTGGGCTTTTTGCTGCCTTGTCAGCTTTTTCGTTTCCTAAGATTCCGACATGGCCAGGAATCCAACAGAACTTAATTGTAAAATTATTTTTTAGTGATCTATATATGTGAAAAATATTTTGTACTAAGGGATGGCTTTCCGATGACACATTTTTAAAAGCTGCAATACTACTTTTAGAGTCAGTATATACAATAAATTTAGAGGGGGTTAACGTTGCAATCTTTTGAAGGCTTAGATATATTGCATAAAGTTCGGATGTGAAGACAGAACAGAAAGGATGAAGTCTTTCTGATATGATTGCATTACGAAAAACTGCTGCTGAACCGACATGATTGCCATATCGTGAACCATCTGTATAAACAGCTTGAAAGGAATGATACTGTTGTCTGTGTTCATAAAAAAATTTCTGAAACATCACGTCTGATGTTGATGGTTTCAGAAAGTGTATAAAATCATCAACAAAATCAAAAGATAATTCCTGCCTGGGAGGTGGACCGTTAATATTTACAGCAACCGGGAAGTCTTCAATTTTGAATGATCGCAAAATCTCTCCAACACGGAATCCAAAAGTTGGAGTAAAAGACAATTTCCTAGAGAACAACGAGCCGTATATAGGATTGAGAACTCTGTTGCACAGTGGATGGTATTCAACACTTTTAATTTTATAAAAGTAGGATAAACAAAGTCGTTTCCGCCTAAGTTCCAAGGAGGGCTCACCACTTATAACTTGTAAACTCTGAATTGGTGATGTTCTAAAAGCTCCTGTAGCTATACGAAGTCCTTGATTATGCACTGCATCCAATGATTTCAAGGTAGATTTGGCAGCTGAACCATAAATTGGTGCTCCATAATCAAGCTTCGAGCGTATCAGCGATCTGTAGATCTTAAGCAAAGAAGTTCTATCTGCTCCCCAAGAGGTATTTGATAGGACTTTTATAATATTTAGCTTTTGAAAGCATTTTCTTTTCAAATTTTGAATATGCGAACGAAATGTTAGTTTATTATCTAATATGACACCCAAAAACTTTTTCTCACTAACGGTGGGAATAACCGATCCATTAAGTCGAAGCTCTGGATCTGTATGAAGCCCACGTCGCTTGCAGAAGTGAACGCTAACTGTTTTCTGATGAGAAAAAACAATTCCATTTTTCGAAGCCCAGTGTGACATACTGTTTATGGAGGTTTGTAATTGTTTTTGAATGAAATCCAAACTTTCACTAGCACAATGTATTTGGATGTCATCGACATAAAGTGAAGTATGTACAAAAGGTGCTACATGCGAAACAATCCCATTTATTTTTATGATAAACAATAAGACACTTAGTACACTACCTTGAGGAACGCCTTCATGCTGAATGAAAGGATCTGATAAAACATCTCCAACACGAATTTGAAAAGTTCTTGTACTCAAAAAGTTTTGTACAAAAATTGGTAGATTCCCTCTTAAATTCATGTTAAATAAATCTTTCAAAATGCCATAACGCCAGGTTCGATCGTAAGCTTTATCCATATCAAAGAAAATGGATACAAGATGTTTTTTGCTTACAAAAGTCTCTCTGATAGCAGTCTCCAGTTTTAGTAAATTATCTAGTGTACTTCTCTTTTTGCGAAAGCCGCTTTGGAAAGGGGAAATCCAGTTTTTCTCTTCTAACACATACATCAATCTGTGGCTAACCATACGTTCCATTAGTTTACTGAGGCAACTGGTAAGAGCTATCGGTCTGTAGTTAGCGGGATCTTGCCGATCTTTCCCAGGTTTGAGAATAGGAATTATTATTGCTTTTTGCCAGCAGGTTGGAAAAAACCTTTCTATCCAAATTCTGTTAAATAAAGTTAAAATTATCCGCAATGACGAATCACTTAGATGTTTCAGCATATCATAATGTATTCTATCAGGTCCCGGTGATGTAGAGTGGGATTTTTTTAATGCATTTTCCAATTCATGAAATTTAAAAGTATTATTATATTTCTCTCCATCGGAAGATAAAAAATCCAATTTTTGCTTCTCTGCCTGTTTTTTAAAAGCAGTAAAATCTTCTGGATAAAATTCTTCACTCGATATGTTAAAAAGAGTCTGTCCAATTAGATTAGCAATTTCTTTTGCATTAGATATTACTCTTCCATTCAGTTTTAAAAAGGATATTTTATCTGAATTTGAGTAACAGCCAAAAATCTTTTTTATTTTATCCCACATGATTTTAGAAGGTATTTGTCCTTGAATGGAATTGACATACGAATGAAAGGATTGCTCCTGACTAATACGTCGGATTCTACGAAATTCAGACTTTGCTTTTTTAAATTTAATGAGATTTTGGGTGGTAGGGTATCTCCTGAAGGTATTCCATGCTTTGTCTTGCGCTCTTTTACAGTTTGCACACTTGTCATTCCACCACGGTTTGCATAGCTTAGGTATTTTCCCCGATGTTTTAGGAATACTGAGATCTGCTGCTGCAATTATATGCTCAGTTACTTGTTTGACTGCCAAATCAATAGAAGCATCATTAATCATATCTGGTGTTAGTTGACATAGTGAGTTAAACAGTGGCCAGTTTGCTTTATTAATATTATATCTCACGGGTCTTTTCGGAAATAAAAAATCATTGTGAATGTACGTCAATACAATAGGGAAGTGATCGCTATTGTATAAGTTTGAATCCACGGAGAATTCCAGTAAGGAGCAAGGGGAGGAGAACAAAGTGCAAGATCAATCGTGTGGAATGTTTTGCTAGCTTGGTGAAAATAAGTGGGAGCGTTGTCATTAAGTATACAGAGACAATGATCCTCAATCAGTTTTTCTATTTGCCGTCCTCTAGTGTTAATATCAGCATTATTCCAAATAGGATTATGACCGTTAAAATCACCAAGGAGAAAAAAAGGTTCTGGCAACTGTTCTATTAATTGATCCAAATGTCGTTGTTCAATATGTTCATTTGGAGGCAAATATAAATAGCAAACTGTTGTTAATACTTTCAACTGAATTTGTACAGCAGTTGCCTGCAAATTTGAATTTAAAATAACTTCACTACTTGGCAAGTGACGTGTAGTTAAAGATGCAACTCCTCCAGATGCTCTAAAATTTTGTTCATTATCTTTTCTTTGAAGGACATAGTTTTTAACATTGGGAGATACACGTGGTGTCAAATATGTTTCCTGAATCCCCAAGCAAACCGGTTGATATTTGTTAATAATAGATTTGATATCTTCTTTATGAGCTTGAAAACCATGGCAATTCCAGGAGACTATATTAATATTTGTCATTTCGGTTTTCTAAAGAATTTAGATTTGAAAATTTGTGGCTTTCCTTTGCCTACTCTAGCTTCATCGCTCAGATCCATTTCGCTAAGAGATTCGTCAGATGGGTGTATTTCCAATTCAACATCTTTACTATTTAGGTTTTTCTTTTCTTTCAGTTCATTTTGGTTTTGAATGGGAAGACTCCTTTTTTTATTTTTTTTTATTTTGTGGAGCTGTTTTTAAAATTTTTGGTTTTTTGTAATGTTTTTTTGTTTAGTTATGAAAGACCTGTTCAAATTCACTATTTCAAGCCAATCTTTCAGTTTGATGGTAATGTATTCCTCGTTTGATGTAGAAGGAAACTGTTTCGTGATTTTTTGTGATGGACTACTATTTTCTTGAATTTGTATGGGTTCAGTTTGCATGCTAGAACAAGTTGTTCTTTTTAATGCTGTACTGTATGGAAGATTTTCCTTTGGAGTTCGGTTTTCAACTATTTGCCTAGCTTCTGCAAATGAGATGTTTCTAGAAATTTTAATTGTCTGGATTTCCTTTTCGATCTTCCACTTGGGACATGATTTAGAATAAGCTGGATGACTACCGTTGCAATTAACACATTTTTCGGGTTTTTTGCAAGGAGTGTCATTATGGCCAATTTCAGAACATTGTGGACAGCGAGAGGAAGAAGCGCGGCAACTAGTTTTTGTATGTCCAAACTTCTGGCAGTTAAAACAACGCACCGGGTTGGGCACAAAAGGACGTACATCGCAACTTATAAATCCAGCTGTTATCTTTCTGGGAAGCACATGAGAGGCAAATGTTAAAATAACATGCTTGGTTGGAATTATATTACCATCTCTTTTCAATGTTATACGACGCGCATTTGTTACTCTAAATGACTGTAGTTCAGAAACAAATTCTTCATCACTCACCATAATAAGATCCATACTAGATATAACACCTCTGGTATAATTCAGAGTTTTATGACTGGAGACTTCTATTGAGGCATCCCCGAAATTCTTGATCGCAAGTAGTTGCTCTGACTGTTTCGACGTCGCAGACTCTATTAATAAATCTCCGGATCGAAGTTTCTTTACGGATGTAACGTTCCCAGCAGTACTTTGAATATATTTTTGTATCAAAAAAGGAGACATGTTTTTAAGTTTATCGTCTTTACCGTGTATCACTAAAAATTTCGGAACAAATTTCGTAAGCTCAGTTTGTGCACTGTTAGTTGACTTATCGGAATCGGTTTGAGAAAAAAGACCCATGCAAAAAAGACAAAAATTCAGGCCCGACGGCACCACCCACCACGGAGCCCCACAAGGGATGGCAGCCACCGGCTCTGACTATCCTCAGCCTCGGCACTTGCCATAATGCTATCCGGAACCTATACGCTGAGAGTTACCCCCGGGGACAGTGACCACCCTTAACGCCAAGCCCAAGGAGTAACCCCTTCGCTTGATCCCCTTCAGCAGCACAGTCAAATGTCTGGGATACCAGCCGATTGATACATCAGGGACCGAAATGTACCACCCGTCTGATGGGTCGCCACGCACGGCAAACACGTGGGGTTTTCGACTGTCCATGAGAAGCAAGAAGCAAACAGAGCGGCGACCGCTTCTCATGGAGAGCTCCCTCGCTTACCGTCGAGGGATGGAAAAAGGAAGAGAGAGAAAAGGGAGGAGAGAGTGGGGAGAGTAAGAAGAGAAAAAAAATAGGGGGGAAGGGAAAAAAAGAATGAAAGAATGAAAGATCCCTGGGTACCTCGGGATTGGGACACCCGTACCCACCTAAAGGAGGTGGGCCCCTGAGGGGCTTACAGAAAAGAATCCTGTCGCGGACGCCAAAATGTTCAGAAATTCATCTCTAACTTTTTACTCTAATAGCTTAAATGATCTTCGTACGCATACTCTAAATAAAAAACTCTTTTTACCGACAATAAATGCCGTTTTTATTATATGAAAAACTGTAATCATTGAACCAAACTCAAAAACGAAAGCAAAACACATTCACTGACTCCATGACAACAACAACAACGTTACCAGTTTTGAAAACACAACTTGCAAAAACATAGATAATAAAAATAGACAGTTAATTACAAAATACATAATGTAATCTGAAATTATTAGAGTCAAATATTTAACAACCTTCTATGTGGAAAAAATATTAGAGTTTTGCTTTCCTGGATCCCATCGCATGTGGGTATTTCTGGAAATGAAATCGCAGATACAGCAGCTAAGTCAGCGACCGTCAATTTGCCACAACGTCTTTCTTATAAAGATATGCGCACAACTATAATTCGTTGGTGTTATCGCCAGTGGCAAAATCAATGGGACACGGAGACTAACAACAAGCTCCATTTTATTAAACCACAATTGGCCAACTGGTCTTCAAAACTAAGTAGACGCTATGATGTAATTTTATCCCGACTACGTATTGGTCACACTCGCCTGACACATAGATTTTTACTCTTTTCCGAGCCTCCCCCAATATGTGATGATTGTGGAGTTGTGTTAACTGTTCGTCACATTTTGATGAAATGCACCCGCTTTATTGACCTTCGACTTGACTATTTTAAATCCAACAATTTTAACTTGGATTTTTTATTGGGTGAAACTCATCACCCAAACATTTTCTTATATATTAAAGAAGCTGAAATTTTACATGAAATTTAGCCTGGTTTTAATAATTTTTACCCTTTTTTAACATTTGAGTAGTTTGAACACAAGCAATTACATTTTTCACAATGCAAAACTAATTTTACTTTTATCTTAACGGAGAAATTATACACTGTTTCGGCGCAGTATATTCTATATCAGGATCTTGCGCCAGAAATTCAAATCCAAATCAAATTAACAGATTGTGAATCTTTTCAGGCACTGATTCTGAGTTAATGTTTCATATGGATGATGATAAGACTTCTGAATTATCATGCTCATCAGGTATATTATCAGATTGCTTTAATTTTTGAAATATATCCATTTCCAAAAGTGCAAACAGTATTTATAATTTATTTCCATTGCAGGTCGAACTCGAAGGTTGTCTCTTCAGTCTAATGATAGAAGTTACTGTTACCATGTAAGTAGTAATGTGAACATTATGAAATAACTTTTTTATGTAATAGATAACTTTTATATTATTACCCTTATTAATAATAAATGAACTAATCATTTGTTTTTCTGTAAAATATACATGATGAAGTTTTCTTTTAGTGTATAAGATACTCTTCTAATTATTTTTTAGCTATTGTTCCTGCACATCTGAGAAAGAGACTTTCTGATTTAGTTAATTAATATAAGAAAGTCTTTATTAAATCTTTATATTGTTTTATAAAAGCTTTAAAATGTATTTTTAAGGTGAAAAATTCCCATTTTGAGATGACAGATATATTGTAAAATCTATTAACATTCTGTTACATTTTAAAAACTAATGTAAATGGTCCATACAAAATTTTCATCATTAAATATATTTTAATGCTGCCATCCAGTTAGAGAAATTGATAGTCTACTACAAAAATACCTAGTTCAATTTGTATAGAAAGTACAAAATGAAATGAAATAGCTGAAGGTTTTGACATAAATCATCATATATTTGTATAGTATGCATTGCTGTAAGAGCACAGATCTCTTCAACATGCATTTTAAGCATGGGTAATTTTTTCAATCTATACTTATAATAAAGCTCAATGTGTGTGTGTGTTGGCGCTCTACAGGCCAGACCGTTGGACCTACAGCTACCAAATTTGGTACATGTATACCTTGGAGGTCGGAATGTGCACCTCGGAGCCCTTTTTTCGAATTTTTAATTACAATTCGAATTAATTAAAATTCAAACCGAAATTTCGACGTTTTTCCGCTTTAATTTCCGAAAACATGATCGCATAAACATGATTTTTACATCAATTTAAAGATTAAAAAATCAGCCTTCTAATGGTATCAGTGTTTTAATGCATAACTCAACCTTCTATTTTTAACGAATTTTTAAAAAATATTTTAACCATGTTTTTTAGCATGTGACTGGATAAAATAAAAGAATGCCGGAAGTTCAAATAAAAAAAATTATCATCGCAAAATAAATCTAAAGAAATGCAACTTTCAGCACGTGACTGGATAAAATAAAATAAATATAAAATGTGATATTTTCTTTAAAAAATAAATGCAGAGCAAAGGTTTCTACAATCGTTTGCAATATCTATATCATTAACTCAATAAATCTTCTTTATTTACGGTAAACCTGATTGAATTTAGACAGGATATGCATTGAAATCCCGACTTAATGGCATATTTCTATTATCAATATCTGTATCATTAATTCAATACTTTTTTTTCCCTTTCTCGCTTTCTTTAAAAAAAGCATTTAATATTTTGGCAACATCATAGAAATTTTTTAAATATTTTGGAAGCATAACCGTTGTTTAAAACTGACTGATTTATAAAATTAAAGAATATTACTAGGAAAAGGTGAAGAACTTTAGAACTTTTAGAACTTTCCGTCCATCGTCTTAAAGAAAATATTAATTTCAGGCCCATCAATACCAGGAAATACTTCAAGGCTAATGAATATGTGATTTAATTGAAAATTTTAGAACGCATTACTCATGGCGAACCAGCTGGTCGCCAAAGGCGGCTAGTAATGAATAAATTCTTTTATAGATGGGTGTAGATGACCAAAACACTGCTGCTCACCAAGAAGCGATTAAAACTGGATAATTCCCTATTTGAAATACGACATGACTAAAAAAAAAATTGTGAAACTCATTTAAGGGCCTCAGATATAAAAATAAAAGTTTTTGCAGTTTTTCTCATCGGTATAATAATAGTGTCAGACTGCTATCTCAGTTATAATTAGTCATATCTCTGTGTAAGGGGTGAATGTAAAAGCTAAATTCTAATGGAAGCTATTATGCATTCATCATAGTGGCTGTTTTAATTTTCATAAGAATTTAATAAATCAAATGGCGATTAGGACTTCTTCAGTTGATTTATAATATTTATATACGAGAAAAAAGTGCTGCTTTTTTAATTAATCAATGATATTATTGCAGCATGTATATATTTCTCGGAGAGAGGAGGCATCATAATTTATGAAAATCCCATTAAAATCGATGAAAATCTAATTAGTAGATTTTCAATTTCTTATGCAAATATGTATAAAAAGGATATTGATATGTTTACTAGATTCTACCAATCCATGCTATTCTTGTATTGCTACTACAATAAGTTGACTCTTTAAATTATATATTTTGTTTGATTTGTCATTCATTTTTTCTATATACAATTTCCATAAATATATCCTGTTATAAAATTAGTTAATATCAGTCTTTTACCTAATACCTGGTTCAAATTTAAATGAAATTTGAACCAGGTATTTTAACTATTAATATGTCTGTATCTGTGTATCTTTCCTTATTCAAAGTTATTAAACTCAGATTTTGATGCATTGTTATATGTTAGTGACTAAAATATTACTTGCATTCAACAGTTGTCTTTAGGTGAACATAATGGAGTTGATATAACTCCACTCAGCTACATTCCTGGAAAGAAAATTGAGCAGTACCTTGGAGATTTAGATTTCTTTTTTATACGAGAGAGTAGCAGTATTAGAGAAGTAAGACTTTATGACATAGATGTTTTTTTTAATGAGGGTTATTTCTGTTCAGAACTATTCCCCCCCTTCCCCAAGAAGATTAATTGAGCAGAAGTCCATTGGCATGCTACTGATACAAGAGTGTCTGACAAAATAATTCGCTGATTTTTTTCTTATCTTGTTAAATATGCCAAAACATTAATTAGCAAATGATTGATTTTGTAATTTTTGGAAATATTCATACCAAGATGGTCCATGAGAAAATCCTAAATTATCTATAAAATATAGAATTATTAAATTACAAAGGAATAATTTAATTAATAGCTGTTTTTTTCAATAAAAGAGATACATTGGATTTAATTCTTAAATCACTCAATGAAATCTTATATTAAAGAATACTATATGTTGGTTATTAAATAGATATTTCTATTGATTCTGCATTTGTGCATATTATTTAAGTCTTTATGTACATGTAGACATGCATGACTCATGGCATCTTTAAAATCCCTTTTACATATTGTTATTACTTAGTGATTTAAATTGATGTATATTAGCATGATGGAAATATTTTATGAGCCTACTCAAAATTTGGATAAGCTGTATAATTTTAATCAAAAAAATTAATGCATATTTAAAATTTTTTCTTTAATGTCTAAAGACTTTACGATGCTCAAAGACTTAATAAAATAATATTTTTTACCTTCTAAGATTTCTTCAGGGAAAATTGCTTTTAATCTGTACATTCCACTTAACATTAATAAACAAAGGAGCAATTCCACATAGCTACTACCCCCCTCCTAAAGAATAGATTTATTAGTATATCTTAGTACGTGAAATTCTTAAATATTAATAAAAGTAATCAATTTTCATGTTCAGTTTTTTTCTCCTCCTTCAGAGTGGTGGTTTAAATGGATTTATTCAAAGCTTTGTGGCTGAAACACTGGCTATAGTGAGGGCTCATGTTTCTGCTCTTGGAGGTAATGCCATGGTTGGTTTTCACATGACTCAATGTATTTTATTGCACAATCCACACAAAAATCAGGTAAGTGTTATATGTCAAATGAAATTTCATTATATCATTAAATTTGCCTGGCACTGGAAATTAAAACCAGTAATATGTGTTACACATAGCTTAAAATAATCTCTGCTTAATTTTTTTTTTCTGTTGTAAAAAAAATCATTCTAAACATAGTATTTGCTTCAAAATAATAAATAGAATTTTTGAGCACAATTAAATATAACGTATTTCTAAAGCAGCAACAAAATATAGTTCAAATTCTCTGAATTTTATTAACTATAGCATTATTGATTATAAACTTAAAGAGCAATGCAAATAAATTGATAAACAACTTAGTTAAGATGCAGGCGTCCCTTCTTCATCGATGCATTGAGAGAGAAATTGTTTCTTAATTTATTTCCAGCTAGTACGGCAGAATTGGAAATGATTTAAGCAAGGCCATGGGAAATTCTGATTTTTGAAACAATATGTTTTATAGTTATCAGATATTAAATTAAGAGATCATTATTTGAGATAATAGTAATTAAGGAATTAAAAGATCATTTATAAACTGTTTAAAGTAGATCATGAATACAGATACAAATCATTTTTCACTGTAAAATATGAGCTCAAATAGTAACTTCTGCAAAAGGGGCTTTGCCAAAGAATTAAATAAAAGCAAAAGGTATACCAGATAAATTTTATAATACAAATTCAATGGAATGTAATAAATATGCATATTAGATATAAAATAGATATTCAAAACTTGCCTTCTAAAGTAATAGATATTTAAAAATATTTGTTATTGATATTACATTTTACTCATCATTGCATTAAACCTGTAAGAACACATTATCATGTAATCTTATATATACATGAATGACAAAGATCCCACTGCATTGTCAAAATGACTGATATCTTAGTAATATAGATATGCAGAATATCCCCAAATGTTATTTTGTAATATCTATCAGTGTAATTACATAATAATTAACATGTGAACATGTGTGTAACGATATATTAATTGTTACCATAACCAAAAAATATAGTTTTATAGCTATTTTTCTAAATAAAAACTAAATAATGTATTTTTATACAAAAATATTGAACTAAATAGAAATTAAATTGCATATTTTCTAGGGCCAGTGCTTAGTAAATGTTGCTGGTGATGCAGTTTTTGTTCAAGTGCCTCCAGCACCACAACCTGTCGATACAGAAGAAGGAAAAGTTGCACATTTTGAAGTACAAGATTCATATGGACCATGAAATAATACACATATTTTCTCCATTCTAAACATTATTTATTGTACAATTTTCTTGAGAAATGGATCTA
The DNA here is from genome assembly GCA_026543055.1 of Argiope trifasciata. Taxonomy (NCBI): domain Eukaryota; kingdom Metazoa; phylum Arthropoda; class Arachnida; order Araneae; family Araneidae; genus Argiope; species Argiope trifasciata. Next base: position 6,524,224 of record JAPMOQ010001131.1, on the reverse strand, counting down.
TGGAAACAGTTTAAAGGCCTTGCTAGATATATTAAGCTTATAAAAAAAGATTAAAATATGTAAATAATGTATATATGATATGTTTAGAATTATTCAAAATGTGATATTAGCATTTTTCATTCAGTTTTTAAAATGAATAATTCTACTTATTAAATACAATTCTCTAAAGCATTTTATGAAAACATCTGTATCATTTTTAATTACTACTACTACTAATATCATAAAACACATTTATTGCATTCAGGATATAAATCCAAGATTTAAAAAAATACTTATGTAAGAAATTGGTCAATGTTTTTTATGACTTAGTAGCAAGGCATTTATTAACCCTAACAATCTAAGCAATTACTTGTTTATGATTACTTATATTAACTTTCAGAAGAGTTTTTAATTGACTAGAACAAACTTTTGCATGCAAGATCTGTGTTCGCTTATCATTTTCCAATCATTAAAACTCATTTATAAGTTGTAAAAGAAATTTTTACTAGTATTATTTTGTTTGCATTTATTTCATTTTCAAAGCTGTTTATTTGGAGCTTAAATGCTATAGAATAACTACATCCTTAATTGTATGTATTGATATACGAGAACAATTCAAATTTATATTTTCAGCAGATATTTTTTTTAATACCAATTTGCAGTTATTTCATTTTAGTGATGTAAATTATTTATAGTTTTCTGTCAATTAAAATTTCAGAGAATTTTTCACTCTCATTAATTTTAATAAAATTAGATTTTTTGCATACAGATACTAATTCAGATTTCATAAAACTGTATATAATGTATATTTTTTAGTACATTTTATCTTAATAGAGCAATGATGATTAAAAAACTATATCTCTTATTACTGATCAGGATATTTTATTAAACAAGAAATATTACATTTAATATATATATTTAGAGAGGTAATATTTCAATTATTATTAGTGAAATATGTTAAAGTGAATGTTATTTTAACATATGTTTTATGTCAGGAATATGAAACTAATCAGGTGTACTACATTTTAACTGCAAATAACTGGTATAAAATGTATTTAAAATTATTCATATATAGAATAAAATTTCTAAATTTATACTGAATAAAGTCTTTAAATCTAGTCATTATTATTTTTGAGTAGTATTAGTATTGCGACCTTCCACCGTTTTCTTCTGTTTTTCTATATTTTTTAATCTTTTAATCTTAATTAGAAAATATCTCATAATACACTGGTGATATATATTTGTTATCAAATTTTATGGCTATTTAATAAAAAAATTGTTCATTTTCCAAATGTGGAAATATTTAATAAATTACTTAAAATCTAGTATTGTTATGTTATTTATTTTATACACAAATAATTACATTATATAAATTCCCAATAACTTTGTCCTATATCAGAATAGGAAAGGGGAAAAAAAGTTCATAATTTGAAATGCTTTTCTGAAAATGACTTATCAGCTATATACAAGATGGAGAAGACAAATAACTTGACTATTAAAGTAGAATAAAAATAGCACACATGATTTATAAACAAGATTGGTACTTTAGAAAAGTCAATTTCAAATTATGACAACAATAATGCATTATTTTGTAAGAATTTATGTATTACATACTTTATATTATTTGTCAATCAGCATGAAGGATTCAATAGTATTCTAAGAAATATGCTCTTTTCTATTACTCCTATGGAAACATTTATTTTAAAAAATTACAGTTCATACATTAATTCTGTACAAAGAAGAGCAGATAAGAACCCATAAACATTTAAAAATTAACTTTTTACTGATTTTTCAATTCTGATTTCTTGCTTCACTAGAATTGTAAAATTATTTTTTCACCAGAGAGGCAAGTTTTTAAATGGTTTCATTAAAAAAAAAAATCATTTTCTGCATTCCTTTTAAATTTTTTTCTCTTAAAGCAATAAAATGCTTGGATATTCTTTCTATAGATGTAAAATAAATAAATTTTACGTACCAACATGAACATAAAAGATTCTGAAATTATCTATATATAACTTCTAGCATGATCCATATGTATTTTCATCACCTACAATAAGACTTCAACCTTGATATGATCATGAAATTCAAGGTAAAAAAATGTATAAATTTGTACATTCTTCAATTTAAGTAAAAATTTTTGTTATTTTTCATGCTATATTTATAAGCTTTTATTTATTAAAACAGTTATTTAAAAATAATGAAAATTCTTCTTGAATGAAAATGTTTGTTTCATAAACTGCAATTATACCCACAAAAACTGAGCTAATTGTTTATTTTACATGATTATTACAAATATAATGTATGATAATAATGTTCTGAAATATAATCAAACTTCATAGGACCCTTGTATTCTTTCAACTTGTTCTGGGCTAATGAGATCCAATACAAGGTTTTCTATTTCTGATACAGATATATTTAGCTGATTTGTAACTGATTCACACAATTTTGAAAAGTTGAAATTTTCCTGTTGTTCAAGGTCTTGGAGTGTAGTTCTAGATAATCTGCAAAAATAAATAGGAAGGAAAAGAACCACTTCATATGTAAACATTAATTGATAAATAAAACTTTTATTGGGTTTATGATAGAATATTATTTAAATATAACTCACCAAATCATTTTGAAATGTTTATTTCAATTTTTTAACACAAAATCTTTTATAGGATAAAATTTTGATAATTACAAAGAAAAAAAAAATTTTAGTTGTTAAGATAATAAATTATTAAGTTTTTGAAAAAACAAATACCCTCCTGTCTATTTTGTATTAAAAGTGAATTTTTTTCTTACGGATGAAAAAATAGATAAATATTTTGCAGACAAGCAGTAATAAAATCTACTTACATCCTAAAGAGGACCAATGCAATACACTTCCATTCTTTGGTTTTATAATACACAGTTGATGGATTAAGACTGTGGGTAGAAAATAAGTATTAGATTATTTAATTTTTTTCAAGTGGACACATACAACAAAAAAACAGAAACCATATAAGATCATGCTTACAATATTATAATTAGCTGATTAATAATGTCAAACATCATTTAATGAAATCTAATTTAAAAGAATTTTTTAATGCATAAGTACTATTTATCCATAAAAGATTATTTAATGCATTTCATTAAGTGTTTAATTCAGATTAATTAATCAACCATATCAAAGAAATTTTTTAAAACAATGTAAATTCAGAAGGGAAACACAAAGAGATATTTCAAACATAACCTATACTACTTACCAGATATTGCAATTATCACATATTCCAGTTTCTTAAGAGATGAAAAAAGAAACAAATCTTTTATCTTTTTTTTAATGTTAACTTATTTTAAAGTAATTTATATAATAATTTCAAACACTTCTGTAAAAATGTCGCTCAAATATTTAAAAGTTTACAATAACCCTTCCCCACAAATCAGCTTTTTAAAAATACATCATTGCAATATTTTTTTTTAACTATATAACCACAGTAACATAAACACATTTATTATTCTCAATTATTTAAATCTATTTCATATAAAGAACATAAAGTTAAAAAACATTTTTAAATTACTTTATTGATATTTTTTTAAGAAACTGAAAAAAAATGATAAAATTTATCTGACATAAGTATTTAGAAAATAATCAACTATTCATCTAGAAATATACATCATAAAGAAAGTAAATGATCCATATATTTCCTGATAAGAATAGATAAATTAATTCTGAATAATATGCAAGAAATTTTATTTTCAAAAAGCTAAACACTAATATAGATAAAATTCTCTATATAATTTATTATCATTTTTAATTATCTTAAAAATATTACCTAAATGTTTCTGTAATTCTCATGACACCATCTCTTATATCGCGATAATGTAATCCAATAATAGGTAACATATCAAAGTACCTGAAAAATGACATAAGAGAACATATTTAAAACAGAGGATTTATTATCAAACTGGATAGCCAAAACTTTAAAATCTAGCTTATAAAATTAAATTTTGAAGTTTTTTTTTTTTTTAAAAAAAAGTTTTTTTTTTTTTTTTTTTTTTTTTTTTTTTTTACAGGCAAATGTAACCATCAATAATCAAAATACTTACACTGTCTTTAACCTGGAAATTACTAACTGTTTTCTGAGAGCATTCTGTGAAACAGAATCAATTAATGGAAATGTAGGCTCTGGTAATGGATTAACACTTGCATCATTGCTTTCTGAGAGTGGATCACAGTTATCATTATTAGCTGAATTTTCCAAATCCTAATTTAAAAAAAATTACAGATAGAAATGAATAAGCATCTACAATATTACAAATTAAATTATGAAATTTCTGAATAAGTATTTAATCATTAACCCTCCCTCCCCACCCAAAAAAAACTTTTTACTTTAAAAAAGTTATTTAGTAAATGCATAATCATACATAAATCAAATCAACGATTCTGTAAAATACAAAATTTTAAAACAATTAATTTTAATAATCTAAAAATATAAATATTTCTACTTATATTTTTAATAGACACATAGGGCTTATTCATATGACTTATTCCAAGTTTTTTAAAAACCAAAACTTACAAAACAAGTATTTTTTTTAATTTCTTTAAAGACTAACATAGGAGAAAAAAAAGAATACAGCAATTCCTAAAAATAATTTAAACATCAGGCATTTGATAGAAATTACTTTTAAATTTATAAAAAGAAAAGTTATAATTATAAAAAGGTGTGTTTGGAAAAGGCATGGGGGTAGAAAAAAGAGGGACAAATTGCATAGTTCACCTCAAAACCTATGTTTTAACTTTCTGTACCCTCCATTATTTTGATCTAACCTCTTCCAAGTTAGAAAAACTACCTTTTAAAGCAAAAGAGATAGACTTTTTAGCATTTAATCCCACCTGTGATATTTTAAAAATGTTTTATCTTTGGGTGTTTTTTTAAGCATGTATTTGAATATGAATAAGCCTTTTGAATTAAATGTGAAAAAAAGTAAAAAAGTCATTTCAGTCAGTCAAGAGTGTTATGTGGTTATAAAATTTTCTCTCTCACATGAAATATAAATATCTTTTTGATTAAAGAAATTTTATTTTCCAATATCTAAATGCAAATAAATTTTATAAGTTAAACAATAAATAATATTTAATAAAATAGTATATACAGAAAACAATCTTCTTTATGCATTAGAAATACTAGATAAATATTAATAGTTATTAAAAAAAAAACACTCCAATCACCATATTTGTTGACATAAAAACGAGCACCTATTGAGACAGTTTTAATGGAATTTTTGTTATTAAAATTATATGACAGTTAATGCTTATTACAAATATGGAAAAAAGTAACATGTTGTACAATTATTTTCATAATAGTATCTTAAAGGGTGATTGATTTTCAAATCAGGGTACTTCTTCACAATAATACATTCTTTTTTTGAAAGTTTCTTATTAGTACTAAATTTTAGAAAAATATTATTAAAGAAATATGAATACTAGCCTTGATCATATCTTCAAAAACTTTAGGTAGCTTTTTTTCTTCCTTTTCAGCTTGTTCTTTAGAGGACACTGTTTTTTTCTTCCCCTTTGATTTTCTTTTTGGTCGTGGTTTTGGAACAGATTTTGTTTCAGGATTTCTTTTGATACATAACACTTCAGGATCAGTTTCTTTGCTTTTTGATGAATACACATCTAGTATATCTTCTTCATCTGAATTACTAATAACATCATCATCATCTTTGAGACTATCAATTTTTAGACAAAGTTCAATATATTCTTTTTTAATTGATGATAATTTACTAGAACTTGGAGCCTCATCAGATGAAACCATAGTCTGTAATAACTTATCTGCTTTAATAGAATAAAATTTTTTTTCTCCAAGAAGATATTTCATGGTATCTTCTGTAAACCAGTTTTGGAACACATTATTAACTAATTCCATAGATACTTTAATAGAAGGAGATTCTGTAGAACTGATAGGTTTTATGGGAGAGATAACGACAGTTTTTTTAGTTTTCTCAGGGATAGGCATGTGTTTATTTGACAGAACAGCAAGATTAACATATTCAGGAAAGAGGTATTTGGAACTATCATCTTCCAAATCCTCATCATCATCTTCTTCACTAGATTCAGAAAATAAATCCTTTTCATCTTTAGCAGATTTCTCTTGCTTCATGAAGTCAAAAACAAATGGTTTTCTGAAAGAAAAAAAAAAAAAAAAACGGTTTATAATTAGAAAATAGCCATAAAAACATATATAACCAGAATAATTATAATCTATACTTATAATAAAGCTCAATGTGTGTGTATGTGTGTGTTGGCGCTCTACAGGCCAGACCGTTGGACCTACAGCTACCAAATTTGGTACATGTATACCTTGGAGGTCCGGAATGTGCACCTTGGTGCCCCTTTTTCGAATTTTGAATTAATTAAAATTTAAGCGAAATTTTGACGTTTTTCCGCTATAACTTCCGAAAATATGATCGCATAAACATGATTTTTACATCAATTTAAAGATTAAAAAATTAGCTTTCTAACGGTATCAATTTTTTTAATTTATAATGTAAGCTTCTATTTTTAACGAATTTTTAAAGAAATATTTTAACCATGTTTTTATCACGTGACTGGATAAAATAAAAGAATGCCGGAAGTTCAAATAAAAAAATTATCATCGCAAAATAAATCTACAGAAATGCAACTTTTAAGCACGTGACTGGATAAAATAAAATAATTATACAATGTGATATTTTCTTTAAAAAATAAATCCAAAGCAAAGGTTTCTACAATCACTTGCAATATCTATATCATTAACTCAATAAATCTTCTTTATTTACGGTAAACCTGATTGAATTCAGACAGGATATGCATTGAAGTCCCGACTTAATGGCATATTTATGTAATCATTTGCATTATATGTATCATTAATTTAATACTTTTTTTCCCTTTCTCGCTTTCTTTAAAAAAACATATTTAATATTTTGGCAACATCACCGATTTTTTTTTAATACTTTGGAAGCATAATCGATGGTTAAAACTAACTGATTTATAAAATTAAAGAATATTATTAGGAAAAGGTGTACTTTTAGAACTTTCCGTCCATCATCTTAAAGAAAATATTAATTTCAGGTCAATCAATGCCCGGAATTACTTCAAGGCTAATGAATATGTGATTTAATTGAAAATTTTAGAACGCTTTACTCATGGCGAACCAGCTGGTCGCCAAAGGCGGCTAGTAATAAATATTTTACCTTTAAACACATTAGTGTTACTGATACAATTTTCAAGCCTTTGACTTTAATATATCCTCTCAGGCACCATGCAAGATGGTGTCACATTTTGATATTTTTATTTATTAATAATTATTTTAAAAATTGATTGTTAAGAATACATACAGAGGAGCAAGAAGATGTAGATTAATTTTCTGGAGGAAATTAGCTTAAAGCAGTTTTATATATATATTTCCTAAAGCAATAAACAAGTTCCTATATTAGTTAAACAACTATATTTTTAATTAATTTTCTGAAAGCAAAAGGTTAAAAATCCTAAAATTTAAAGCATTTCACACTGCATTCAGTTTATTAATGCACACATAGATAGTAGAATGTTAACATAATATTATTTATATTATTATGCTCTCTGATTATAGCTCGTTTCTCTCCGCATTAAAGAAACTGTCTTTTAGCCTTTAAATTAAAATTTTGCAATTTTATTTATCCTTATTTATCTTAAAATAAAAATGTTAAAATGTATACTAAAGGATGAGTGTTTAATTAATAATATTTAGATATTGCACAATATGTAGTAGAAAATATTTCAAATTTTTTTAAAATTAAATTTAGTTAATTCATTCTGAAAACACCCAAAGACAACAATTTCTTACTATATTTGTCTGTATGTTAAAATAACCATTTTTGAAAGAAAAATTTGGTGTGCCATTTTTGATGAGATAGAAATAAATCAATATTTGGAGAAGAAGTTATAACTTTGAGCATTATAAAATCTATAAGGAGCTAGATATTATAAAATTCATAAAAATAAAATATTTAGAATGGATGATTCTACAATTATTTTTTTTTAACATAAACCTCTAATAAGTAGGAAAAAGGGTAGGCCCAAGACAAAACGGATGGAGTCAGTGGAGACAGATTTCCTGACTATCCTGGAAAGAAACAGGTGCACAAGAGACAGAAGTAGAATGCAGTGGGACATAATTCAGAGGAAGGTACTGGCCCATCCTGGGCTGTCTAGCCAAATATGGGGATTTATATACATATGCTGTAGTAATACAATTTCATTCTTTATTTAACTTTGAGAGGCATTAAAAAAATTGAATATTGTTTTATTATTTTTCTTTCTTATTACAGTGAAGACCAAATTTACTGATATCAATTTAATATCAGTTTAGTTTAAAATTATCTTAAGACTGGTCATTTTTCTGACACTCTCTCATTGCTATAAAAAAATCCTTAAAAACAGAATTTAGTATTGATTAATTTTCATAATCTTCACACAAATTTTTAATAATCTTGATAAACTATTTTATATGATCTTAGATAAATAAATTTTTATGATATTGTCTCACTTCAACAAAAGATTATTAACATTAGATGGCAGTATTACTTTTCACTTTGTTCTATGAAGAACCTAATACATAAAACATTTTTGCTTTCCAAATAATTTGTTGAGAGTCATAGCAGCCTGGTAGGTAAGATTTGGCTTCAAGGGATTCTAGGTTTGGAAATTCGATTTCACCAGGACCAAGTCTGGTGCTATTTAAATTCATCACGGAAAGCGTCTTCCCATTGATGAAGAGCAGAAGTTTGGAGAAAGGGTGCTAACTTGAATGTTATTGTCATTATCTGATTGTGATTCAAAATTACGAGGTCTCTCCTCAGTGTTGTTTGCATCAGTATAGCTAAACATAGCAATTTATTCATTGTATGTATTTTCGTTCACTATATCTGAATAAAATAGTAAATATTTAAGCCAAATCCATCGTTTTAATTATAATGCGAAGGTTAATAAAATTTGATCTTATAAGTAAAATTACATTTTTTTATTTCATATCATCAGAACTTACTCATAAACTTTCTCTGTAATTTTTAATTCTGCAAGGTGCTGTTCACAACCCTTCACTTCATTTTGCAGAATGTTTGATAAATGATTATTATTATCAAATATTTCTGGAGGTACAGCTTCTTCAACTTCATCCTTGCTTAATGACCGACAGAATACCACTTCATCTCCTGCACTACCCCTAATATGTAAAAGGAAGAAAGGGACAATTAATAATTAATTAAACATATATTTATGTATTAATAATTTCACATTGAGAGAGATTTTTTTGAAACACACACACACAAAAGGAATAAATACATGAAAAATTCTACTGCTAATTGCAAATAGATTATTTTTCAATCATATTTGTTTCAATCTACTGTTCAATTCAGTTTCACTCCAAGAAATGGCACTAAAGATCTTGATAATACATCAAGTTGATTCAAATATTTGTCTTCTTCACATCACACAAATATGTGTCTTCTTCACATATTTGTCTTCTTCATATTTTATGTCACACATATGTTGTGATTTACCGCAGTCTATAAGCCTGCTGGCAGTTATTAACAGCAATTTAAGCCGAGTGAGCACCTTTTGGTTTTTCAGTGGCGCCAACTAGGGTCAGCTTGACTTTGACTATAACATAGCTACTTTATGATATGCATCATATTTGCTTGCACAACCCCTTTTTACAGGAGGGCACATTCACACCTCTCACAGATAGAACATAGAAGGACAACAATACCTAAACCAGGAAGCCCAGATCACGGGATAGATGTTCTAACTCTATGCCAGGACAGTGGCTTGCTACACATATAATTGCATAATTTAAATAAAAGAATGAAACAAATTTATTTAAATTATGGAACACATCTAACAGCATTTTAACCATATTAAAATTTGTTGACAAAAAAGAATTAAAGAATATAAAGAATAATCTTCCACATTTTAGCTATTTTACACAATATCTCAAAAGAATTTTGTTAACAAATTGCAGAAAATCAATGAAATAAAATAAGAATAAATAATGATATGGAAAAATAGCTTACTCCTATATCACAGCTTTAAATAATAGAATTTGATATTTATGGCACAGCAGTCAGGTCTATATTGTACCTAACATATGGTAAAATGGGAGAAAAAGGTAATCCTTTTTAATTAAAATTTAAATAATTTCTTTTAATTTAATTTTAGAGCTTACCATGATAATTAAAAAAAGATATAAAAATTATTTTTATACAAAATATTATTGTTCTGAAATTCAATTGCTTTAATTGTTTCACCACCACTTTTTAAAATTGTTTTCATTATTTTATTTACTTCCAGTGATGAAAGCTAAAGTTGGAGAATTCAGTTTAATATCTTTGAAGTTTAAAAAACAAATACAAAAAAAGTGAAACTACAATATTGTGAAATTTAGAAGATAGATAAATTGGATCTTTACCTTTTTAATAATGCTATGAAGTTATGGAACAGTGTCTGTTTAGGAAGATTTATGAATATAAAGAATAAAAATTAACTAAGACATATAATCAATATTCCTTGTGAATTTATTGTCACTTCAGGCAGTTAGCTTACCAATGGATAACAATAGCAGTTTAGCAATTAATGAATATAAATTATACTTTAATTAAAAAGTGATGTTAATTTTGATCATCAGATATTTTATAATAATATAAAACAATTTTATACTTTACTTGTTTTTAGAGTCACACAACAACTGAAATTTCTTTAATTCTGTATCACTTTTCCTCATATATAATGGTAAATCAGCCAACTGAGCTTTAATGAAATTTGAAGCCTTAAAGCATTCATTACAACAGAAACACTAAAAAAGAATAACAAAATATAAAAGAATGTCAAAATTGAAATTTTCAAAATAGAATTAATTTTTACACCTCATAAAATGATATTTAAAAATGATTCAATGTTTTATAACTTAAATGTATATATTTACAGACATTTATTGTAATTTAAAAAAAATTAAATAATAAAAATAATAAATACAATTGCAATCAAACTGGCATTTTATAAAATTTAGAAGAGTAGTTTCTATCAAAAAGTACAACAAATCGGAAAACTAATTTTTTTAATCCTTAAATTAAAAAAAAATCAATTTGATATTTAAATACCACAAAAATATATAAAATACCATATTTGTCATTAATTATTCAAAACATTTTGAATTGGTTGTTATAAAAGACAACGAACATTTTAACTTAAGCATAATTCTAGTGTAACTTTCTGTTAATTAAGTTGCAGGACAGCTAAACTACTTGGCAAGAACTTCATGTAATTAAATTTACCATTTTTCACAAATTAATATTGAAAAATCAGTAATTGTCAAATTATTAATTTTAGGTATTAAATGCCTCTAAGTGAGTAAAGGTGGCTAATAAAGTAATAAAAATTAATGTAGTATGATTAAAATAAATAAGTTAAACTTCTGGAAATTTGCTTCAACACAGCACTTAAACAATGATTACAAAAATTAGAAATATATATATATATATATAATTTCATAAAAACTTTCAAACTATAGGGGGGGGGAAAAGAGGATTTTTTTCAACAGTAACTTTTTTAGAATGAATATTAATAAGGCCATTTCAAATGGAAATCAATATCAGATAATTATTTTTAAATTGTATATTTAAAAATTAAAAAATATGCTATATTGTACAAATATAGCTAATTTTATTTAATAATATTCATAGAGCTAATAGTTTTATAAATTACTTACCTTTCTCTCTGTTATGTCATACACTTTGTTTGTAATGGTAGAAATATGGTATTGCTTCTTAATCTAAAGAGTAAAATAACATTATAAAGTTGGACATGTATACATCAAAATTATATAAAATTTATTGGATATGAATGGCAAGAAAAAAAAAAACTAAAGAAATTTAGTGTTTTTTAAACAGACCAGCAATGATTAAAAAAAACAACAATAAAACACTGTAATTAGAAAGATTAGCTAAAAAATATTTTTGTATATCTTTCGGAATATAAAAGGGAATTGAAATTCAGAATAGAAAATTATCAGTAAAAGCTTCAAAAAAAAAAAAAAGTACAAGTCAGATGTAGAAAACATCTTTATTTCAATAATGTGTTCTTATTTAGTTATAGAAAATAAAATTCATTTGGGAGACTTCATTAAAATTTAGATAAATCTCTTATATATACATTTTTTCTTCTTCTTTTAAATCTTGGATCAGTGTGAAAGAAACCTCTTTTAATTTTTCTTTTTTTAGGAGGAAATTAAACTGAAGATATATCAAAATAACAGTCATGTTCTTGCACAATGAAATATTAATATAATTCAATAGTAAAAGATACTTAAAATCATACAAATTTTCAATTAAATCTTAGTTTAGTGTGTACCTTGCCTCATCAAAGGTGATAACAATGCCAAGTCACCAATCAAAATGACAGAGTAGATTAACAATTCTGCTTTCTCTATTAAAATTATGATCAGCATTGTTATCATCCTTGGCCAGGCAAGGAACACACTAAACTAACATTTAATTGATTAAAGATCATAAAATTATGATCTTTACTGATCAGCATTGTTTTATATGTTTTCTTTTTGAACTTTAATAGGTCACTATTTCTGATTATCTTTTTAATTCTGAAATAAAGAACTTTTGTAAACTGACTGTGCTAATCTGTTATTTAGATAATAAATTTTTAGAATACAATGTTTTTAATGTCTGATAAGAGGCATTAAGTAGAATTTTTAAAATTTAAAATAACATTCTGCAGCTTTGTTAGCAGTGGGAGTTGGATGCAAGAAGTTCAAACATCATATTAAATGCTAAGAATCTAAGGATGACAGGAATAGTACAAAATCATAAGAGAATATCCATCCTTTCTAGCTGTGATTATGTTTTTCAGAAGAAATTTTCAGGAATTAATGCACTTACTTGACTCAATTAACTGCTCATCTCAAGAGATAATGCTTTGATTATTTCCTTGAAGAAACAGCAAACTTCTTCAGTAATATAGACATTAGTTTTCTTTGGTATATACATTCGGTCATGCAACCATTGAATTATCTGGCTACATAGTTTGCTCAACTGCATGCTAAGTTCCCATGATGATCAACATCATGGCTCTTGTGCCAATAAAATCCAAATTCATGATGGAATTTGTATGTGCTTATGTATTTGGGTTTTTAAATGTCAGAATATGGTTGATTGGCAAAGATTTTAAACCATTATGATAATTAGTTGTAAGATGACCAACAGTCTGCAATTAAAGTGGTACTCAAAGGAATTCTTCTTTTATTAATTTCAAGTAGCATATTAGTATTTCTTTCATTCATCACTTCCAAAAGAGCAATCATTCAGATACCATATTAAGCCTCCAAATATCCATTGACCTTCTACTTATTTTGCTCAATTATATTTTCTGTTTCTGAACTTTACTAATTTTCATTACTTTTTCAATTCCATTGAATTTAGCATCAAACACAAAACACATATAACCTCATCCTCATAATTCGGCATTCTCACATATAACCTCACATCTTCATGTAATAACTCACTGCCATAATATAACTATCATATAAAGGACAACCAAAAACATGTTCAAAACTTCATTCCTGGCTCACAGCATAATCTTGTTTACACAATTTTGCAAAAATCATCCAATCAGTACTGTTTGCAATCACAATCTGCAAAAATTCAGCCAATCAGTCACCATTTGTTTTACAAAATTCAAGTAATCAATAATACTCTTATATCTCATTTTGTTAAACCAGAGATAACTGAATATATAATATAAAATTACATCCAAATATTAATGACTATCAAACCCTGAGCCCGTTGTACAGATGTTTTGATGTGATATGGATAATATCTCCTTTCTTTCAGCTACACAAGACATTTTCATTCATTCTATCTTTCAAACCAATCAGCTTCATATTATCACCACACAAATAAATTTGATTGCTTCTAAGTGTTAAAATGCACTTGGAAGCAATCAATCCATTATTCATATAAAATTGCAAACAAACTCCTTCCCCAACTTCATCATTTTTTATGTGTATAAGCATAACAATATTTTAGAATCTGGTTTAAAATCTAAATAATATCCTAATTTTTATCTTAATTTAGCCCATAATAATTTCATTCTAAAATGTTCTCTTACTTCTTGATTTAGTTCTCAATTTTTATTTGATTAATCTAACTAACGCATTATAAAACTGCTCACTTCTGACATTTTTTCATGCTCTGAGTGAAAGGATAAGATCCCTAATGCTTACAATGTTCTTTTAAAGATACCAAAGAATCCATTTGCTAAAATACATGAGCCCGATCAGGTTATAATGATAAAATCAAGAAAGAGAAAATTTCAATCCCTTTTGCACTTGTACTGTGGTGTAAATGAATATCCATTTTATCATCATTTCTTGTACATAAAAATGCCTCCCTTGGTAAAATAAATTAAAAGTTTTTCCTTCTATTCAACCAAACAACTGTTAAAATAAGTTTACATATATATCTATATTCTAATCGCCCATCATCCATTAATCAGATTTATAATGTTTCCTGCTATTCTACTCAGCAGATATCCATCATTGAAAAATCAGTAACATAATAAATTATCAAGAGAAATGCCAGATCAGGAAAATAATTACAAAAAGTAAGTACAAAGAATTCAGTCACAAAAGATTTTTACAATAATAATGCAAACAATTTCAAAAAGTTAATATAGACAATTTTAATTGAATTCTTTAAATCAATAAATAAGTGATTATTATTTTCTTTATTTTAAGTTCCAATAAAATTTGTAAACAGATGAGTTGAATTAAAATTAATTAATTTAGTAAGAATCCCAAAAGAATAAATGTATTTAGTTCGGATTCAATTACAAATAACATTATAGTGTTTTATTAACTCCAAAAAATCTTTTAATTATAATACACAATTAAATTAAATTCTTTAATTCATATTTATCTGCTGATTATTTTTAATTCAAATATCTCATAAAATAAGTGTATTTTATGTGCAATTCAACAAAGATAAAATTTAGTAGACAAATTAGCATTAGGGTCATTAGGCAGTCACTTGAATTCAAACTAAACTCTGGGATTCATACAGATTATCTAATTTGAAATATCAATTATATATATATATATATAAATACATATTAGAAAAAATTAATTTTTAACTATGCAATTATTACATATTATAACTTACAGTTTTAATAGTGTTATCACATAAAGGATAGCCGCAAACATGTTCTATACTTCTTTCTTGGATCACATCCATATAATCTTGTTTACACAATTTTGAGCACTGAAAATTACAAATGAATGGCATATATTAAAGAAATATTTAGATATCATATTATTGAGTAAGTTATTTAAAACCACATTTATTTAATTATAGTCTACGAGATTTCTATTAAACAGTATATTCTTAAACATAATCATGTGCTTTCTGGTTGTTTTTTTATTTTGCTAAAATAAAATATGAAAGAAAAGAAAAAAAATTTTAAAAATAACATGAGTGTAACTTTTCAATAAATTATTTTTGTAATGAATACTTATATAAAATAATTTAGCAACAATACCTAAATGGCATTAGAAATCATGATTTTTTTAAAATAAGTGCATTTGTTATAAATACAGCGATATAAAATGAAACAACAACAAAAATACAGAGGGAAAAAAAAGATAAGCTACAAACCCAGCTAAGATAAGCTAAAAACAAATCTAACCCAGAATATATCTTTTAAAACTAAGTAATTATACAATAAATTTAAATTAGTATTCAAATACAACAGTTTTTAGTAGAATTACAGAGTAATAGACAATTTTTAGCTTATTGAAATCAGCATATTTCTAAATGACATTCACAACTACATACTTTTACATTCAACATAACATGTTTTATAACGTGCTCAAAAATAATCGATTCCTTAACATTACCAATGAAAATTAATAATTAACAGAATAGAAGCAATATATTTTTCCGTTTCTCTCATTAGTTACAGATTATATATAAATTAATAATTTTTTTGATAATACAAAGGATATGTTAAAAACTTAATTTTGAACTCACATTTTCCAAAAACCAGTTTTTAGATACATTTTCTTCAAGCATTAACTCAACAGTCTGTAGAACATCCCGTTTTATTTTCATTACCTTTTCCTTCATTGACAACCTGAAAAAATCAGAAAATTAATACTTCACATTAATAATTTTATAATCAATTAGAGCAGATTTAAACTAATGTTATTAGTTTATCGACAGACAATCTTAAAATTTCTAACAATTAGTGAGGAAGAAGTAATATATATTTCAATTACATTCACAAATTATTATGCTGCCAGATAATGGCTAACTTTATTAACACATTGATAAAAATGAGCACTATGTAATTTTTTTCATCTTTTTCACAGGCACAAAAATTTAGAAGTCGGTAAATATATGAAATGCAGAGAAAAAATTAAGAAAACACAACATGCACATAACAATAATAATAAAAAGCAAAAAATGAATCTATTAATTTATATCATTATATTTATTTTATATTATTATCAATATATGACTTTCTTAGATTATGGAATACATATTTATACTCACAAATTCTTGTCCTTTTCGGACTGTTTTTCAGTTTTCGCTTTTTGTTGTTTTTTCGGAGCCATGATGTCTCTATTGATAAACTATTTATAAATGAACTTATATACGATTTGTTAATTTTCCCACTTTCACAGCAAGCAATTAAATTATGTATTATATTTTATGATATTAAATTAATACGGACATTTCGCTTACAGCACTTTCGTTTTGTTTGTTTACATCTTAAGTACTCACATTCTTCAGTTCAATTTAATTTTGGATGACTTCATATTTTGCTCAAATAAGGACGGAATATCAATATTTTACTTTTTTTTATGCGAAAATAATTTAAATTTCTAATTATTTTCTTTGTGAAAATCTATGATTGACAGGAAAAAATTTCAAATTAATTCCATAAAAATGCATAAGACATTATTCTTAATCATCGTTTTGATCATCGAAATTAACATAACAAATAAATATATTTTCTGCTACAGAAATGTGAAAACCATAAAAAGAAAAAAATAATTTAGTCGCAATGGAATAAAACAATTTTTACAGAAACTAAATATTGGATTTCGTATATCAAGACCTGATTGCGCGAGTTCTTTGAATAACATATTGAGAATAAGAACAAGTACCCTCTTCTTCACAAATGTGCAAACAGTCTTCAAAAGATAACTACATATATTTTTATTATTTAGGAGGTTCTAAGAATAATGTCTTTTAAATAATCTCATAAAAGATATTATAAATTCCATGGCTATCCAATCAAGTAATTGCGGTGGCCATTCCATCGGACCTTCATGTTTAACTTATCCTCTCCTCAACTATTTTTTATTTCCACTCAACTTTTCCGTACATGGCAAAAGACTATTTTCTGTTTAAAAAGATAAGACGAAATCTGTTATTTTCTCATAATCTGAAGTTATTGTAACTCTAGGTAGTATGGTGTTTTTTTAGAATGTGAGTTTTAATGTGATATTCTTCAAATTTTTAAAATTTTGTTGCGATTGAAAATTGTAAGATAAAAATTTTCGAATTATAGAAATGTTTCTATTTTTCTTTCATACCTACTGACCCCCGCCCCCCTCCTCTCCTTTCAACAAATGGTCGAAGAAATAATAAAGCACTAAGAAAGAGTAATTAGAAAATAGGAGATTTTCTCAGCTCCCATTGTTATTACTTAAATGATTGTTCATACACAGACACTAACTGTTAATAAAATATACACTTTTTCACATGGAAGTCATTCACATAAGTGTCATCAAAATTATTGAGAATATCCTTTTACAGAATCAAAGTCCGTATCATGCATAGACAATGTAAAAATATCTGAAAGCTACCAAGAATTATGATAAGGGAATAATTTTTATTAGATTTATAAAATTTGTCAAACCTGTGAAAGTATTAAGAGAAAAGTGCATTCAAAAGCTTTGGATATTTATGGCACCCAGTATTTTAAGAGTAATACTATGTAATTTTATTTCATATATTTGTTTATTCAATAAAAATTGAAGTTATGTAATTAAAATGTAAAAACTGTGGCATGCCTGAACATGGTGGGTTAAGAGATAAATTAGGAATGAGGTAAGAGAAGCAGGAACACCTTAGTTATATCTTCAATCTTAAACATAAAACATAACTCTTTTCACGCAGAACCAAGAAATTATGGTTAAAATTATATTTTTTAATCGAAAAAATATATCTTTCAAACTCACAGAAGCCATAGATAATGAAATTGTCTATTCTTGCCAATAATTATAGGTACAATAGTTATACATTTTATTATATTTATAGATTTACTAAACAATTTAAATATTAGTTATGATTAAAGAACTTTAAATCTGTCTTTTCTCTTTCAAATAATAATTCGCAATAAATGCGACTTACTTACTGAACAGTCTTTGGAATGTACCAGTCATTAAAGAATCTGTCACTGGAATGGTAAAATAATGCTAACAATAATTAGTGCTGAACATTTCCATTGAATTATTTTCACAGGTTTTTAAGATCAATAAGGTAAAACATTGCTTAAGTTTTAACTAGAAAAAGTCAATTAGTTTAAGTTCTGAAGTAAGAAGTTATTATTAAAAGAAGTAATTATTAAAAATGAATTTCATTGATAGAAACGACTCTCATAGTAGGAGTAGACTTATGCACAGTGAATCAAATAATAAAACTAAAATTTGTTTTTCAAGTCAGCAAACAAGAAGGTATATTATTATTTTTCGATATTTTTGGTTTACTATATAAGTAATTATAACATCATAATAAATGATTTAGCTTTCTAAAAGTCGTAAGAATTTCACGAATTTCCTGTAAGTAGCTAAAATACTCTTGATTTTACTTACAAACTGCTTTTGGTGACCAACTCTTCATCCACTATTTATTTATTTATTATCACTAAATTTAATGTCAATTTGTGTAGAGGAACTGCAGTTTGTCAAAACAAAACGATAAATTATACGAAATTACACTTGAACAATACACATAAAACATTCTGAAGAATTATCTAAGCTTGCAAGGTGGTGAAATTATTTGATGAATAAAATTGGCAGAAAGAGAGATTTGTTAAAGTCTATATATGAGAAAACTTCCCAATCTAAGCTACTATTTTGTACTAAATCTTATTTTTAATGACTTTTTTTCCGCATGTAGGAATCTAGACAGAAGATTCTTGATATTAATTTCAGATTTAAAATATTTTAAAATTTGGTATCTAGCTATTTTTTAATCCATTTAGTCAAAAATAAGAAAAAAGGAAAATTTACCCCTTTTCTTTATAAACTACAATCCGCCTTTGGCAACCAGTTGGTTCGCCATGAATAATGCGTTCGAAAATTTTCAATTAAATCACATATTCATTAGCTTTGAAGTAATTCCGGGCATTGATTGGCCTGAAATTAATATTTTCTTTAAGATGATGGACGGAAAATTCTAAAAGAACACGTTTTCCTAGTAATATTCTTTAATTTTACAAATCAGTCAGTTTTAGTTATTGATTTAGAACACTGACTGATGTAGCAA
>JAPMOQ010001131.1:6484166-6504237 GCA_026543055.1 Argiope trifasciata | reverse complement strand
AATATCAGGTAAGTAGGGGGTCTATTCAATACGGAAAAACATGGCAAGGGGTCTACGACACAAAAAAGTTTGGGAAACTCTGATCTATATAATGACCATTGTGTTTGAATTTCCTGAATTTCCCCCATTGGACTTCTCGTTATGAGGACCTATAAAAAGTGTCAGTATATGTTACCCTTCCATCAACACTGCAGAATCTTCGATGCCACATTACTGATTTTTATGTATCAGTCACATTTGTCATGTTGTTTACAGGGCATGACCTTCATTTCTCAAGGTGTCTTGAGGAATCCTCTCCAAATTATAAATCGGTATAGTGGCTATCAGAGAGTTTATTGGATTATGTAAATAGTTTTGAAGACATGGAAGTGTATAGGTTTCTTTCTTCAACTTTCTATTGTATGACAATTTTTGAAATTGCTATCAAACAATTTTTTTCATTTTTTGTATTCTGTTTTGGGTATTGATTATTGGGTATTAGCAAAGTATTCTTTCGTTCTAAATCGAGTCTCTACAATTTTCTAACTGACATTTTTCTGTCTCCTTGCCGTTTATAAGTAAGGACCACTAATTCAAAAATTTGCTGATAGATTGTGTTGTAATTGTCTCATTGAGTAGTGTATAACCTTTTTATAATACCTAGGCATCAGCTTTATGGATTAAGCTGTTACCGTTAAGAATTTAACGAGTATGTATCGGATGTAAGTGGGAACCATGTATAATGTTTTTTAAAATTAAAAACACATTAGAAATTCAAAAATTGAATGCAAAATTGAATGCATCTTCAATCTGAAGACACATTGATGACATATTTGTATATCTTTGAATGCATGTTGAATTGAATTGAATCTTTGAAATTAGAGAATAAACTACAGTTTTAAAATAAATTTTGTTTCAGTCTTAACTAAAATTGAATGTATATTTAATCTGAAGACATATTGATATACCTTTGTAGACATATAGATTCAAATTGAATCTTTGAAGTTAGAGAATAAATATAGCTATAAAATACATTTTGTTTCAATACCTTTTAATATTTTCCTATTTATACTACATATTTTTTGAACGTAAATATATTAATTTGATATCTCTGTTTTTTTTATGAAGGCGTAATGATGAATATTTTTCTTCTTCTAAAAGAAAGATGCAAAGAAAAAATAATTGGAAATTAATATATATTTTTTGTTTTTAATTTATTGGAACTGTTAACAAAGTAATTTAAGATTAACTTTTTCATTACCTCCCTTAAACGATAACTCATTTTCACTTTTTTTTTTGAAAATACATCAATGAAAAAAAAAAAGATTCTCTTTTATTTCATTAATCTGTCCCATACGATAGTTAATCTTGATTGGCAGACGACAATTTTTAAATCACATTAAGATGAAGTGACTATTTTAAATAAACGTAATCATCAAGATTAATTTTAGTCAAATTATGTAGTTAAAAGCTGTGCTTTATTTTTAGTTCCGTTTTTATCACATAACTTTAAAGAAAAACTCGGCTAAGTAATCTTGTTAAAGTTCCTAAATCTTTTACCATGAGAGCGAAAATAATTTACGACAATATTTTCTTTATTGGTTTTTTTTGTTGCTTCTTTTTAACGCGAAACCCATTTTTTGTCCCTTAATCAAGTTACTGAGACACCCTCATTTAAAGAGAAGACCTGTCGCTTCAACTTTTGAATTTACCATTTCTCTTTTAAAATATAGTTCAATACCTTTTTTCCACAAGGAAATGCATGGTAAATTATGGGTTGAAAAAATGGTAGAGGTAACTTTCTTGACAAAAATATAATCGCCACTTTTTTTTTCTTTCTATCTTGGACCTTTAACACGTCTAGAAATTGGATTTTGCATCTTAACGGATGGGATTGACCTTTGCTTGTAATGCTATTCATTTTTTCCTAAGGTTTTCTCATTTTTAAATCATGAAACTCACATTTTTTGTGCTTCGAAACATTTTAACTTTGTAATAGATTTATTTTAGAGTAATATCGATTATTTTCATAAAGATATTTTTGGAGAACACCTTTTATATAAATACCTACTATTTATTAAAATTCTGCATAAATAAAATTGAGATCAACCACTTTCTTTGATTGATAAACTTTTACAAGCATAAGAAAAAAATTCCAGCATATTGTTAATTTGCATTAAAAAGATTTGTTTTCAAGAACTGGTTTGAGTTTGGTTTAAGATTAAATGCTTGGAAAATCAATATTATAACAATACTATGTAAATATAGAGTTAAAAATGCTTTATCTAAAATTAAATATAACCGATATGATAAATAAACAGGAAAAAATGTTAAAACTTTAATCAGAAAGTATTGTAAATAACGATTATACGTGCAGTTATGAAAATAAAGTATGATTTTTATATTATTTGTTTTTGACTTCTATTTATAAATAACTGATAGAAGAGAGATTTCTGTGGCTAGAAAGATTTATGTTCTCCTGTTTATTAAAAAAAATATCATATAAATTTTATGAAATTTCTCTTCTTGACAATTAAAAAAAAAGTCGTTTGCTGCATTACTGACATTTAACTATAAGGTTATGTTATTCAGAATTTTTCTGTGTATTTGTGCGTATTCTCATTAGTGATATATTTTCAATGATTTTTTTTTCTTAAAATGGCAACTATATTAAAAATAATAATAATAATATCTGTATTGTGAACGTAGAGTACTTCTAATATCAAATCTATTTTAAGCATGAAAATAAATAAATGAAATCACTGACTCGATTTCGGCATTTAGAATTTCAAATTGTTGCATAGAACAGCTATACCCATATTAGGTTTTACGATTTGGTTAGTTTTCTTATGTATGCGCGCACACACACACATGCGCGAGCGCGGTTATTTAAAAGTTAGTAAGGCATAGTGTGAAGAATGACAGTTTTGAGATGAATTCTGAGCATGCGCAATACGAAATGATTTCAATCCATATTCGCATATTCACACAAATAACTAGATATGAACATGAATAAGAAAATCGCAAAAATCCCTCAATGAAGGTAAATTAATGTACATCTTTTTTTTTCAACTTTTATGGGATTAATTAAAAATAAATAATTTCAACTATTTATTTATTTTTATTTTTCATTCCTTTAATGGCAATGTTTTGTACAACTAATACATTATTTTAAATACCTTTTTGATTTGTATTACTATTTCATCAGTTTCATCTTTTATTTATTTTTATTTATTATTCATTTAATGACGGCTTTTTATAGAACTAAAGAATTATTATTTTTATTTTTATTTCTCAATCACTTAACGGAATATTTTGTAAAACTAAGGCATTAATTCTTTTGATATTATGAAACTAAGATATTCATTTTTATGCCATTTTTTTCTTTTTATTATGGTTGTGAATTGCTCCTTGAAATAGAGACTAATGGATTTTATTACCAGAAAAGCAAACAATTTTGTTCAGGGCAAAATCCAAATTCAAATTTAAAAGAAAGTGATAGAAATTATCTTATTTGAACTTCTACTCATGAGTTTTTACGGATCAGACGAGAAATATATGCAAATGTAAAAGAAACAATTGTGTATATAGACTGTAATAGGGAATTAATGTACTAATTACTCATTCACTCACAAGAACAAAATATGAAGATGTATTAAGAGTATACTCAAAGAATGTAAATTAATACAGAGTTCTTATGAATGTAAATTATTTCCCACTATATAATTTTATATTCTCAGTCTGGGGTGAATTCGAAATGTGGGTGAACAGTTGCAGGATAAGTAAGCCGGTTCTCGCTTCTCTAAGAATAAAACATTTTGGGTTATCGTCTTCATTGACAGGTCATACCTATTTTGAGATTTCAGTGCTAGCGTCTGAGGAGAGTAGTTTGCAACTGATTTTAGTTTCAGCATTAATTGTGGTGGCTGGTCATTCAGATAAACTCAAGGACGAAGTGCCTTTTTAATAAATATAAATTTAATAAATTAATACATTTATGGAACATGAAAATGAATTTTCAATTAGTGTTTAATAAATGCATTAGTTAAATGTGAATTATATAATTATTTATGGAGTTAGTTTTCAATAAAAAAGAATGTGTGAAATGATTTACAAAGTAAATTGAATCAATGAGAAAGAAAAGAAAAATACATTTGCGAAAAAAAGATAGAGTTAAACTTTTGTTATTTAGTATTCGTTCATATTAACTTTATATTGAGCAATTTATTTTTATTTGTGGGATTTATAAAATGAGCATCCGAATAAAAGATATAACCAAAAATGCATTCTAATTATTCAAAATAGTTATAAACCCTTTGATATTATTACAAAGGTAATGATGTCAATATGCGTGAATAATTTTTAATTCTCTTCATATTAAGAAAAATGTCTTTTTAATGAAACCAATAGCTCGAATTTCAACAGTTTTTTTTAACTGTTGGCATTTTAAAACTGTTTTTTTTGTGTTATTTTTAACAATTCATTTAATTGTTGTAAGGAAATCTATTTAGCTTTCATTGTTTTATTAGATATTCTGTCACGTGATAATTTTTCTTTTATTAGTGGAGTTTAAATAAAAAAAAGAAAAGAAAAGGCTTCTTATCTATGCTGTTTATATACAGAATCGGATAGTGAAGTTTAAACATATCAATGGAAGCTTGAAATTAGATGATGGGTTATCAAAGAGTAATGTTTTGAATATAGTTTTTTTATATTGCTCTGAAACTTTAAGAATATTCATAATTAAGAATATTCATAAATAAGTAATACTTCAATAGATCGTAAGAAGTTTAAGAATGTTTTCACCGAATAAAATATTGTTATTCTTAGAAAGAATTCATTATACATAAATCTATTTTTTTGGCATTTTTAACGTTAAATTTTGCTCACATGTATAAATTAATTTCCCATAAAGTAGGAAATGAGTTGTCGAACATCTGAGGTGAAATATTTTCACAGTTTCAATATATTTGGGTTAAAATCGATATCTGAACAAATATAAAGTTTTAAATGTAAATATTCTCAAACTTGTGCTCATTTAAGTATAAAATTTCAGTTTTAACCGGAGACGGAAACCAAACTAAAATCAATACTCTCAACATCAAAAAGAAGGTCGTCAGAGAAATTCGAAAACGAGAAATCTGCGAATGTTTTGTTAAAGTTGAAAGAGTCTTTGTAGAACTTCACAAAGAAAATTAAAATGTGCCCCATTTCATGGAAGCCTTGCAACTTTTTTTTTGACACTCTTTCATCTCTGCAGCTTTCCTGTTTTGTTCGATCCTTAAATATTTGGAAAAAAAAACCCACCAATTTCTTTATTGATTAAACTAAGAATGTACATACATTTTATTTGTGCCGTGTTTAAAAGTTTGAAGCGATATGAAAGATTAATATTCATCTAATTTTATATTAAAAGTTCAATGCAATAATTTAACAGTAGAAGCTCCATAAGTGTCGATTGGACATCGGAGTCTGTTATATTAGTTTGAAATATTTAGTATAAGACAAATGTTTCAGTTCCATCTAGAGCAAACGATTACTTTTAGTGATATAAATTAAATTGCCAACAATGTTTGTAAATGTTTAAAAAACTTCATTGTAAATGAAATTGCTTTTACCAATCTGTAATATTGATTTGTATTTTCCCCATAAATTTAAAATTGATTTTATTGTTTCCTTGAATTCTAAATAGTATTCTTTTGTCACTGTTATAGTAAAAATTTAATTTTCCTCAGGCATTAACTCTAAGAAAAATATTTTACATCTGATTTTATTTTGTTTCTTGCATACGATTTAATAACTAACGACAACAATTTATGTCATTAATTTAATTACTCAGCAGCATTTTAATTATTCTTACAAACTTTTACTTCAATTACTTTTACGAATCTTAACAAACTTTAAAATTTTTTTCTTATTAATATGTACAGTCAATCATGTTTATTTAGATCCTTTGATATTAAAATGCATAATTTTATTGTAAAAAGAACTATTCTGTATTTTTAACGCTAGATATACAATGTTAAAAATATACGGGAATAAGCTATAAAAAAACATGTAGAAGTTTCTGTAGTTGTCTTAAAAATGAGGAAAAGGAAGACGGAAGCCAATTGATGCCCACTGCATTTAATTTACACTTCTCTAACAGAGAGAAGGTGATCTAGTCACTAGCCGAAGGATCAGACGTCATAGAAAAGGTCGAGATAAAATTAACGGAATCCATTGTTGCTTTATTAAGTTCAAAGCTTGTGAAGTTTTTGAAAATATTTTTACCAAGAAAATTATTCGATATACTAATTATTACAAATAGCAATAAAACAATCCTAATTGTAATGAGCTTTAAAAGATGAATTATTTTCAATCTATTTTAACACTAGAACGTCCTTCGGTGTCAATTAAACATAAGAGCCTGTTTAGTTTGTTCTCATTTCCACATTTTAACAGGGGATTTAAAATTTTGTTTTTTACTTTTAATCATTTTCCATGGTGATTACACCGAAAAAAAGTTTTGTGGCTTAAGATTAATTAGGAGAGATTTTGCAGTTAAATATACCTGGAGCTTCATCTGGAATCGTTTCGATACCAATGCAATTTATCATCATAAGTAGCTGTCGTAAGTGGATGCCATTGGTAGAACAAACTTTCCAAAGTACTAACGCACATTTCTTTGATCTTGAATGCAGTATTATTGGGCTCAAAGTGGAAATAATAAATTATTCTAAAATTGTTGTGTCCAAGTGTTTCGTTGCACAACATTTGCTTACTTGGTCTTAAAATTTTTTCCCCTTCGAATTTCAAATATTGTGCAGAGCAGAAACCCTGAAACGAAGAGTCATAGAAACCCCGCTTAACAGAAGTCCTGCAATTATTTCGTTTTTGCAATTATCTTACATATTTTACGCAATGGTGTCGAAACGATACTGGTACACGTTTAAGCGTAATCGAAATCCCCAACGTTCTTGTGTTAAAATAAATATTGTCTGAAAATATATTTGAAGAAGATTTTAAGCACACACGTGCATGACTTTTACACTTGTATGTGTTAACCGGTTAAGATAGAAGCTGCAAGTGAATTGAGAAAAAATTATGAATAAAATTATGAGCTTTCCGTTACTTGAAAAAGATTTCCTTCTAAAACTGAAAAATATATGCTCTTGTATTGCCATAAAAATTTTCTAGTTCAACAACAGCGAGGTGAAATCTAAACAAGGAAGAAAGTAACAAAAAAAAATATCTTTAAAAAAATGCACACGAAATAAAAGGGTATCCGATGAAATATTTTTCAGTTTTAGAACGAACTCTTTTTCAAATCATGAAAAGTTCATAATTTTAATCTCAAATGCCTACATCACTTTTATAGATAATTCCATGAAACTTTTTCTGTTTTTATTAAGGGATAGAATTCATTTTTCTAATTGAGTTATTTTGTTAGTCATTTTTTGTAATTTCCTTAATTCATAGCTAGGGGGCTATAAATTGTCTCAATAAATTCAGCATAGTCACTTCATTATAGATACGATTTGATATATATATATATATATATATATATACGCTGTTTTGAATTCAGAGGGCTTAAAAGAACTTGATTCCTCACCCTATTTAAGTCAATGTGTTTTTGAGTAATAAAGTTTTTAGAGATGGAGAATAACAAACAACTTCATCCATTAAAAATATTTAATTATTAATTCTTAAACCACTTTAAATATTTGATGAAATAATATGAATACATATTAATGATTTACTAAACTCGAAGTTTTTAATGCAGCAAAATTAAATAGGAAACTGATAAAATTTGCAAAGTTCCGTCAGCCAGTTATTCTAAAATAATAATCATTTCTTGCTGCTACCAACGCCAAAAGTAGAATGTACTTGAGCTGTAAGAACTCCTGTTGCCAACGCCACAAGTTTAAATGCACCGAAAGTACAGAAGGAAGGTAACACTCACGAAACCTTTGGTTTTAAATCTAATAAGGACCGAAAATTCAGTTGCTAAAGCGATGTGTCAAATTTTATTTACCGAAATAATTATATTTGTTAGTAAGTGTTTCCAACATGTAAAATTGAAGTCGACAAGCAGTCAATCAATAAGTGAGTTCGATCTCAATTTTTATCTGAATCAAAATTTTAGATGCTAAAAATCGGTGTATTAAATTTTATGAATCGATGGGTAGTAAGGTTCATTTGTATAGGAATAGCCGGAGAAATAAACTTCCACTGTAAGATTTCATTCAAAATTCATAGAAATCTATAAATTCGATATTAAGGTCGTATATTGTTGGAATTAATGGCATAACTATAATGATGTAACCCTTTCACCCAACCGCACTAGTGACTCTAGGAAAAAAATTCCCATGATCCCTCAGTAACCGATGTAAGTTCAGTTTAGATTAGGTTGAATTGGGGTTGCGGAAGTGTGTAAGAACGCATCCAGAGATGGTTGGGTGCTGTAGAAAGAATTCGTGCTCGTAAAATGAAATATATGTAAATATTTGTATATAATTATCCGTATCTGTATCCTCGTCCTGAAAATAAAAAAAACGATAAAAGTGAGAATGCTTGGATTAATGTTTTCGATGTTTATGTGATCTGATTCAGGCCTTTAAATACCTCGATTCCATCTCATTTAGAAGATTCTGAAATGACAAGGTAAAAATGAATTTTCTTTTACATTTTGATAATTTTGAATTTGGGGCCTAGAAATCACAAAATATACTAAATTTCATCCATTAGTTTAATGCGGTTTTAAGTTATCGTGTTCAGCGAGACAACGGACAGTCATAATTCCAATTTTTTTTTTTTTTTACACTAAGGGAAATCTGAAATGGGAGAATTTAACAAAATCTCGAGAGCTAATTTTT
This sequence comes from Argiope trifasciata, assembly GCA_026543055.1. Classification (NCBI taxonomy): domain Eukaryota; kingdom Metazoa; phylum Arthropoda; class Arachnida; order Araneae; family Araneidae; genus Argiope; species Argiope trifasciata. The sequence continues at coordinate 6,495,400 of JAPMOQ010001131.1, read as the reverse complement.
TGATGATTTGTGATTTATTTCTTTATATAATTCATACACAAGAAAGTATACAATGTGTGCTTTTAAAACTGCTTCTGTAATGTATTATTTTATAGAAATAAGTCTAATCCATTTCAAAAACAATCTATCTAACTCGTTCTATCTCTGTTTTATTATTATTTTTTATTTGTAGCGAAACTATTCTTTGAGATAAATTAGGCCTAATTAGTAAATGCAATTTATTTATTAAGAAAAAGAACCACGCAATGACGATTAGAAAATAACTTGGAATTTATTTTTAAACGTGGTTACATCTTGTAACCAGAACGAAAACTAAAAAACATACTTATCGTATGACGCACAGCTGCTTGACACACACACAACGACAACAACACAACTTCTAAAAAGTTCAGTCGATCTTATTATCTAACATTTTATTTTTTGTTTACACTTAAGGTGGGTTCACACGAGGCTTTTTATTGTCCGCAAACATTGTCCCCGTGTGAACAGTTGAGACAACGCGGACAATGTTTATCCCGACGGGACAATCATTTGCCATTGTCCCGTTGTGGTCACGTGATTTTCCAAAAGTAGGCGTGATCTTCTATTGCGGACAATAATAAGCCTCGTCTGAACCCACCTTTACGGCGATAAAACAAAAATTCCTCTTCTTCAATGATATGCAAATAAGAGTCATCTTATTTGCATATCGTTTTAAATTCCCGCTCCTGTGCGACAACATCGAATTAGCTGGATTCGAAAAATTTGAACCCGATTGCGGATGCTGCCGATATAAATAGGAGAATTTTGACTTATTCCCAACAACTATTTGGTCGCACTACAGGCGTTAGATTTATTTTTACGAACTTGCCTTTCTTTTCCGTTTCGACATTTCCTAAATAACATTTTTTCTCTTTCGCATACGGCAAATGGAATGTGTGGTACAAAGTATCAAGGGAAATCAATCTCTTTTCTTTGGCATTTTTGCCATTTTCCTGTTCTTTTTCATTTGGATTTCTAAGAATGTTAGGCTTTATATATTACTTATTGGTTAAATGTGTTGGAATCTGAATTTTAACTCATTTTCTTGCTTTATTAAGACAAAAATCCTGCCTAATATTTTCTGGTTTTGCAAGTTTTTTAAAATTTTCCATGTTGAAAGAAATATTAAAATTGATGTTTAATTCCCTTCTTGAGTTCTGAAACACTGTATGGTTGTGAGGCCGATTACAACATCTTTACAAATAACAATGGGGAATATGTGTCAATTCTTTGTGCTCAAATTTCCGTGTCCTTTTTTTTCTGCTGCATTCCTAAGACTATTCGGTGTCATAAATTATTTTGTTAAATTTGTTACAAACTGAATTTTTATACCATCTTTTATTTTATTAAGACAAAAATCATGTCATATTTTCTGGTTTTCGCCAAACTTTTCTTTAATTTTATATGTTTGAAGTAAAATTGAAATAGATATTCATTCATTAGGTTTCCTTATGCTATGAAATATTGTAGAATTGTGATCCCCAATGATAATAAGTTTGTCAATAACATAGGGAAATATGTATGTCTTTTGTGCTGGACAAGCATATTGCTGGTCTTAGAGCTATTAGATTTAGCATAAGCATTGTTTGAAGTGTCGAAATGTGTATTTCTGAGCCATTTTTGGATTCTAGGGTTTATTAATTAAAATCCACAATGTTGGCATTTTTTCTTATCAATTTTTGAGAATATTTCAGCCCTAAAAGATTCTAACACCATCTGAAAAATCATAAAATTATCTTTGCAATGACACTATTTCATTGGCAAACTTTTTACCTTTTATTTCAATGAATTCCTAAGAAAAACTTTTTGAAATATATTTTACAGCAGTATTTTTTTCTTTCTTATTTGATGAAATGGAAAACTTTTTCTTCAATTAACGTGGTATTTATGAGTTTTTTCATTGTCAATACCAAAATATGAATATTTGGCTTATTACATTTTGATGCAGAAAGCACAGAAAAAAAGTTTTGCTATTGCATCGTTAAAAATACTTTATTGCGAAATTTTAATGATTATTCGGGCTTTAGATCTTCTTCAATTGGAAAAAGACATTTATGTAATTAAGTTTGCTCATTGGTATTTCAATCTATGATAGTTTCTGCTTGTTTTTACTGGAAATAACTAAAAAAATGTGCACTATTACAAAAAAATCCGTAATAGTTGCATGGGTAGTATGGTGTGTTCAACAGGATCTATAACAAATGACGACGCTTTATTCTACACGAAAACAAGAATAAAGAGGGAACAAAATACAGCTGAAATCTACACAATGAACAGCACTTGCAGTTAAAAGGAGCAAATTAGTAATAAACTACCGCAACAGCAGAAAACTCTCAAAGAATATTCGCAGGGGAGAGATTTTGCTCAATTAGTCCCTTTTCTCGAACTGTCAGGTGTTCTCAACTGACTGATTCATCAACGTAGTTAGGCATTTTCGACAGAGCAGAAAAGTTTCTAGAAAGATCTATGAAAATTGTAACCAAATTAATTTTGTTATTGATAAGATTCTTGTAATTAGTGGAATCTTCGATTCTGTTGCCAAAGTCATCCCATGGTCAACAAGATCGATAATCATTGGCTTAACCTCAATCAGAGTTTCTGTAAAACCGTGGTGGAACCAACTGCGCTGGGAAACAATATTACTATGTTGACGCCATATATAAATGTAAATATATTCCTTAATTTTTATGTTTGTAAGTAACAATGATATTTTTGCATTTTATTTTTTCTCTTTGGCATTTGGTTTCTTATTTCATTGACATGTTAAAATTAAGCTTCCATTAAATTTAATCAAATTTAATGAAAGTTTAATTTTTAATAATGTGTTATTTTTCAGCACATCTAGAGTATACACCAAAACTATTTATTTCTCATCAAAAGTTTGTTTTATGAAATCCCTGCGATGTTCATCTGTATGAAATGCAATAAACGGCTTAGCTTGGTGGATTCTATTTGTTCTAGATTTTTATCGATAAGTACTGGGATGAACATAAAATTTGAAATCGGAGCAAAAGATATTAAGAAACCTCTCCCCATATTAAGAAACCTCTCCCTATATTAAGAAACCTCTCTCTATACCTCTTCCACTTTATACCTACTATACAGACTAAATAACAATTGAAATTATTATTCAAAACACCAGATTCTTTAGTGGTTAATATGCCACATGAACCACAGGTATTCCCTTTTTGCATATTCAAAGAATATACAGTGCTCGTATTTCAAAATTATTGTGGATGTTTCCTAGGAGATTACATTCTCTGGTTGATGCTGTTCTTTATATACTTGAATAGTAACATAAAAAGTCGGGATCAATCTCATTTGATCTCAGTTTTTATATTACTTCTGTCATGTGTCCATGTTTCTGCAGCAATTATAAAATAAGTGATTCGAACCTGAATATTACCAGTCATTCTGTCAGTTTAATTTGAATCTGCTTCAACTCCAACTATGAGAAATTGCGAATATGATTGCAAGAAAGTCATTCTTTCTATTGACATCAGCTTCGATCTCTATGGACTGTGCGTATCCATATCAAACCTCCATATCAAGAGGCTAACATGAATTAGGCTTTATAATATTTTTTATTTAAATTAATCCTTTGTTAATAAAAATACTTTGATACAATGTAAATACACTTCTCCTTCCCCTCCCCTCCCAACTTCTGAATACAGGGCTATAGCACAGCAGCTTTGTACTTTGGGATGCTTGAAAAAAACACTGAATATGTATTTTAGATGCTTTCCTTTCAGCCGATTAGATGGAGAATTTCACATTCAAAATTTTGAATTAAATTTTTGACCATAAGACAACACACCAACTTTTATTTATCTGATTTCTAGTTCTTTTTCATTCTCACACACGTGAATATGCAGACCAACGAATTCCCACTTCCAAAGATCATATTTTGTTCAAAGTTTGTTCTTGCACACCCCTAAGAAATGCAAAGCTAAATTAAATTACTATGAAATTATGAACCATTATGATGTTCACTAATAACAATGGATTGTCACTAAGATCTGCTTTGAGAAACATTGACAAACAGGAATGCGATCAGGTGAAGCCTCTTCCATGTTGTTTTTTATGGCTCTTGTCATTTTACAGCCCGCTGTTACGAAGGCAAAGATATAAGCCGACAGGGCGCGTCTGTTGTTTTTTGTAGAACCAACTAAGGTCAAGAGTACGATTTTCCACTCACGCATCATTTATTCGCTTGCACAGTTCCTTTTTATAGAAGGGCACATTCACACATATCACCGATAGAACAGAGGAAGAACAACCATGTCCTCACCGAGACTCGAACCCAGGAGGGCCAGATCGCTGGGAAGATGAGTTATCCCTATGCCATGACGCCGGCCGCCTCTTCTGTAAAATACTTGGAGAAGACTTCAAAGCGCTTAGAATCCTCAGAATATTTTATCGTTCTAAGGCTTAATACACATTTCAAAATTTGATACACAGTTTGCTTCTAATAAAAAATCAGTACACTTTTTCTGCATGATTATTTACGTTTCTGAATAACTAAGTTTGCATGCATATTAATACATAGACATATTTCCATTTCTACGGATTTCGCTTAAATTTTGAAGAAATTTAAACATTTGGTTTAGAGATTTCATATTAAATTTCATCGTTCCATATCATTGTGATTTTGTATTATATCTATGTAGGAATTGGGTGGGACAGAATGCCCATCCAACCACATTTAGTTCAGTGTCTAGGGTCACTGAATGAAGAAAAAAGAAGCTTTTGAACATGAAAGAAATTTATTTACAGTAAAGAAAAAGACATTTACAATTACGACAGTACTATTTACAATAGAGAAAAGAAAAAAAAGTAAAAAGGAATTACTTATAGATGACGCTAAGAGTTTTCATGGCGTTTCGTTTTCTAAAGATACATGTTCGGAACAAAATGACATCCTCTCTAGTCCCCGTCCGGCGAGCGAATGCGCAGTTCGCCTTTTCTCGAATTCTTACGTCACGCGTGTTGGACTTTGGTTCAGCCATATCTAGCGATTCCCGTAGCGACATCTATTGCAACAAATTGAAACTAAATATTAAACAGCAATAGCCGCTGATTAAATCTCTACATCTATCTATCTGTAAAGGCGATAATTCTTAAAAAACATCTTTTTTTTTTCTGACAAATGGAAGTTTGAAATGTGGATATTCATCAAAAATTGAGGTTAAATTTTTTTTTGAGGATTATAACGCTTTCTCATATGTCTTTTGTCAATAAGAAAGTACAAATGGATCTAACTCATGACTTTTCTTCGTAAAAACAAACTTTTCCCGATTGGCCAGCCTGTCAACAGATTCGCCTTTGAAACTAGAATCTCATCAATCTTCCACTGTAGTATGTGGAGCCTCATCATTTTTCTCCTTATCACACTCCTGAAAACGTTGAATTTTGCGGGACTTTTATCTTTCAACAAGCTTTGAAGTAGTTATCATAAAACTACATCCATTAAGCTAACGGATGGTCTAGAAAACTTGAAAGTAGATGGAAAAAACAAACAAACCTCCGTCCATTTTTGAAATTGTGTGCAAATACTAATCCAGAATATTTTATACATTCATCTCTCTTGTAACATAACTGAAGCATTCTTTGTTGTATTGAAACCATGATGTCAGAAAAGTGATAAGTGACAGAAACTCTGTTGTTAACTTTGTACGTTGTTCTATAGAAATTATTTTATCAGGAATCTGGTTTGTAACAAGATTGAACATGTAATTAATGTGCAATTTGTGATATAGAAGTCACCATTGTCAACAATTCTTCTCTAAAGAAATAATGGCACTTCTCGCTAATAAACAACTCACTCTCTTGGTTTCCGACTTTTTTATTCGACATGACTGAATATTATGAATTTAATGGAATTAGGGTATTACAAATATTAAGAATAAAAATTAAAAAGTATATATTTCAAATAAAAATATGAATGAAAATCCTGCATAAGAATTAAAGTCCAAATAAAACCTTTTTTTCCTCCCTCTGAGTAATAACAATGGTAAAAATACGCCACTAAGTGGAAATTGTAGCAATGAAATTAAATTAGAAATTGCACTATGCCAACAAATCTTACAAACTATATATTATTGCACTATGACAATAAAATTTTCTATATACTACGATGGATAATTGAATTGAGCTATAACAATAAATCTTACAAACTGTTCATTAATGTAAAATAAAAAAAATGTTTTTAAATTAACAGGATTTAATGGAATTAATGCATTACAAATTACTGAGCGCACAAATTAAAAAGTATATATTTCTAATAAATATATGAATGGAAATCTTACATCAGAATTAAGGTGCAAACAAAGTCTTTTTTTCTCTCTCTTAGTTATAACAATGGTAAAAATACTCCTCTGAATGCAATGAAATCTAATACTATAATACGAGGAATGGTTGCCAAGTCGAAAATCACCCCAGAATTAATAAACTCCGGTAAACTTGGGGGTCTGGGGTTTTTGGCCACGAGGAATCGATTGGCCCCGGTTTTGAAGCCCTACGGTCGAGCAGTTCGGAGTTACAGATAGGATATTTTCAAACTTTATTAGTTCGCCATAATGGCTACTTAAATTTTCAAGCGGTAACGTGCTGCCATCTATAGCCAATATGGCGAACTAATAAATTTTTATGTTTATGCTGTTATAGGTTTATAATATGTTTCTTATGTATGTATATATGTTTGGTTTTTCTAAATAAATTTGTCAAAAATATTGAACTTCAACACACTTCAATATTTACCTTTAATTTACCTTTGTATAGAATAGTTCCCTTTCCAAACTCTAACTTTGTTTAGAATAGTTTACAATGGTGCACTTTAACCGGTTATCTTTTCACCAATGGTTTCACAAATTTTCTTATGGCATGTATTGTTTTGATAAATCACAATTGAAAATTTAAATCTTCGAGTTAGCTTCAATACCTGTTTTCTCCGAGCGGAGCTCGGTCACCCGCTGGTTAAATTATAAATTACGCTATGCCAACAAATCTTACAAACTGTATATTATCGCACAATGGCAATAAAATGTTCTGTATATTACGATGAATTTGAATGGAGGCATGACAATAAATCTTGCAAATTGTACATTAATATAAAATAAAAAATGATTTAAAATTAGAGAAATATTGTAAATCATTAAAATGTATCCTTTTAATTTTTAGATAATTTAAGAATATTTAGTGGTTTAATAACTTCGGAAAACATAACCGAGAAACGTGAAAACTTGCTTCATTTTTTTTTATATTTTAATTAATTTTTGGACTTAGAGAAGTTGGCAAGAATTTTCTTATCTGAGTGACCACGCGAGCTAGATTGCAGGAAAAAGAAGTCAAGCGTGTAGCTTTACATAAAAGACACGAACAAATGTTCAGCTTTATGATGTATCTATGATATGTTATTGCTTAACACAATGCCTGAGTGCAAGAAACCAATCACAAGAAATTATCACTGAGCTACTCGCCTGATAAATAAACATATTTTCGTGGTCTTTGATTTGTCTTCAAATTCTTCTAGAACATCAGACAGCAGTATTCTAAAAGTGGTACTCAAATAAATAACACCTCACTCTTTGTGTGTTATAAGTAATCCTTATTTTCATCAAATCTCTATGATTTAAATCGGCTATATCGGGGCATCATTTGGTAGCAATGCTGGCATCCTGGCATAGGGGTAGCGTGTCTTCCTCGTGATCTGGGCGTTCAGGGCTCGAGTTCCCGGTTTGGTTATTATTCTGTGTTCTTTCTGTGAGATGCATGAATGAGCCCCCCTATAAAAAGGAGTTGTGCAAGCGAACGTGTGTGTCACCTTCATATGAACTAGAAGTTAGACTTCAGCCCTCTGGGTGCTCAGGGGTCTTTACCCTCAGAAGCTACTGCACCCCCTTTCCGTGGAAACACGGACTCATCATCATCATCATTTGGTAGCAGCAATGCTGGCATAAACTTATCTCCTCACGCAATCTCAAATTTAGTCTTTCAGTTAAACAGAAATTAACATTATTTTTCATTCATAAATAATTTCTTGGTTTGAAAAAGGGAAATGTAATTATTAACAACAAATTTTAAGGTTTCAATAATTTTTTAAAAAGAGAATATCAGTGAAATCGATATTTTTTCCCCCTCCTCCAAAGGAGCTCTCTAAACTCGGGGATTCAAGAACTGCCTCGAGGTAGTTGTAAATTTCATGCACATGGGTAGTGTAAGATTATAGTGTATGGCTAGTGTGTGGTATATTTAATGGAAATAAGTTGGCAGAGAATGTATCGTTTTTAAAAAGACGTGTGTCCCATTATGATCTGCACAAAGATTGGGAGCTCGATCCTAGCTATCTCTAATGGCAATATTAGGGACCTAGGACAGTAAACAAACAAACAAAAACAAAACGCAACCTTCGAGCAACTGTTGTTGGCCCCCTTTATTCGAAACAAAAATTAGGTGATAAATAATCAGCCAATAAATAAAAAAATGTTGATAAATAATCAGCAGATAAAAATGGGTAAGGCACTTTAGAATCAGCAGCCAATCTATCACCACTAAACACAACAAGAGAATATATTGTTCGTTTCACATCATACTCACTGGAAGGAGAGTGTTGTAGTGGGAGCTTTACAAGTCAGATTACAACCTCAAAACTGAGTGATCACTTTTGTCATATGGTCATGTTATTTGGCTACCACCCAAAGATTGCGTGTTCGGTCCTCGCCTATCGCTAACAATAACACATGTATTAAACTGATGTTGTTATGAAACTGATTTTTTTTGCTTATATATATTTGCTTTTTGCTTCTAAATATAAATTAATTTATTTTCTCATTACTCAATAATGTATAAAAGGCTTTAAAATTCCTGGAATCTACCATTTCAATATAGATCTAAAAATACCATCTAGAAATCAAGCATGATGGTTTCACCTTTATATTCCTAAGTGAAAAATAATTTAAGTCTGGTCACCATAGTTCAAAAATTTGAGAATTGAACCCCAGATCGTGTGTTCAAACATTATTGAATTTTTTTAAATCAAATGTCTACACCAACAATCCCACAAGCCGTGATATAGATGGAGGAAATTCAACGCTATATCAACGAAATTCAGCCACATTTATGCAAAATGATCATGGAAAATTTCGACAAAATAGTGTGTATGTGCCTTTAAAACCACGAAGATAATATGCCATAAGTGTTATTCACGACATAACTCCATTCTGTGAAATTTACAATTCAATAAAAGTTATAATAATTTAAAAAATGTTTTTATTTAATTAAAATCTTCCGTTAATATGCAACGCTCCATTTTGCACTAGACTCTCAGTTTATGGTTTAAAAAAATAAAGTTGCCATCATTTTACTGTCCGAGTAGTAACAAATTCCAAGTCTTCAGTAAATTTAGGGAGACAGCCTTTATTATTAATTGAATATATTAAATAAATAGAAACTATTTAATTAATTATAATCATATTGTAACTCATCAAGATAATTAATCAATATAAATGGTCAATTTATTGATTGTTAACATCTCTCATTGTATCAAAATCTCTCATTTTAATCAATCAGTCAGAAAACATAAAAAAAAATCAAAAGATTTTGTCAAACAGACGTCAGAATTTTTATTCTGTTTTTTTTATTTAGAATAAATATCAGAACATACATAATATCATAAATACTGATATATATATATATAGTTAATATAATAATTTATATTAGATTTACTACATTCTTGATAGATGTATGAGAATATGAACATTAATATTATATAGACACCAACTTATTAATAACATTGCTTGTTAGACCAACAATTGGCTCTTGTTTGAAAATGACAATTGCAAAATATTTTTACAACATAATGATTTTCATAATTTTAAGGACAGTCACTGCATTCATTTTCCCAAAATGAAAGTAGTTATTAGTGGTTATAACTTGATACCAATATTTGTAGTTTTATTTTCACAAAATAGACGCATTTAAAAATTTGCCATACAAGTGAAATAAACTCTTAAATACGAGTTTTGTTATTTTGTGCAAGCAAACGATAATTGAGATCATGAACTGGAGTCAATAATATATATGGAATAAATGTTTTGAAACATATTGGTTTAAATACATTTATTCCATACGTCACAAGTATTGCTTAAAAATGTTGAAATGAAAGTGTGTATAATTTGTAGACATTGATTCATTTATTTAATATGTCACAAATATTTCATTTACAAAAAATAATAATTGTTAAAAAAGAAGTGAAGTGAAGGTACAAATATTTGAAAACATGACACAGAATCATTTATTGTCCAAAATATAATTCCTTACAGCATAGGGGTTTTTATTAGTTGCCTTTATACTTATTCTATATCATTGTGAAAATTGTGTTCAAATAATATGGATGTTTGACTAGAAATGCCATTATGTAGTTTGAAACCGGCAACTGAAATACATCATGCCAGGAACAGGAAGTTAACTGTTCCATTTGAAAAGCAACAGGTACCAAATCGAAGTTTGTCCCGAGAGAATCGGTGACATACAGCGCGCTTGATGTTTTAAATCGATCATGATTAAAAGTTTCTGTCAAGTTTAAAACTGAGCTATTTTTCTACTAACATATGTTTTTTTTATTAGTATGAAAATGTATAAGAAACAGAGGAGAGAATAGTATCAAATATTTCTAAAAATGATTACCTAGTTTAACTTACTGCCAATAATGATTCTAAAATATGAACAGAAATGTGGGAAAGAAAAATTACAGACATGAAATATTACTGTTCATACAATAATTATATACACCATTTGTCCTATAATATTAGTGTAATAGAAAATATAGAAAGCCATATTTATCATCAAAACTCTAGAATAAAATTAGACTACAAATTAAAAATTTTAATCTTGATTACTATTTTGAGTGTTCAAAATCTTTCTATTTTTTTCAGTAGTTTTGTTACTGTATTATAAATATGTAAGGAGGATCCTCTGATTTCTCAGCTTCGCATTCTTATGCATTTCTTAATGAATGGTTAGATGGTGTTTGAAATTCTTTGCATGCATTTTAATTTTGCTTTTTTTCAACATCCGAAGTAATGTAGATCTGGGAACTTCCATGATGTGAGCTACTTGCCCTGATAGTGTCTCTTTTATTAAGAGAAAAATGTCTTAAGTTTTTAAAGTTTCCTCCATAATCTTACGTTTATGTCCACAGTATACTTACTCCATAA
>JAPMOQ010001131.1:6454958-6484156 GCA_026543055.1 Argiope trifasciata | reverse complement strand
CAGTTTTCTCCACGATATTTGCATTTACGTGAACAGTATTTTCATAAACTTTTCATTTATTTCCCCAGTTTTCTCCACAATCTTTGCATTTAAGTTTACAGTATTCTCAAAAACTTTGCATTTACGGACTCAGTTTTCTCCGTAATATTTTCATTCGCACCCGCATTTTCTTCTATAATCTTTACATTTACGTTCACAGTTTTCTTTATATTCTTTGCATTTACGTAAACAGTTTCCTCCATAATCTTTGTGTTTACATCCAGAGTTTCGTACATTATCTTTGCATTTACGCCCACAGTTTCTCTATAATCTTTGCATTTTTCAAATAATCAACGACAGTATATAATTTGCTTTGACTATTATTTCCGGAATCGCGTTTCTAAATTTATGAAATGATCATTGCGTTGAAATTGTTTTGCAGCAAGCATAATTACTCTTTTCTTCAATTTTCTTTTTTCTCTTTTTGATGCATCAATCGCATCACGACTTTAGCTAGAAAATGTTATTCTTTTTTTTTTACAATGGATTAATCTTGAATTAAAACAAAATTGTTTCGATCAATGGGTGAAATTAGAAAATAATTATAATTCGTAACAATTAGGTTAACGTAAAAATGGAAAAATGCATCAAAGTAAACAGCTGATTTTATGGAAAATTTTGTATAATTTACTACTGCATTTGTCAATAATTCATTCTTAAATATTTACTTCGATTATTATGGGGCAGATGGAGTATTTAAAAAAAATTAGGTGTGAAAAAAAAAACGCAATGTTTAAATCGTCATATTATTCTGGCTGAAATAATATCTATTGTAATGATTCATAATTGCATGTAATATTTGGAAAGTTGATGGATTAAAATCTTAATTTCTACTCTTTACTTTTATACTAACATTAAAACCATTTTACACCTCTGAAAAGTCACCAAAATATGATTTTTTTTCTATCCAACCTGTTCTACTTAGGTCTCCGTAACATAAAGTTAAAATTACTAAAAGTGCATCAGTGTTATAGGGCTATCTGTACTCTATTTGCACTAAGTAGACGTGAGTGCTTAGCATTCTGTTCCTAGTACATTCATCAAGTTGTCGGAATCTACAACCTGAAGAAATGAAAAACTCTACATGGTCTCTTTCTATAAAAGCGGAGAACTTGGTGAAAATCTGAAGTTACAATCTTAATTCAGGTAGGTATCAAGACATGGAATTCAAGACTCAACAAATGAAATTCGGGTGTTCCCCACAATATGAAGACGACGTTCAGGAAATTAAAATTTTCATATAATTACCTATTTCTGAAAATCTATTTAAATATAGGCTAGATTCACAGACAATAATTCAGCAAAGAAGGATTTTATGATTAGAATGTCATAGGTGGTAAATTTTATAATTAGAAAATGATTGAAAAAAATTCATACCAGCTATATTTTTTATAGCTGAGTTGTAGTAATAGCATTGTTAAAGTATTTAAGATATTCAAGAATTTTAGCTTTTTACTATAAAACGCATAATTTACTGTTAAACTAAAGAAAAATATACTCGAAGAATAAGAAAGTGCCAAAAAAGACATAATTTTTTAATGTTAATTTTATGGAATGTTATCATGTCTTTAACCACCGCAGAACTGTTCTTTCAGTCCTAAAAAGGATGTGAAGTGAAGAATAGAAGAACAGCTGCGTGAGGGTAGAAGCCATGATTGATATCAAGGAATCTGGACACAGAGAGTGCTCTTAATTTGTAGGAGTTCTGAGTAGAACTCTTGAGTATTCCTGTCTAGCATATAAAATTATTACAAAATCATTGATATATTTGCGTTTATCATGCTATGAAGTAATATATAATGTATAAAGTACGGCAAATAAAACAATCATAAGAGCTTCTGCAATGATAAACATTTTTAAGCTGATTGAAAAGAATGAAAAATGTATATTTCATTTTTTTTAAAGAAAATTTCATTTATACGCCGTTTGACAATTTTTCTGTGAGAAAAAGCGCAGAAAAACATCACATATTTTTATGCCATTATTAAATATAAGGAGCTGTAACAAAACAATATAAATGTTTTAAGTTGAATTTTTTAAATTTTTTTACAGCATAGAATTTTGAAACTATATAGTTTTAATAGTAGTTTATTTTTTCCAGTGATCTCGAACAAATGAAAAAGTTGAACATTAATCCATTTTATTCAAAATTAATTTCTTTATAAACTCTATTTAAAAATCATTTGGATAGCTTTTGTCTTAGTAAGCAAACACTGTTTTTGTTCTTCACAGCGTAACTCTTCTTGTTTATCTAGCAGTAGCTGTATGCAAAATGGAATAAAACAATTGGCTACTTCCGCCATTCAATGGCACAATTCAACAAAACTTGGCAAATTGCCAATCAAAGCAATCTTTCTTTTTTTAAAAAATTTCAAGCCGAGTAAAAACATGATAAAAGAAATTATGCAGACAAATTATGCTATACGCGAGTTTTCTCAGGATAATAATTAATTGCAATATAAAGGAATCTGATATAATTCGGGATAATCTGGAAAGCGGTTACATCCTTATAATTGTGAGAATATATTCATAGACACCTGCATCAGGTCTCAGTGCTTTTTCAGGGTGGTTCAATTCCTTGTTTTAGAATAGAAAACATTTGATTTAATGATGTCTTTCAAAAAAGAGCCAACTTCGTTCATAAACTTTTGGAACCACTTACATTGAATACAAAATACTTTTTATGCATCATGAGATACGATAAAATGAACCTAGTATATCTAAAGAGCACAAATGATACATTTATTAATTCTTGGTACACATATGTATAGTATATATATTTATTTATAATATCTTTTTACATTGTATAAAATATACACTTCATTGTGACCATTTTGGTCTTCCACAAATCTAAAACTTTTCACAAAATATATAATAGAGAATCTTCTGTTAACTTATGAACAAAAAACAAACAAACTAGAATCTTTTGTGCTTTTTGCTGTGCTAATATGATTTTTAAAAATATATGCCAGAATTGAAAATTTTACCGATAATAACAATTCCTTTAACTACCTTTTCATTTTGATATAAAAATATTTAATTGTCATTTTTTTAATCTACTTAATCAAAAATATTTAATTTTGATTAAGTAGATTAAGTAATATTTGGTCAGTTTAATGTTTGGTTTATATTGTAGAATTTACGTGTAGTGTTTACGAGATTCGAATGTGCGTTTCAGAAAATGTTCAAGTTTTACGAAAAATGAACATAATGCGAAACTCAATTATAACATATTAAATTTGTTTTATGTAATTTAAAAAATATTTAATGCCTTAATTTATATTTTCTGTCTTTTTTAATATTCCAAAGAAATATATTTTATTAATTTGCTAACACGAAACTAAGGGAAAAATATTTTCTCAAAACATATTTCGAATATCTTTCCATTCCTAATTGTTCTGAATTTGGATTCAATATTTAATTAATTCAGATGTTCAAACCAAGAGCATAAAGGATTTTCGCCTACTCTCTAGCAATTCTGGGTAGGAGGAAGATAAGAGCGATCATATATTGAAGGAAAATCGAAGTAAAAAATATTAGACAATTAGAATTCGTAAGGAATAAAAATAAAAAGAAGAAAAAAATCGTTTGCAAAAAGAAAGAAAATTATTAATTATCTTTCTTTTATTTAAATATTAATTAACTAAATTATTTATATTAAAATAATATTTATACGAATATCAATTTTTAAATCCGTATATAACAAAAATAATTAATTCGTATATTGAAAAATATCATATATTTGCATCTGTACACTAACGAATATCATACATTAGGAAATTGAATATCATATATTAGGATATTGAAGGAAAATCGAAGTAAAAAATATTAAACTATTAGAATTCGTAAGGAATAAAAAGAAAATCGTTTGCAAAAGAGAAAGAAAATTAATAATTATCTTTATTTTTATTTAAATATTAATCAACTAAATTATTTATATTAAAATAATTTTGATACAAATATAAATTTTTTAATCCGTGTGTAACGAAAATAATTAATTTGTATATTAATGAATATCATATATTTGCATCTATACTCTAACGAATATCATATATTAGCATTCATATACTATCGAGTATCATATTATGTTCGCATTAATATATTTACAAATATCATAGGTTCGCATTTCTATATTAACCAGTTTCCTTTTTTAAAAAAAATCGTATTTTTGTTATCAAGTTTTCGACTTAAAACTACATCCATATGCCTTTAACGAAAATGAAATAAATTCGTCATGCAGAAAATTCGATTTCCTTAACAATAATACAATTGAATTCGGAACACAATATATTTTTGATTCCAACGTATTCGTTCTATCAAATTCCCTGCAATTTTTATTTGAAAATAATTTTTAAAAATTTGTTTAACACTTGGACTTGTGTTTCTATTCTATCAACATTCACTGTTCTTAAAATAAAAACAAAATTATTATACTTGAAGCACTTGAATGGTCTTGCTAGAATATTATTTACACTCAAAAACATCTATATAGATGCACTACATATTTTACTATACAAACGAATTTCATATACAAAACAACATCATACTGTATACTTGATATTGGCTGGGATATTTTAAATAAGAAAGTAATACTATTTATTACATTAGAGGAATTATTACATTATTTGAATCATACATTAAAATGCAATCTACAAAAAAAATATAATTGAAAAATGTTACATTTAACTAACATTACATGTCTTGGTTATTTACTAGTGTATTATACTATTACCAAGTAAAACGTTTATATTACTTTATACAAAATAGTTATAGTTATTTCATAATGAAGATAAACAGCCAAACTGGACTGATATGCCACAGAAATTAAATTGATCCAAATATTTACAATCACCATGCTTAAAATGTTGCTTTATAATAGTGGATGTCAGCTTTAACAAAAGTATAAAGTGAATTCATTAATTTTAAAATAGCTTGAAATTCAGAATTTTGACCATGAATTTAAAATTGTTAGGGGACAATAATTTAGATTTTATTTTTATAAACAACATATTTTCTTCTGTAATTTCACAAAAAGGATCAATTCAATAAAAATGATGTATTCTTTTGAAAGGTCTATACTCGACCAGTTATTAGACGGCCGGTAGATAGCGCATGCGCAGAAAGGATGAAAAATGCTATTCTGTCGATGGCAAGTAATTGTCCCAACGGGACAACAATATGTCGCTGAATTGTATTTTTTTTCTTACAGTGCATGCATTTGTAGAGATCCGTGCTTTTTTGGTGTGAAAAAATTGATCCCACATTTTTTGCTCTTTTTTTCTTTCTGATACTGGACAGTACTTTTTTTTCATTTTATTTGCTATTTCTTTTCTATAGTTTTACGTATGTTGACCTTTCTTTTAAACATTTTACCATGCTCCTTTGCTTCACTATCTATGGAATGCTTAAATCTATCTCATGTAATTGAGGCAAACATAAATTAGTCTCTTTCTGACAAAGTGCTGCCTACTGCCGTCTAATAACTGAGTCTGGCATAACTATACTTCATCGTTAAAGTCGCATGTCAGTTATTTTTTTTACAACTTACAGATGCAATGCCAAAAATGTAATTACGAGCATCAATAGCTTCGTTGAAAAGTATCTGAATTTCCTCATAATTAAGAACTGATCCTTCTCTGCATATAAAAAATTGTTAAAAGATAGAAATAATTATAAATAGATTTATAATTGGGAGATTTTTTTTTGTTCATTGTATATATTTAATTCTTCAACTCAATAACTTTTATTTTGACTGTAAAAATATGAATATGTTTAAATATGCAACACAGGAACAATAATGAATATGAGTTCTAAAATAATATTTATATATAAAGATAATAGCAAAAATACGAATAAGAAGAAAATCTTTTCAGAACATGCAAAATGTTATTTCAGAACTGGGCTTTAATTAAAGTTCAATGTTTGTTTCTTATAAGAACAAGTTGCTGAAAAGTTTTGAAACCCATAATCGAGGAAACTCTGTTTTATATCCGTGTCCCGTGTTGTTCGATATCATTATTTGTATTCTTTATAACAAACCCAAATGCATATTTATTGTCCTATACCCATGTTCCTGTATTTGGTTCTATATCCATTAGAATAATGAAACTGTCGTAGAAATCTCAAAGTTTTATAATTAGTTGGAAATTTTTGTTATTGAATGAAAAAAAATTTCCTACCCATAATTTTCTAATTTTACAGAGATCTTATGCGTTTATATTTATAAATTTAAATAGAATTTTCCTTGAACTATATCTTGATGAATTAAATAAATTTTAGTTAATAAAACGGCATCAACATATTATCATAAAAGAAATATTAAAGAATATAAAAATTGACGAAATTCCTTTTTAAAAATTGTATTTATCGCTTATTTAGAACGTTTTCACAATAATTCACAACACACTAAGGTGTAAATTAAATTATTTTTTTCCAATTTAGTGAATGACTAATAGTTAGTTACATCATCATTTAATATAACAGAGAACAATAACGAAATGAAAACCTTTTAAAAAGGTGTAATTTATAGCTTTTTATAATAAAAAAACATTTATATTACCTGAAGTCAAGTAATTTTGAAATAATCTTTGCATCTTTGATGGATTTTATCTGTTTCTCAACTGAAGTTCTCAACTTATACATTTAAAATTTAATAATAAAGCAAAATTTTAGTACATGTGAATTAATTTATTCTATGAATAATATGCAGGAATTCCGACTCAGTAATTATAAACACTAACAATAACAGCGTTATTTGGTTAAAGAGGAAAAATATTGGAAAAAACCAATATGTATTTAGCTAAATTAAAATAAATAGAACGCATCTCTGACTTCACTAACGATACAGAAAGTTTAATTCAAATATTTTCCTTTGAAAAAATCGTTTTCAACAAGCTTTTACTTACAAAAAATATGGAAAATTTTCCTTTTACAATATAACGAGCTATTAAAAGGGAATTTTTTATTTTGAAATTAATTGGGAAATATTTGCATAAGAAAGTTTTCCAAATGAATGAAATATGATTATTTAAAAACTATCTTTTCCTTTAAGAAAATTATTCGCTCGAATTATGTTCACAAAACATTAAATTAAAAAAAAAAATCCTTTTTAAAATAGAATTCTAAAATGAATAATCAAGGTGAAATAGCTAACTTGGAACCGATTCCCACAAAAAAAAGTTTAAACATGCTACTAAGTTTTACGTAGTACCTTGTTATTCAAAAAAAAATATTCTTTTTGTCAAAATCTCAAATTCTGTTCGAATGATTTATCCGCACCTGGTTTACGCTCCTTTTTTTCAGAGAACTCAAAATGGACTTTTTAAAAGTTCCGATGCTGTATGTCCAATTTTTTTGTTGTTTACATTTTTACGGCAAAAGAATGTAGAGCTTTTCCATTTTGTGAAATTCTGTTCCAAAATTCCTTTCGAATTTCAGAGTTCATGGTACCTCACAAAATCATTGAGTCGAGAAATGGAACGAAAAATCAAATATGGGAGAATTCCAAACTATGCCACTGATTTCAGGGTGTAGATGTAGGATAAAATGGAAGTCTTTCAGAGGGAATTTAATGCTTATCTTTTCTGATATCTGCGATGGCAGATTTCTATTTAATAACTAATAATACTTAAGCTCATTGGTTATTATTATAGTTTATATATGTTACCACATTAGTTTAACGGATTAGCAATATTTAAAATAACTTTTTAAAGTCAATTCCTACTTAGATTAACAAAGAAAAATTGTAACGAATTTCTATGTTCAATTTGTACGTGAAAGTGAGAAATGAATATTCTTCATTTTCACGTGAAAAATATCGAAATCCTTTCATTTTACCGCTTAAGCTACTGCCTGTCAATTTCAATATTTATTACAAACTGCTAAAACTCTATTTAAAGAATTAAGAAGAAATGAAAAAAAAACTTGTGTTAATATCGAGTGTCATCTATTACAAAATTAAAAAATGTATGTGAACTTTAGTGGGTGAATAAAAAGCATTTTATTAACGATTGAAAATTTGAACAAGATTTATAAATTTACATAAGGAGAGAGTGAAGTAATAGTAGAAATTGAAAAACAAAACAACTTTTAATTCAGATAATCCTATTTTAGTGAATAAAAACCCTTTAATTTAAAATTCCATTTTATGAGAAAATTTTAAGCATCCAATTCACACACAAATGCCTTTAAATACGAAAGTGTTTTTTTGTTTTCATATTATTTATATATTTGCTCAGTTCGAAATTGGAGCCATTTAATTTTTCATGACAAATATTTACCTATAAAGTTTGAAAGCTAAATACTTATTCTGCAGCTAGCATTTATCTGAAAATTTATTCATTAAAAGACAGTAAGCTCTCAAATTATTCATAAATGTATTCAATTTTACAAAAGGGTTCTATTTAATTTTTCGCAATAAATATTTGGCTTAAGATTTTAAATATTAAATTCATACTTTGTAATTATTTTCATCTGAAATTCAGTGCATTAAGATTAAGATATATTTAATTTTCAGTAATAAAAATATTTAAGTTATTATGAGTACTTATTATTATATACTTTTAAGAAAGACAATATTTGTCTTGGTAACTTTATTAACATATTTGCTAGGATATAAATCACAATTTTGGTTTTAGATAGAAGTTATTTTGCATTCTATTGTTTAACTGATGGAATGAACTGCTTTAGAATTTTGTTGGAACCCCTCTGTTAAAAACTTTTCTATTTTCTTGATTTAAAATATAAAAGCATCCAATTTGAAATCTAGAAGAAACATTTCGGCCTCAGTTTTTGCTTTCATAACATTTAGTGAGAATAATAAATAAATAAATGAATTTTACGACTGACAATAAAACATGCTTATTTCAAAAATTTGAATATTAGTTTAAGTGAATAGAGCTGGTAGAATTCTTATTTGGGCAATTGAATCTTATTTAGAATCAAGTAGAACAATCTGTTTGATTCTACATTTTAGTAGCGCAAATTGAAGTGAATATAGCAAAATGAAAATGATCACTGTGATATATATCATCGCTGAAGCATCATTCAAAAGGGACCATCATCATGTTAAAAGTGTTCCAAAAGTTTCTTTCTCATCGAGCTATAAATGGCCTTATCTGGTTCTGCTTGCGCAAACATGTAGGCTTATCTATTGGCCGATTGTGTCCTTGGTTTCAGTCGTACCAGAGCTCTACTATACCACAAGCAGAAACTTAACCCCCCAAAAATCCTTTTGTCAATTCGTTGGGATTGGGAAGGTGTAATTTTCTACCAGCTCCTTCCTCGAGGTGAAATAATGAATTCTACGAAATACTGTCATCAGATGGATCAACTAAAAGTTCCTATAGCGAAAAAAAAAAGTCAGAATTAATGAACTGAAGAGGCTATCTACTATACCACAAGCAGAAACTACACCCCCAAAAATTCTTTTGTCCATTTGTTGGGATTGGGAAATTGTAATTTTCTACCAGATCCTCCCTCGAGGTGAAATAATAAATTCTACGAAATACTGTCATCAGATGGATCAACTGAAAGTTGCCATAGCGAAAGAAAAAAAAAAAAGGAGTCAGAAATATTGAATCGACAAGACGTTGTTTTCGTCATGACAACGCGAGACCACGCATTGCACTAATCGTAAGATAAAAGCCCTTACAAACTGGGATGTTTTGCCGTATTCAGTATACTCTCCTTGTCTCACTCCGTCTGATTATTACTTCTTATAATATATTCTTTGCGATAAGCGCTTTAAATCCATTAAGGAAATAAAAGCGCATCTCGATGATACCCAAAACACAACTTTGGAAAGAAAGCATAATGAGGCATAATATCTTAAACGGTAAATATTGTGTATTCATTTCATATTAGAAATAGAAAAGAAACTTATGCAATACCCTAATATATATTACTAGAAAATCTTTGTTTGATTCTCGGATAGCAAGGTAGTTAATCGAAATATTTCAGTGTAAATAGCACAGGAAGAACCCATCCTATTAGTAACTTTAATTAGAAGAAAGCAGTTTGGAGTCTTTAAGAAGCTATTTATCTTCTTGGAGCTAAGGACCCTTCTTAACGCTAATGAATTGTTGATCTAGTAATTGGTACTTCTGTGGAGATTGTACAAATACAAAGGAGTAATCTACTAAGTAAATGGCTTTTAAAATTACCTTTCGTCTCAATCAGGATGCTCAAATGACCTTTATTGTTGGTTTTGTTTTCAAGTTATTTTCTTTGCGAGTAGTTTTATTTGAGCTATTCTTGAAAGTTCGGTCTATTTTAAATTTTCAAAGTTTTTTTTTCATTTGCTTTATCTTGCCAGAGATAATTTAATTATAATTTAATCATTTGTTAATTTAATTTTATTGTGATGATTAAATTCAGATTCTAAAACAACCAAACGATTTATGAAAATTAAATGATGTGAATTAATAGAAAACGAATAGAAATTAAATTTATAGGAATTCTGATAAAAAGGAGTAGAATGATTAACAGTGATAAAAAATTACAGACAATTAGGGGAAGAGAAGTTTCTTGTCCTTCTCTGTGATAAAAAGGAAAAATTCAATAGTTATAGAAATATGCATTTTTTCTTGTTCTATATATGTAGAATTCATTATTTATACATCAAAAACAATAAATTTCTGATCTCAAGAATTAATGTATTTTCTGCTACATTTTATGCAATACTTACAATCGACATTAAATAACTATAATTGTAAGACTTTTCTAATATTTGGTTAAAAAATAGCATTTGATTTTTTTTAAAAAAGGCAATTTGCATCGATTTTACAAAACAACTAAATTACGTAAAATTTTAGTTATTTGTTTTAGTTTTTACTTTGCATAAAAGATTTTGCTGGAGTAATCAATAATTAGCCTTAAAAATTCTTTCACAGAAAGGTTCCATTCTTATTTAAAGAATGCTTGTTTTGCAAAAATTAAATTTTTTGATGAAAGTATCAAAGTTTAATAAATTTCACTCCTTAGCTATTTGCTTTTTTATAATCTAATTAGATGCTGTTTCCGTTTCAAAAGTTTACTGTTCTACTGATTCAATTTTAAATCAATGGAAATTTTAGCGTGGTTATGAATTAAAATCTTTTGCAAAATAAATATGGAGTAAAGTTGCATAGAATTTTGAATTTTTTACTTGCAGAAATTCATGAGAACTAAAACTATATTACATAAATTTAATTAAAGGGTTTTTATGAAAGAATATAGTTAATTTTATAGTTTTTATTTGCTTTTAAAAATTTATCTTTTTTTAAAGGGGATGAAATTTTCTGATAAAACTTTTCCGCATAAATAATACATTTCCTACAATTGTAATAACAAAAATATATTCACTTTTTATGTGACACAAAATATGGATAAGTAGTAACCAAATTTCTTGCGTATTAAGTGTTTTTAAAACGTAATAGATTTGTTGTCGATTCTTAAAAAGGAAAATGTATGAGGTTTGAAAGATCCTTTCTATTTATAAATCATGGTATTTTAATTTCAAGGCCTGTGTTAGTGGCAACAAATTTGAATTATTAATAAATATATAAATCAAGAGCTGTTTGAAAAAAATTTAAATTTTAATTGATAAAAAGATTTATATTACCTATGACTGATACTTTGTCACGATAATTAATATTTTTTGATTTTGACAATTTTTAGTTCATGAGTGAAATTAAAAAGAAATTGTTAATATAATCTATGACATAATGAAATATCTGCATCCACTGAAATATCTTTTGTATAATTAAACCTAGGAAATCGTAAATATTTTTAATACTAAAAAATTACCTATCTGTTCGATAATATTAAGAAGAATCTGTAAAAGTGACAGTGTTATAAAATGTTTCTAAACATACTAACATTTAATCTTATACATTAGGCAAGGAAATTCTTCTTGGAATATTTAAATAGTAAAAATTTGATATGGACTGGATGACGTTTAAAAATGGATAACTTAATAATAATTTGAGTATTATTTTTATGTGATCATAAAAATAATTGTTATAATTTAGCTGGCAGTATTTGAGAAGAGAATAAGCTCAATTTGATATTATATATTTTCCCTATAATTGAAAAATAATTAAAGCAACATTTAGCTAATAATGATATTCTTAAAAAGGTTATGAGTCTTATTTTAGAACTAACTCAAACTGTTTTACATTATAAGATATGTAAATAATTTACCAAGATACCAATTAAAAATATCATTTTCATATATAACTCAATGTTATATCGAAGATGTGCCATTGGTTTTCATCCATAATTATCTGACTAATGCCAGATAAGTAGTATTCCAAATCGAATTAGATAATCTGCAATTTTTTTCACAGGACATACAAGTTGTCGCACGATTTGGATCGACCACTTTTACCCAGTAAACGATTGATGAGACCTTTGGTTCTGAGACTTGATCGAAGGGACCCTTTGACACTACCACCACCTTTCTTAAATGGGGAAGATGATGGAGACGTTGTTTTGGCGGGACGATTATTCTCCTCTTTTTCCTTTTGGCGATTTTTCAGGCGGATTTGGCTTACCATTCCGACCAGAAGCTCGTCGACGTTGTGGTTGATAGCTGCTGATGTTTCAATGAATTTGCATTCGTAGGAACAAGCAACCGCTTTTCCTTCTGAAAACGAGAAAAAATAATTTTATGGTTAATTAATGGGCTCCATTCGGTAAATAATTGTTGAAGTATTTAAACAATTCATTTATACTCGCATGATGGATATCAGATGTGCCATGCCAATTTTGATATTCATTACACATTCTTACAGGAGGAAAAAATATTGGACTTCGCTGCACTATATAAATCAATTTGATTAAGATTGCATGATTGCATAATTGAATGTAGTTTGGAATTTTTCTCGAAATGTAGTGATTCTGATAATTTTTATTGCCATCCAAAGGTATTTATTACCATGATGACGGTGAATCATAAAATTTCTCGAAATGTGGTGAATATTACTTAATAGTGAATTTCTGATTGGCTGACATAATTTTGTCCTGCTTGGACAGAAAACATACACCAACCTTAACTCTTATCCTCGAAGCAGTGTTTATTTAACTGTTACGTGATATACACATTTATTTATATTACTTGACTGTGTCATGAAGGGAACTGACTAATTCATACCTTAAATTTTGTATCTATCTTTAATTTAATATTTGAATCATATTTTTAACATTTTATCGTATTGTCTACATTTCAAAAGTATTATAACTCTATTTTAAATTACAGTTATCTGGGTTTTGTTTGCCAGAATAACTGGAATTTAAGATTACACAGATGGAGGAAATGCCTTGCTGGGCATTTACGTACAAGAATTACGAAAAATAAACCTGTGGAGTGAATTTAGCATTTTTACTGTATCTGTTGTGTCGTCCTAAGCGCAAAATTTAGCGATTAATCAAGATTAATAGCACACAAAAAACGAATTTGAAGTTTAGACGCGTTTTACTCCACCGATAAAAACAACAATTTGACATTAAGTTTCACTTATAGTCACAAAATCTCAAACAAATTTAAAATATTTATCATTGCGTTTTGAATTATCACACATGCATATTTCTGAAAATACAGACGGTCAACCCCTCTTTTGGATTTGGACCAAAATTCAAAAGGTGTGTATGGTATAGATGTTAAATCTCTGTGCCAAGTCTTATCTATCGAGCACTCTTCGTTTTGTAGTTATCGTGCTAACTTATATTCAAACCGTGAGACAGACAAACTTCTTGAGAATAGTTTTTGCTCAACAATCGACGAATTTGACATAAAGACAGTACCCCAAAATTCATCCATCTAACTTAAAGCATTTTTGGACCACCTTTGTCTCAAACAGTCGGACAATTTTAATAACGCGTCTTTCGAATTCAAGGAGGTCTAAAACGTGGAAATCCGTTAAAAGTTCGAGTTCGAATTTTCCGGTGATTACTATATTTTCTTTGTATTATTTATACTAGAAAATAAAAAGTTATCTGAGGAATTTATTTAACAATATAGATTCACTTTGACAATATGATATATAAAATTTGATCTCACCTTCTGTTGCTATTTCACGGGTGCGTGCCAAATCGGACTTGTTACCCACTAAAATCACTGCTTTGGTATTGGTAACTCCTCTTTCTCGTAGGCTGAATAAGATATCCACTGCTTTCTCAAAGCCTGACCGATCCGTCACGGAATACGTCACAATGTATGCATCAGCCTCTTCTTTCATTGCCTCCAAGATCTTAAAAGTAAAAGAACAATATATTTTGGAACTATTTATATAGATATTTCTGAAAAGCATTAATATATATAAAGAAGTAAATAAATTCTATGATTCTTAAAAAATAAGGATTACTTTTAATCGCTTGAATTAATAATCAATTCAGATGATCGTTAAAACAATTTATCTCACTACTTTTCTAGCATTGGCATCTTTATATCAGGGTAGACGACTTTTTGTAAAAAGAAAGTTCAGAATTATTTTAAAGATGAAAGTCGAAAGTATTACGTTTAAATTGATTTTTTATTACAATTTTCTGTAAGAAAAGTATTTAAGTAGCAGTTAAAATTCTTTGGTTTTAATAGGGCAGCTACAGGGGGATCAGAGAATAAGCTCTGAATTCAAAATTAAATATCTCTACAACAAAGATCGACAGAATTATACGCTAAACTGTACGTTTATTAGCAAAACTGCAAAAATGCTGTACAAAAATTTGGAAAATTTAATTACGAAAATGGTTAACAGATGGCGCTCTAATCACAATGCGCATAGACGCTTTCAGTGTGACGTCAAAAATGAAAATGACTCCCGATCTGACTCCTTGTGACTTCTTTCTGTGGGGAGCATAGAAAGACACTGTCTATTGAAACAATAGCACCCCTCTTGATGAGCTTGAATCGTTAATTGGTGCTGTATGTGATTCCATTTCCGTTGAGACATTGCAAGACGTGATGTCAAATTTCATTGTTCGATTACGCCACCTCATTGTTTCGAACGGTGAACATTTTAAAAAATTTGTATTTTGATTTGCAAAGACCGCATCACTTTATTGTTTTTTTAAGATTCCTTTTAGTGAAAGAAATTCTAGCACAGAAAGCCATCTGTAAACGATTTTTGTAACTAAATTTTCTAACTTTTGTACACTATTTCTACAGTTTACCGCATAATCCTGTCGACCTTTGTTGTAGAGATATTTAATTTTGAAATCAGGGCTTATTCGCTGATCATCCCGTATTTATAGAGCTATAAAGGAATTACTGAATGCTAATGGATGTAAATATCGATCAAGGTATAGTTTTACTGAACTGAGTTCATAGAAAAAAACGTATTAAAAGAATTCGCGAAATTCTTTGAAGAATTCCACAATTCTTTAGAAATTAGATGGTTGTTGAAAATAATATAAGGCTAAGAACTCTTCAGGTTATTACAAATGGAATTCGGTCTTCGGCTTTTTGACCTATTGTAAAAGTTTGATTGCTACTTAAATATAGTTACGGATTTTCTATGCTAATCCGTCGGGTTCTTTTTACTCGTATAGTGGATGTGTTAGGTGTTAGAAGATGAGCACATGATCAGTCCTTTAGAAGAAGACACAACACAGACGTTTATTTACAGCTGAAACGAATACACAGCATCACACAATAACGACAGTATCTCACAAGTAGTAACAATATCCACAGCACTGGTTATAATACTCGACACTACTTCCTCACCAGACTACAAGGCACACAGCTCAATTCAGCACTTGCTTGGCTCCGCTGCTTCTTGTCTTCCCCTCTGGAGGACTCGTTATCTAACGTCGATTCCGACTACTCTCGATTGAGCACCAGACTGTTCAGATTCGGCTTCATTCCTCTTCAAGGCCTCTGTATTCAGGTCTTCTCGATTCAACTCTGCTGCACTTCTCGATTCTCCACCGCCGCGTTTCTTGCCATCTGATTGAACAGTGAACACACTCAGCAAACTGGTTGCCTTATTTTTAGTGGAGGGAAGGTGGGGCTAAAATCCTCTGGACCAATCAAGAGCATTCTGGATGTATCTCGGCTCCTAATGGATGGATCGAGAAAATTCTCGATGTTTCGGATATTATCCATTTTTCCGCCAAAGTCGCCAAACTCCTCGCCAAGTCCTGGGACTTCTGACGTCACACCCATTCACTATTCAATACAGATTACTGTCAATCTATCTTCCTTACGATTACAGTATTAGCGCGGGAAAGCAAAATTACAAGTTCGTAACAATATTAAAAATACTTCAAACTAAATTAAAATTTCTGAGCACCTACGGTAGGAAAAATGATTACAAAATAATATCTTCTAATAAGAAACTATTTCGTAACGAACAAAGCTAGATTCCCATAAATTATAGGAATTACTGAAGATCTAGCTTCGTAATGTTAAACTCTTTCATAACTATTCTGAATTGGGCTCAAATATCAAAGTATTGAAATTCGTCACCGAAATTCACTAATAATGAGGCAAAAATCATTGTGGAATATTCGAAATACAATTGTTATTGAAAATTTCTGTTGACCATTGAAATTTGGAAATTTCTGTCTCTGTTATCGTAACTGTTAGAGCTTAATTCTTGTTTTTTTTTAAATGATTCTTGAGTGCATACCTATTGCGATCCTAATGACAGCTGTATTTCATGTTTATCAATCAATCAAAAAGTGCTACTTCTATGCTATTCATATTCTACTTCCTGTTAATACTCTTCCGGGAAATTCCCGCCTTTACGTAATCTTACAAAAGAGCTCGCTTCAATTAACGAGAGAATGTGATGATGGTTGTGTGTTAATAAAAGATTTATATTTTTCAACTGGCTGTTACTTTAATATTTAAACAAAAGTAATCCTTAAGCAGCTATATATCTCAAAATAGCTTGAATCAAAAGTTTATTTTGTTTCTGTGAACGATATGATAGTTACGGTTTTATATATCGGAATAACTTTTTTTAATATCACTCTGTTTTTATACTTTATTGGAAAGAAAAATAAATAAACATAATCAAACTTTTTTTGTTTTAATTTCAATATTATAACGTTATTTTTAATTTATATCAATTTTTTGAACAACTCTACAACGGATATTGCTATTAATCTCAGATTTTCAATTTAGATCCGAGATTCAAATCTCAATCATTCAAAAGAAACGCAATCATTCATTTCCATTTCCTTTCAACACCATTATTATCTACAATCAAATCTTCCTTGTTTTCCCTTACCCAAAATAAAACCAATTTTTTTGAAATAATGTATTTTTATATCACATTTTTGAGAAAACAAATAAAAAGAAACAGCCTTTCAATTTCAATGAAAAAGAAGAGGCAATATTTCTTTACAAAGTAAAAGAAACAAAAGAAGCCAATACATTAGATTTTTTCTAGAAGAGAAAGAACTACACATTTCTCCTCCTCGACTTACCCTCTCACCCGTGTTTTGATGCCACTAAATATCACTCGATATCCCAAACTGTTCGAAGCATGTTTTTGAGAAACCCAAGAGCACCATTCTGATATATCGATAGATATCTGAAAGCCTATTTATCAGCTGTTTTCTTACCTTTTTGAGTTATACAATGGTAATCTGTAGATATGTATCTTTATAAATGTCACAAAAAAGCGTGATCCCTAAAATGTAACAAAATAAAACAAAATTTAGAAGGTTACGTTATATTTATTTTATCCATATATTTTAGGTTATAATATATCTTTGCCCACATAGTATAAATTGTTAATCCATAAACCTATTTTTAAATAATAAATGTAGGCTATTTATAGGCTCGATCCTTGCTGAAAAATACGGCATTTAAGATGTAAAAAGTGCTTCTAAAGGCTTTATAGGACAAAAATTTGGTCCTAGAGCAAAGAAATTCAACACGCAGTTATTCCTTGGGTTGAAGGTGCTCGCTAAGAAAGGGCTTTTCAAACTTTACATTTAATATTCACTTATTTATAAATTAATGGTAATGTTAAACTTATTCTTGAATAATTTCAGTTCAAATTATTAATCATAAATTATTTTTGTATCATTTAAAAAAACCAGCGAGTGACTGAGCTCCACTCGGAGAAAACAGGTATCGAAGCTAACTAGAAGATTTAAATTTTCAATTGTGATTTATCAAAACAATACATGCCACAAGAAAATTTGTGAAACCATTGGTGAAAAGATAACCGGTTAAACCTCGGCTTTTCATCGTCCACCAGCGATGTCATGTCTTGATGTTTCATTGGAAATCCCCATCTGCACTGGTCTCTTCCATGTTTGCTGACCATGCACGGAGCGCTTGGGTTCATATCACCACACGGGTTATGGATCATCCATTTCGAGATCAGTTCCTTGAGTTCCGGATCATCTTCTGGAAACTTTATTAGTTCGCCATATTGGCTATAGATGGCAGCACGTTACCGCTTGAAACCTATTAGCCATTATGGCGAACTAATAAAGTTTGAAAATATCCTATCTGTAACTCCGAACTGCTCAACCGCAGCGCTTCAAAACCGGCGCCAATCGATTCCTCGTGACCAAAAACCCCACACTTCCAAGTTTACCGGAGTTTATTAATTCTGGGTCGATTTTCGACTTGGCAACCATTCCTCGTATTATAGTATAAGATTAGTATTTTAATGATAATGAATTAAAATTTTTTTCAGTAAAGTGATACTGATTTTATTCTTCGTTGTTTTAATATCTGCTCTTATATGCACGTACATAAAGACATTACTGTGCCATGCATGAAGAAGTTTTAAAATTTTCAAAAAATTCGAATTCAAGATTTATTGATCTCCACCCTTCAGATTTCTCCGAATCCGAATGTCGACAACGCAACTTCGCTGTCGTGTTTGTCTATCTGTCTGCCTGTAAAAATGACAACAACAACAATAAAAACCCTTTAAATAAACAGATGAAATTTGGTTTATGAAATTTATAGATTTCTGGAAAATTTAGAAAAGGGAAATCCATTCAGAAGAAGTTTGTCGGTCCAAGAAAAAAAAAAAAAAACACAGAAAACAGTAAAGAGCTAGATATATACAATTTGATTAAAAGTTTAGGCATACAAAATATTTATCCATATCAAATTTGAAACCAAATCCATCAAAAGACTGATGGCTAGTGAGTCTGTACTTTTGTCTGTATATAAACGTGGGAATTCAAAATTCAAAAAATTCAAACGTGTGAATTCAAATTTAATTTCTAGTTTTGGCATCTAAAATGTATATTCTTATCAAGTTTTCAACCGAATCCGTCAAAGAATTCACAATTTGTGTCTGTATTTTTGAGTGCATATAAGAGTGATCGCTCAAAAATATTTGGTTTAGCAATCTTGTAAATAGGTCTAATTTTGGTTTCAAATAATGATAAAAAAAAACCCGTCCATAATACATATTTGATTTTCTGATACCTCTGTATTAATTTCAAGAGAAAAAAAATTCACCTAAATCTACGCCAAACATTGATATTTTGCTATGATCGTTAGTCATTGCATCCAATTTATGCGCACATTCCAATCTCTCTTTACCCTACTAAGAATCACATAGTTCTTACGTGCGGGGCTCTGAAAATATAAAAATCTGAGCATTTGTGACATTCAGGAATTTGCCGAAAGTTCACAATTTTGTGTGCAAGAAGAAAAATAAAACTCGGAATGTGGGTAATAGAATATATGCAAGAACGTTTTGAGGAAACCATAGCCGCTGGTTTTATATGTCGTTATCTTTGCTATAATTAACTTGCTGACGGCATAATTTTTTCGAAATTATTATTTTAATGCGTTGTCTGCAAATAAATTCAACTATTTTTACACGTTAGGCAATAGTAATATGATGTAATAAAAATCTGTAATCGTAAAAGTAAACACTCTAAACTGTGAAAATACGAGATACAATAGAAAATGGACTGATTGTCAAACGGCGGAATTTACAGCTGGTGGTTCAATGACAAATTTTAAAAATATAATAAGGCCGCAGTAGCTTGGTTGGTAGAGCGTCAGTCTCGTAACCGAAAGATTGCTGGTTCTGTCCTCGTCTTGTCCAAAGACCGCCGTGTAGGCTAATGGCAGTTGGGGCACGTTAAATAGGTCGAGACTGCAAAGTCCTCCAAGTTCCCATAACAAACGATACTTCTGGGGGTACTGAATCAGGGATGAGTCGGTCTCTGATTTGGATCTAAATTCTGACTTGCGGATGGATGAATGAGTGTATAAATGAATTCGACCACTCCCTAAAAAGGGTTGTGTCGTGTGTGTTCGAGCAAAGTCGTCCTGTCACCTGAACGGCGCTGGTTAACAACGAAAGGCGCACACCACTGCCTTAACTTGAAAGCTCTGCTCACTCGGGCTTGGTATGACCAAGTAGCATTAGACAACAACAAAAATATAATAAGGACAAATGAATCAAATCTTAAACACAGTCATATAATACCGTGATTAGAATCTCTTTAAACATTTTTTTTTTACTGAGCGGTTGGAATACGAAAGCTTATTTTCACACCTTTTGCTTATTTTCTTTCCCTTTTTTTTTCAAATATATATATATATATATAATTTTTTTCATTCATTTTTTGATGTTTGAAATTTTCTACAGTTTTGAAGTTATTGAACTTTAATTGATTAGAATATATTTTATACCGAAAAATTTTATTTTTCAGCATAAATAAGCTACTTCTCTTTTAACAGAAAGATTTATTGGTTTCAATGCTTCGAAAAGGAAACATCCGTTCGACACACTTATTTACAACGAATTCTTGTAACTAGCATGCGAATACGAATAATTCTCAAAGGAGTTGAGTTGTTACCCTAATTTCTAATCTGGCGTCATTAGTATGCTGGATATCAAAACACTTTTTTAATAATTTGAATACTTTATTGCCAACCAAGCGATGAATTTTAACTAAATTTATTCCATTTAAAGGCGTCATCTATAGCAAATGCTGGAAGAAATCGATCACAAGATTCCTTGATATTTATAATAAATAAATATATTAAAGATTAAAATAGAGAAAGTAATAAAAATGAAAATTTAAAAACACTTAAAAATTTTGCCTTTTAATATGCTAATAAAACTCTGTTTTTAAGAATATCTCATCATTCTTATTTTCTTCTTTTCAAAATCTCAAAAAAAGAATATATATATATATATATATATCGGGAAATAAAAAAAATCATAAAAATGCTGGCCATTAAAAATAATATGTGAAACTTTTACCATAATATATGCCACGAGGAAGGAAACTCTTAATCATTCATTATAAATTGAATTTTTTTTATTACTATGATTAAAATTCCAATCTGCATAAAATATTTCCAGCAGACGATTTTTTTACATTGATCTTTGTTTTGATCTCCAGGTTATTTCGATTAAAAAAGTATTTATTTTTTTGGAATACTGTTAACAACATATTTTTCTGAAACATTTTATTTTTATTAATAAATATTTTATATGAATCCTGTTATTAATATTTGGACAAAAAATGAATATGGTGAATAGTGGCTTAGTAAGATGCAAATTGAGAACCCAGTATTATTGTCTACTTCTTTATAATGCAAAATATGCATTATAATGACAATTTTTTTTGTGAGTTTTGTTTTGAGGACATTTAATCTATATACTGTTTTCCTTTATAACTTTTTCACATAAATATTGAACGCCGTTTCCATTGATTTTTGAATAAAATACAAACCCGATAAATTTTTTATGCCTTTAAGCGAATATTTTTAATAATTTTTTTAAGAATTCATATAATTCTTATAATTAAATGAGAAGCAGACTTTAATTCGGAATCAAATTTAATTTTTAAAATTTTGCTATAAAGTACGTATGTAAAGGAACATGATAAGAAACAAATAAAAGAATACATCAAAATATCCCGAAAATGTTACCTGAGGGTAGATTCAATTTAAAGAATACATTGAAAACAATTTTTTTTTCGTATACAAATCGAAATAAATGAAATTCGAAAATTCATTAAATCAAAACTTTAATTGTTTTTAAATAATTAAATAACATATGGAAAAAGGGAAAAATTTACTAGATGTATTATTTAGATTTTTAAATGATATTAGTTACACTATTTTGTGTAACTTATATAACTTATCATCTTTCTTTCATTTTTTATTTCAGAATTTTTGAATTTCCCGATGATAAATATTATACTCACCAGAAATTCATTTTCAGTTGACTAATTATTTTAAATCATTTTCATTGCATATAAAAGAAACCATTTAGTAGAATACAAATCTTGGATAATATTTGAAAAATATTTTATTTTTAATCATGCGAAATTTTTTAATTAAAAACGAAAATAACAAAAAAAGCCTTTGCTCTAAAATGTAGGACATGAGTTTTAAAATCAAAACCAGTGGATCAAAGCAAAGACATTAAAATACATTCAAAGTGAAAAGTTATATTGTAAAAAAAAGGAAAAACCACATGCAATACCATAAAAAACATTCATATACTTTCTTTAAAATTAAAATATATTACTATTATTATTTCAATTTTATAAAGTATTTTACAAATATATTAAAAAAAAAAAAATCCGGAGATTTTTACCGAAGAATGAGTACAGGTAAAAATTAGTTATTTTTTATTTTATGTTATTATCATACAGAGATTATTAATCGCCTCCAGTTTTTTCATCAATACATCTCTGAAATTAAAAAATCGTTGTCATTGAAACTAATTTTTCAGTTCAAAAAAGTAACTAAGGACAAGATTAGAGGAATTAAATGGGCTTGGAAGTATGAGAATACAATGCTTTGATACGCAATTTGACTTCGGAAAAGGCAGATGCAATGATGCTTTAGTGGGATCGAGTACCAACAATATGACCTTCCTCGCGATGGAAAATTTTGAATGGTGGAAATCATGTCCTACACACATAACCTAATTTATTTAAATTGATGAAATTTGTTCTAACTAGTCAATTGCTTGATTATTTACAATTATCTTTAAGGAATCCATTTAGCTGAGTAGTCTCTTTTGCTGCTGTGGTCTTCTTTTTGGTGGCCACAATTCTTAATGTCAACCTTCTCTCGCAGTGAGTTTGGTTTTTCTTTCATAGTTAGTTCTAGCAGATGTTGATGAGATATGAGCGTTATATGCTGTCATAACCTTCGACACGGTGTCATTTATGCCCCCAACAACTGTGCCATTGTGGTTACTGATGCCTTAACAAGACGGCTTTCACTATTTGCTCTCTATGGAACTGTTAACAAGTCTCTCATTTTAGCTTCACATGAAACGAATTTAAATTGAAATTACTGTACAATACACTCGCCTCCATGAGATTATAAGCAACAGTATAGTATAAATAAACTAATTGATAAGTATTCACTTTAGACTTATATTATAGCATATGGAAGTCATTGTTTTCAAATGGTCTTCCATTATTTTGGATAGCCCCCGTATATTTAAAAATATTAAAAAACTCTTGAACTTTGTAAATATAAAACTGCTTATTAGATTGTTTGAGTATGATTCAAGTTCCTCTACAGAAAACATAAACGACAGAAAATACAAATGACTTTTACATTTTTCTTTCGAAGTGTAGGTAATTTATAAAATGAACTTTCTTCAATTCAAAACATGAATGAAATCCTTTTATAAAATTTTAATTTTTATCATTACATTTATTTCCAAAATAATAATACATTTCTCTTATATATATATATATTCCTTCCAAATACTTTTATCTTTTATAAGCTATATTTTCTGTTAACTTCAGAAGACTTCATTCTCACTAAAATGCGATTGAAAATGTACAGTTTTATATGGAATAAAAATGGAAAATCTTCTTCAAACCACTTATGTCTATATCTTACTACGATCCGGTTCAATTTAAAATATATGATGGAAACCGAAAAGAAATTACAATATACATGAGACAACCACAAGTTTCAACGAAATATTTCATTTATATGATAAAATTTCACATTACTTTTAAACTAGAATATAGTTCACTGAACCAAATTCCAGCTGCAAACTAAGATTTTATGATGCGAATTTGCAAGTCAATAAAAATAATACACGCCACATATAAAATCACAATTCAGTATATTTTATGGTCCAATATCCAACTGAAATTCATGGAATTTTACTGACTTGTAATAATTTCTCGTTTAAAAAACTCTGCCTGAGGTAATACATGTATGTCCACATGTTAGGAAATGACAGTATGAATGATGTTTTATAAATTCATTGTTTTGAAAACTTTCACAGTATCTGAGTTTATTACCAAATGAAAAGCTTTTCTTTTAAATGACTTTAAAAAAAAATCTGAGGTTGTCTTTCGTAAACATTGAGCTTCATATAAAATAAATCTGATTTCCTAACTTAAAATCGAAAATAATAAAAGCAAAATTATAAAAAACGTTTTTTACTTTTTTTGAATTTCTCTCTTATTTTTATGTAAGGAAACATTTTATACTTATATAAAAATGATTATTCTTTGTTCAAACACTTTCGTGTCATCTTTAAAGTAATAAAACAGTTATTAAAAACAAACTTTCATATTCCACTATAAAGCCTAAAATATTTTGTTCAATAATATAGATGATAAAACAAAACGCTTTAAAAGTATGAACTTATAGAAATATTCCTGTTAAAGAAATTTTAACCCTATTTATAATGTAATGCAATATTGAATAAAAGTTTATAATTTTTTTTTCTTATAACATTTTCTATGCTTTAATAAAAGTTTAGAATTTTTTCATATGACATTTTCTATACTTCTTGACATTACAATATATTATCCTCAGGATCTCATGCTTTCATGATTTTGTTTTAATCCATAATTCTGTTCAAATAAATATTTTTTTATTCATTTGCATATCATTACAAGCAAGGGATTTATTTTATTTGTTTTATAATTTTTCTTGATTTCTATTTTCTTTTCTAGTAGCCAATGATTGTGAAAAAAGAGCATTGTTGTTGTTAAGAAAATTCTCACCAAAAATATTTACAAGCCCCAAAATTTCAGACATCGCAAGCTCTGAAAAAGACATTTTTTGGAATTACATCTATCACTTGTGAACACGACATCCCAAAAATGCTTTTAAGCTAGACGAATGAAATTTGAAATGTGGCTTTTAATCAAATTTGTGTATTTATGTCAAATTATAGACAAAATTATTCAAGGACAGACATTGTCTGTTTGTCCAAGTAGATGTAAACAAGGAAAGGGATTTTTCAGTAGAATAAAAAAAAACAAGGTTTGATTAAAAGATAATTCGACATTAATAGTGAAAATAATTCGGCATAATATTTTATTAAACTAATAACTAAACTTTATATAAATAAACTAATTGTGTACTTAATTGCAAGTTTACTCTTAGTCTAGAAAGCAAATATTCCTGGTAGACAAGCTAATCAACAAGGTTGCTTCTTGGAGACAATAAAAGTAATTTTATGCCACTGCAATGCTAATTTACGACAAATAACTTCGAAACGAATTAATTTAACTTGCATTGTAAACTTCATACATATATTCAGAGCTTGAAATCTGAAGTCCATGTTACATTAATTGCACATAACAAATAA
This sequence comes from Argiope trifasciata, assembly GCA_026543055.1. NCBI lineage: Eukaryota > Metazoa > Arthropoda > Arachnida > Araneae > Araneidae > Argiope > Argiope trifasciata. The sequence continues at coordinate 6,458,588 of JAPMOQ010001131.1, read as the reverse complement.
AAAAATAACAATAAATTTCAACATTTTGATTTGGCGACATCGTTAAATTCAGCTTATAAAATAATTTTCAATTGCATATTTTTATTCTATTTGTGTTTTAGGTGATTTTTTTTGAAAAATAAAATATTGGTACTTTATTGAAAAAATATCATTTCTTTAAATCTGGAAAAATAAATCATCATGCTTATGGGAAATGCAAAAAATAATGGAATACTTTTACATAAACAGCCTCGGAAAATTCTAAGTACATCCACTATTTGATATTATTAAGATTTTACAACAATATTCTTCCTAAAACACATTTTCTTATGAATATGATTACAAACATTTATGACAGAAGGATTTCTTTTAAGAAATTTCTTTTATATCATTTCAAAACTGAACTGTGGAAAATTTCAATCCGATTCAAACGTTAAAGAGATTCCTTAGCATATTCTTCACTTTTTTAGAATTAGTTGAAAAGTGCCGAGGGCGTTTTAATCGTTAATAAGGAAAACAAGACTAAGTTCCCGCTTAATGGAAGGAAATTTTGTGACTAGAGGCAGTTTTTATTGGAAAACTGGGTATAATACTTTGGGCATAATTACGGTTTTGAAAATTTTTAGGATTTAATATTCTTTGAATTTCGTGGTATAGAAGCAAAATTTAAACATTGATGTTTATTTTAAAAGATTTTAATCAAGAAGCTTCAACATGAAATGCATATAACCCTTACATAAAAGTACTTTTTTCAAAAACTTGTCTTTCAAAGTTATTAAAAGAATGTATTCGAAAAATGTTTGTTAAATGTATGAAAAAGTATATTCAAAGACTATTTATAAAATAATTTGTTTTCCAAAACAAAGTATTGCATATAAACATTGCCTCAATAAATTTGAGCACCCTAGGCTAGTAATTTGGTTCCAAGAAGAATCGGAATTTGAATCTTTATGGCCTATCTCACTATTAAAATAATGGAAAAGGAAAAAAAAAATGGAAATTAAAGGAAATGCAAAGGAAAGGGGGGGGATAAGGAAATGGAAAAGAAAGGAAAAAGGAAAAAAAAAAAAGGAAAAGAAACAGAAAATGGAAGGAAAAATTATCCAACTCTCTGAATAATATCTTAAAATTTAAAAAAAAAACATTTTTTTTCTCAAAACTAGATTTTTTAATCATGTTCCTGTCCCCTCATTGTATACATAGAAAATTTAAAAAATTGCATTAGTTCTAAAAGGTGCCCAAAATTAACGCAAGTTTTGAATTTGCCACCAGTCATTCAGTAAAGTGTTGGATAGTTTAGGATTAATAAAAATAGAACGTTACACGAAAGAACCCCGTTTTTTCACTGATGAACAATATTTCATAAACAATGAAAGTTTGGCGACCATAGTTATAGCAAGTGGGAACTGCCCCCTAGATCGAGATACTATTTGATTTATTATAGAGTTATTTGATGTCAAAGGCCTATGGCAGCAAGCGCTCAAGCACGCGTGCATTAAAGAAGGAAATAGAAGTTGCATCAACGAAACTGAGCCACATTTATGCAAAATGGCCATGAAAATTTCCACAAAAGCTTGCGTATGGGTCATCAAAGCCATGGAGGTCCGTATTTGCCCTAAGTGTTATTCCGTACATAACCATATCCTGTACGTTTTACGATTCAATAAAAATATAAACACTTAAAGAAAATGTGCTTTTTATTTATTTGAAATTTTGCGTTAACGCATTGTTCTATCGTGTAAAGCTCCATTTTTAATAACACTAAACTATCAATTGTCAAATGATTTTTTAATAAAGTTGTCAACCCTTTATTGCTCGAATGGTGGCAAATTCTAATCTTGTATTAATTTTGAGACAACCGTTGTGAAATTATTTATTACAAAAATACTACAATATATTTAATATTTCCTTTCATATGGTAAAACATTAATTTATAGGTGCAATATAAGCAGTAATATTATATTGTAAAATAATCACGTAACGTTTTGAAATCTGCATAAGTAAAACTGAGAATCTACTTGAATTCCATGCGATACGAGTAGAGCAAAGATACGAGCAAATTTTGACGCGTCAACAAGGATTAATTGCTCCATTCAAAGTTGCTATGCCATTCTAAAGGGCAATATAGAACGTAAAAAGTTATAACCCCCCCCAAAAAATGATCGTTTCAGTGACAATAATTCTAATTAACTACATTTATTATACGTTTTCTCTATTATTACGTTTATTTCTGTTATTCAATCAGTTTTTAAAAAATAATTTAATCACTTGTAACAATTCTTTTTTTAGAATATTGAACTTTTTGATATTATTTATCTGAATATTATTCTTTTATTCAGAAAATCAATTTTTGTATTCAGAATATTAATTCTTTTACCCAGAATATTAATTCTTTCATTCGGAATATTAATTCTTTTATTCCGAATATGAAATTTTTATATTCAGAATATTAATTCTTTTATTTAGAATATGGAATTCTTATATTCAGAATATTACTTATTTTATCTAGAATGCTAATTATATTAGCTGTTATTCATGTATTATATATCATTCGCTTTTGATTAATTCAAAGTTTAGTTATGTTTTAAAGATAGTTCCATTATACTTTTACTACGTGGACTAAAGATTATTATGCGGAATTAGTCAATATCTTTTGAAATTATTGCAATTTTTGACCTAATTCTGTCTCATATTTTAGTGATTTTAAATTTGTAATTCACCAAGTGACATATCCTGTCTTTTTCATTCCTTTTTTTAGTTTTAGAACATTGAATATAATTTGATTTCTCTTGATAAGTTGGTCAGTTTTATTACCTTATTATATATTTTATAGCAGCGGCTTCAAAGTCATACTTTTTAAAATATTTCAGCGGACACTTCCTTTTAGCTTCGTATTTCCTTTACCAATTATGGAATTTCGTCCTCTTTTTAATTTCTTAATATATATAAAACTATCATATTTCTTTCTATTAACTATTAGTATCGTTTGATCAAGACGCAAGATTAAAATATTCAAATTTTACATATTTTACTTAAAATTATAGAACGTTTGAACACAGAAGCCATGTGAGTGTGAATCAGAAAATCTGCCCCAAGCCGAAACTATTTTAATCCTAAACGGGACTCCAATCCAAAACTATTTTAATTGAAATGATTAAAATTACTCCAATCCCAAAACTACTTTAATGCAAACAATTAAAGCCGCTCCAAATTAAAAACTAGGATGGCAAAAAATGTTTTTAAAATATGAGCATATGTTTATTTAGTTGTTTATTGCTTCGTATGTATTATTTATAAGCTCGTTATCTGAATTTTGTAATAATCGGAGTTCTATTTTGATAAGAAGTAATTTATATCAATAACTCGCAAAAGTATTAAATCAAGAATCTGTTAAGCATCTATCTCCAATAAAGATGGTTCTTAGTTTACCTTCTCTTAAAAATTATTATCTTTTAAAGTGTAATCTCTTAAAAATGCCAGTTTCAATGTAGAAACTTCATATATATTTCACGATGAGTGAAATTGATTGCCAAATTTTAAAGTATTAATTCCAAGCAATCGTTACGTATATGTGCCAATTGTTAAGATTTAGAACGTTGTTCATCTGAAAGTTATTAAATTATTATTAATTAATTAAGAATTCTAAATCCT
>JAPMOQ010001131.1:6408562-6439958 GCA_026543055.1 Argiope trifasciata | reverse complement strand
ATACAATCACTTAAGAATCCGACATTTCATACGCACCAACCTAATATATATATATATATAAATTCAATTTCTACTTATATTATTTATATATATCTTATATTATTTGTAATTGGGTGTCACGTCAGTAATCTCAGAGTCTAGCAACAATTTGGTGACCAAAGAGAAATTACAGAAAAATGCAATTAATTAAAATTTGAAAAAAAAAATTGCTGTAAAATAGTCATCCACAAGAAGTTTAAAAAAAGTATTTGAACTAAAGTGGATGAATAAAAAAGTATTTTATTGATGATTGAAAATTTGAACAAGATATATGAATATATAATATACATATCTATACTACTATTACAAATAACATTAAATTTTTAAAAATTCAACTCCCACTTATTTTTTATATTATTTATATATATCTTATATTATTTATAATCGGATGCCGTATCAGTAATCTGAAAACTTGGCAACAAAATAAAAATTGTTGGAAAAATTTAACTAATAAATTAATATTTGAAAAAAAAAGCTGTATTAACATCAAGTGTAATCCACAACAAGTTTTAAAAAATATATTTGAACTTGAACGAAGGAATAAAGAGTATTTTATAAACGAAAATTGGAGCAAGTTATAAATATACACTGAAGTGACAAAAGTCATGGGATAGCAATATGCAAATATACAGATGACAGTAGTATCGCAGAGAAAAAGTATAAATGCTCAGTTCGTTTTCCAGAGCTTTCATTTGTGTTCAAGTTATTCATGTGAACAGGTTTTTCGTGATTTATGGCTGCACGACGAGAATTAACAGACTTTGAACTTGGAATGTTAGTTGGAGCTAGACGCATGGGTCATTCCATTGCGGATATCGTTAGTGAATTCAACATTCCGAGATCCACAGTATCAAGAGTTTGCCGAGAGTATGAAATTTCAGGCATCCCATCCAATCATGGACACGCAGTGGACGACCACCTGCACTTAACGACCGAGACCGCCGACATCTGTGTAGAATGGTCAATGTTAATAGACACGCAACACTTCGTCAAATAACTGCAGGAATCAATGTGGGACGTACGAGGGACGTGTCCGATAGGACTGTGCGGCGAAATTTGTCTTCCTTGGGCTATGACAGCAGAAGACCAACTTGAGTGCCTTTACTGACAGCACGACATCGCCTGCAGAGACTCTCCTGGGCTCGTGAGCACATCGACTGGTCCCTAGACCAGTGGAAAACCGTGGTGTGGTCAGATGAGTCACAATTTCAGTTGTTACGAGCTGATGGTAGAGTTCGAGTGTGACGCAGACACCACGAAGCCATGGACCCAAACTGTTAGCAAGGCACTGTTCAAGCTGGTGGTGGCTGCATAATGGTGTGGGCTGTTTTTACATGGCATGGGCTCGGTCCTCTGGTGCAACTGAACCGATCATTGACTGGAAATGGTTATGTTCAGCTGCTTGCAGATCACTTGCAGCCATTCATGGACTTCACGTACCCACACAACGATGGGATTTTTATGGATGACAATGCGCCATGTCACCGGGCCAGAACTGTTCGCGATTGGTTTGAAGAACATTCCGGACAATTCCAGCGCATGATCTGGCCGCCTGGATCGCCCGATATGAATCCCATCGAGCATTTCTGGGACATCATCGAAAGGTCCGTTCGTGCCCAAACTCCTGCACCATCCACACTTTCCCAATTATGGACGTCTATACAGACAGCATGGCTCAATATTCCTGCAGAGGACTTCCAACGACTTGTGGACTCCATGACACGTCGAGTTGTTGCACTTCGCCGGGCAAAAGGATGACCGACACGATATTAACAGTCATCCCATGACTTTTGTCACTTCAGTGTATATAGGGAGAGTGCTAAATAATAGTAGGAATTGAAAAAGGAAAGTCATGAGCGTATTTTATATTTATTATGATATACATAATTTGCCATGAAGCTGTTTTACTCACGCAGCATAAAATACAGAATTCAACTCGCATACAATATAGAATTTTTTATAATCGAATCTTAAGCATGTGAATTTCCCGAATTGTAGGCTTCTGACTAGCGTATTTCAACACTATTAAAAGGAGACAATCAATATACAGATATAACCCCCCCCCCCAAAAAAAACAAGACTTTTACTCAAAGTATAATAACAGCAGTGCAGAATTAAGTTATCTATGAAAGAACTATTTTTACATCACTTAAAACTCATATTTTGCTGCTGATATCTTAGAAAAAAACCAGGTGGGGATTTTGTAATGTCATTCAATCTTTTTTATACGCAAAATTTTGAATAGAATGAACTAAAAATTGCATTTTTTATATCTTATTTAAATAAGAATTAATTATTGATTCAGATCTCACTTGAAAATAAAGTCCAGCTGGCAAAGTCAGCTCCCCCTTTTTTTTAAATCTTTCAAAAATCTGATATTTTCGATAATTAAGTGATAATCCAAATGGGAGGTTTCGCGAAACGTATCGTTTTGACATGCTTGGTGAGAAATCGGACCCTGTTGTTGGTCTTACCTAGATTCATTAGTTGAGAGTGTTCAATTGATATTTCCAGTTTTTATGAATGTTCTGCATTAACTTGTATTCATAAACTGTGTTAAATATAGATTGAGAACTATGAAATTTCTTTTCATATTAAGAGAAAAACACGAATAATTACTCTGAACCAGCAGGGTAGTTTCCTTAAAACTTTCTCGTATATTGTCTAATAAAGGCGTAATAGCAGAGAACGTCTTGCATGGCATTTGTGTACAATAATTATCAAATATTAGTTTTTGGCAGGAACTTAACATTGTTATTGAATCTATCGTGGCATAGTTGGCGAGTTATTTGGTGTTTAATCCTTTTTATACTTTAATAGTATTCAAAAACTAAATTTGTGTTTTAGACAAATTTTTCTCAATCGTTTGAAACAAAAACAGGACACAAAATTGTATTTGTAGTCACAAAATCACCGTACCAAATTTGATTTATTTAAATTCCAGAATTTTTGAATGATAGCGTTTACGCGTTTCTGAAAATATAGATTGATAGGCAGTCAACCTCACATAGCATTTGTCACAAAATATGATAGTTGTATACACTATAGATGTTAAATATGTGGGCCGAATTTTAATTATCTAGCCCTCTTAGTTTTCAGTTATCTTATTAACTTATATTCGAATAACCGGACAGGTAGTTTTGACTTCTCTGATTTTACTCAATTAATAGAAATCTAAGAATTTGATGTAAAGAACGCATAACATAACAAGTTAAATCCTTCAAGCTCATCACGTTTTTGAGTTTTATTTGAACATTTAGAGACAGACGGACATTTTCCCAAAATGTGTTTTTCGAACTCGGGGTTGTTTATCACATGGATCTTCATTAAAATTTTGAGTTTGAATATTTTGACGGTTTTTACACTTTCTGTATAGAACGTATACGAGAAAGTAAAAAAGTACTTTAAAATATAAATTTAGATTTCAAAAATCAGATCAGAAATAAAGAAAGAAATAAAAAACTACATCGACAATTTCTATTTTCTTTGCTAAGTCTACATAACATTCTCTCACTTGTAGGAAGGCTTTTCCAAAGTAATTTTCCAGTAAGTAATTTAAAAAACTCATTATCCTACATTAACAGATTTAATGACTTCTTCAAGAAGTAAAAATTACTTCTTTCTCAGTCATAGAAAGCAATTTAATTATTCCAGCTGATGATCGAGAAATGGTGAGGCATTTAGGTCCAATTTTCATTCATAATAATAGAGAATGCATTTCAACGTAACAAAAATCTTTTTTTCCTTTTTCTCTTTGTTCAAAGAAAGTTATTCCGCTGTAGATTCCTTTTACTCCTTCCAGAAACAAGAACGAAATTAACCTAACATATTTTTTTATGGATTAAGAAGAAAAAATATCATTAGTGAGTTTCAAAGAGAATTTTTTGTGCACTTTTTTTAAATGTTGAGTTGGTAGAAAATAGTTGAGCTTAATAGGGAAGTTGTAATTAAATACAGAATAAAGGCGGAGCTATCGGATTTGACCGAAATTGCCTTTATATCAAATACTGGTACAATCGGCTTTACAGCAGCAAGGGATTCTGGCAGTATCGTACTAAAGCTGCACTAATTCCAGTAAAAATCCAATTTTTATATATTAAGCTTTAATAAGCAGATATTTCTTATAATAAACAGCTATTTCTTCCATATTCTTATAAAGAACAAGACCAGAAAAACACATCGTTATAATTGATTATTTTCATATACAACAATAGGAAAATTTCATCATCCACTTCACTTTTTTTTTTACTTTCTGGTATATGCAGTAAAGAAAGTATAGTAATAGTAAAAAAAATTGATTTCGAGATTTTGGTGAATAACCACGTTTTAGATCTGCCTGAATTTGAAAACACAATTTTGGAAAATGTCCGCTTATCTCTTTGACAAAGTCTCTCTATGTGATGAAGATAATTAAAAAAATGATTTCAGCTATATGGTCGAAATTTGGTATACAGTCTTTAGAACAAGTCTGAAGATCTCTAAAAAGTGTGGAGTAAAACTTGTTCAAAGGAAGTCCGCGCATCTGGTAACTTGTATACAAGATAATTGCAAAATGGATATAACTAAAAAGATAAAATTCGATGTAGATAATTGACATCTATAATTTCGAGAACTTTCATATTTTGAACCAATTCCAAGAAGGGAGTGGCAATCTGCCGGTCTATACATTCAGAAACAAAGAAACGATAATTTAAAAACACAGTGATTTAAATATATCAAATTTAGTATGGGATCTTGTGACTGCAAATACAATTTTGGGTCAAAATGTTGTTTCAATTGGTTGAGAAAAACGTGCCTAGAACACAAATTCGATTTTCGGGTATTATGAAACGCATTAATCTCCAAAAAACTTGCCAAGAGTGCTACAAAAGATTCAATTCTGGATTCACACCAAAGTAATATTTCTTAACTATTGTACACCCATGTCTCTTCAAGGTTTCTCTGGCATGACGAATTTATTACAGAGCATGCCAGAAAAGTTTGGGAGACCACCAACACTAGTTTGATATTTGAGATTTATCGCTCATAATCTAAAGCTATAACACAGGGAAAGCCATTAGTCTCAATAAGAAATTGGCTGATTTCATGTAAGAGTTTTCAGTAGTTTTTCAATCAGACATGAAAGACATATTTATGTGTAGACATTCGGGAATGTAAAATATTATATAGTATTTTTATTTTTCCATATTTACGTATGTTTATTCCTTGGTACTCTACATACACATTGTGGTCATTCGAATCGTAGTCATTCGAAACCATATTTAATTTCTAAACTATTAAAGATAGGCCTATAATTTTATTTGGAAAATGCTTTAATTGATATAGAGAATCATTTTTATGCTTCTTCAATGAATAAATGTAATCTTGACAATTTACGAAGTCAAAACAATCTGTGATTCTATTAGTCCTATCAAATGATCCTTTAGTGAATTTTGGTGAATACCTGTTAATGTATTTTATACAATTTCCGGATCTTTTTAGTGTTATCAAATTATAAAGTTTTTATTTAGCATTTTAAACAAAAGCAGATCAACTTTTCTGCAATCAGACCTCGTCTGCTGTCGTCATGGTTTGGGGGTAGCGCGTCTTTCCCGTGATTTGAGCGTCCCGGCTTCGGCATGGTTGTTCTTCATCTGTTCTACCTGTGAGAAGTATGAATGTGCCCTTCTGTAAAAAGGGGTTGAGCAAGCGAGTGTGAGGCGTGGGTAGTTAAGACGTACTCTTGGCCCTAGTTGGTGCTACTTAAACAAGAGATGCACCCTCGGCCTAAAACAACTGACTTCGACAAAGGGTTTGTCTACAACAAGTGCCATTAGAAACTAAACTAACAGGTCTCACTAAGTTTTGAAACTTTGCCCAAACAGCTCCCCAAAGAGGATCAACTAATCTATATTAGACGCGTTTTCGAGGTGACCATTTACTAGCATTAAATAACGAATGCTAATTTTTTTCTCCGAAAGGCTGTTTTTTTAATTTGATCTATGGATAATTCTTTATAAAATTAAGATAGGAACATTATTGGCATTTATATTGGCTCTATAACTCTGCATATGTTTTCGGGTAAGAATTGTAGTTTCTTTTATCTATGATTCCAAATAATTGAGTAAAAATAGTATTTTTTATAAATTCCTTAAAAAATTTCAATTTGATCACGAATACTGCTTATAAATTTTTAAATTTATTTTTGCCTTTCAGATTTAAAATCTAAAATCTGTTTTTATCTTTTGAGATAATGTTTTCTGTACAAACATCTTGGAAGTAATAAAAAAAGTTGAAGACGTACGCTTATCAATCTTATGCAAAGTTACCAAAAAATATTTAAATACAAAATAGTGCAAAGACATTACCTAGAATGTTCAAACTCGATTCCCGAAGTTTTTTTCAAAGACAAACTCGAAGATTTTCTACTAATATCATAGATAAATATATTGTGAACTTCTTAGTGCGCTTAAAAATGCGATATTAAAATAAAATTTTTATGATTCGCATTTTTGTTTTAAGGTAAAACATTGCATTCATTTTGAATAGATTTATATATATGAAATTTAATAGATTTTTGGGAAATCTTTAAATGTCCACCTAATAATGTTAAATAAGATTTAATACAAAGTTTCCTAGACATATAGTTCTGAAATGGTGTCAGAATAATATTACTCAAATAGTGATCAATATACGTAAGGTATTTGAATAAATTTAAATACTCAAATTTCTTTAGATTTCACGACTCTTTGACTGAAATTTTTTTCATTCAAACTATCAGTTCTTTGATGGAGTGAAAACGAAATAAAAGCGAAGAACGTTAGCAATTTATTGAAAAACTTGTTGCTTCTCTTAAGACCTTTCGAGCAATAAAAATTCAGTGCCGAAAGAGATTTTATTAAAAGGAGGAAATTGGATTGTTCACCAAGAATTCATCGTTTAGGTTTTATTTGTGAAAATTTAACTTTTTTTCAACAGTTCTTAATGTTATAATAGTTTTTTCTTATCGTTTGGTATCAATTTACGTATTTCTAAAAATACATTCTAAGTGAGTTTTGGTCTATGGTACACGCGAATTTAAGAAAAGAGAATACAAAACGGTAATTTACAGATTTAAGTTGTTGAGTTGGCTAGGGGGGGGCGAGGAGAAGCAGAAACATCATTTTTTCATTTTTAAATAAAAAATAATTAATTTCAGATGAAAACTGTTGGCATGAAAACGATAATGCAACGACCTGTAAAATATAATGATGTCTTAATTTAGACTAGTTGGTAATTTTCAAAAATAGTAAATTTAGAAAAAAAAACACATTTCACTTTTCAAAAATAAAATGTTTAGACTAGATGTAAATTTTTGAAAAAGAATAAATTTGGAAAAATATTTGTCATTTTAAAAAAAATCTTCAGTTTTAGAATAACATTAAGCACTAGCTACATAGAAGAGAATAACCGATAGAAAGTTCAGATTGATGTTTGAATAACTTTTTTTAAAAATTTTACTTAGAGAAAACAGGAGGAATGTAAGATCTTAAGGAAACAAAATTAAGGGCGGTCGAAAAGTCCTATATCCATTTCCAAGAGTCAGAATCCGGGGCTTGATGAAAATTCAAAAAAATTTGTACCATGATTTCAAATGGTATCATAAACCACGATTTTCAGTAAAAAGTACTGAAAAGCCTAAAGTTAAGATTTTACCTTATTCATAAGTTTGGACGCATTTCTCGGTGGCACAATTGGTTTATACATAGTAAAATTTTTTAGATTAGATCGGATGAAATGCCATTCCAATGTAAATAGCCAAAGTTGTGTTATGGTCATTTACGTGCATTATGGCCCCTGATAATGCGATTCAAGTATGGCGGGTATGATACTGTTAAATCTTCAATGTGTGGATGGTTGGGGAATGTTACCAACATGACTTTTCTTTTAGAATTACAGTTTTAGCATGATACAAAGTAACAATGATGGTAAATATTTTCATACTTTTCAAACTGCATGAATGTCATATAGTTGCATGACAAATCGTTTACATAATATAGCGTGATAAAGTATATTATATCTTTTATTTATCAATATTATTTTATCGAAATTTAGATATTACTTCATACTGAATTTATTTAATTAATTTGAATAATTTTTAAGTAAAAAAAAAACTTAAACATTTTAAATAACTTTAAAAAAATAACTGAAATTTTGAAAAAGTCTTTTTAATGAACACTTACTACTCAGAAAATGTTATATTTTAAAGTCTTGAGTTCACAGTGTGTCTTTAGAGTGCTTAGAAATTTTTACACTACACTTATAATATCACAAATGATATAATTTACAGATTGTATTAAGTTAATAAACATTCTCATTTTAAAACAGGTAACATGGGGTTCTTGACATTCCTTAAGAAAGTCTCATTTCAATAAAATTGATAATATTCTTATTCTTAAATAATTCATTGCTTATTACTTCGTAATTTAATGTTCTTTGCTATCTAATTATAGCATGCATTCTTTTTTAGATAAGGATGTCTGTTTAATTTAAGAACTAGTGAGATGTTTATTTATACTAAATAAATATTGAATAAAGCTCCGTATAAAGTTATATCTAATACAAAAACAATCAATATTGATAAATAATATATCTGTCGTCTTAATATTGCATTTAAAAGTATAGGGTGCACCAGAGAAATACTTATTTGGAAGGTGAATAAAAACAAAAGTACTACAGTTATTATTTTAATTCTTTTATTATTTGAGAATACAATATCCCAATTTTTTTTTCATACAGTTTTAAAAATGACATCGGTTAAATGGCGACCCCTATTGCGCCAACAATGATTGAGTCGATTTTTGAAGTCCATGTCCATTCTTTGCAGTATATCAATCGGCATGCTGGCAATGGCGTCGCGAATGTTGTTCTTGAGGTGAGCTATTGTCCGTGGTCGATCGACATAAACCAGGGATTTCAAAATGAGCCTCGTCACTGAAAAAAACGACCGCGTCTTCAGGCAGATTGCCAAGCAGCATTTCACACGCATTTTGACGGGCAACAAAATAGCGTTCAGTTAATTCTTGCAAAACAGCCAATTCATAGAGATGAAAAGGAAGGTCTTGATGGAGAATTCGTCGAAGAGTGGTGTCAGAAATTTCTAGAGAAGCTGCGTATTTGGTAGCCGAACACCGGGGAGAACGCAGAATTGACTGTCTCACTCTTTCGACATTTTCCGGACTTCTGGTGGTTCGTTGATGTCCATTTCTGGGTTTAGCGGCACTCACGAAATGAGTTAACCCACGACAGAATCGAATTATGGCCAGGAACGGTGAGGAGGATTTCAAAGCGAGCGCGGAAAGCACGTTGCGTAGCAATAAGTGAGTAACCGTTAGAAAAGAAGCTCTCGACGGTGAATGTTCGCTGTTCTCTAGACCAGAGCATAATGGCAACTGACTAGAGTAGGGAAACAAACTTTAGGACTTTTACCTTCAATAGCATTGCCTATCACCCCTTTATCTACTCAACTCACCGCTCGGAAGTTTTTTCAAATAATTAAGTTTCTTTGGCGCACCCTGTATTTTGATGTTAGTTAATTTGCACAATTATATTTATCATGTAACTATTTAACCTTCGACCGTCTGTAGGCCTGTATAATAGTCTGCATGTGAATTATATAACAGAAGATCAAACAACTAAGATATAGAAATTTCGTATTGGATTTTAGTAATAAAATCTCATACGATTAATCTAAAATTTTAGTTTCAATGTATAGATAAAAAGAGATCCAAAACAAATGCATTTTCTTTTCTACATTAAGAATTACAAAATACCCATATCAAAAATAAAATAAATATTCATTGAAAATAAAAATCTAATCATTCATAATGTTCATGACCTCGTCTGGATTGAAAAATATTTATACGAGGGAGACGAGGAATCCCCTTTATTAAGAGATATGTGAGAAAATTTCGGAAAGAGCACTCTAAGAGGTTTAAAAATTATCCTTAAAAGAGTCAAGAATGGAAGAATTTGCTCCAAAAAGGATGTAGCTTCAATTAGGGGGATTTGGAGTTATACGTACTGTCATGTTGTCAAATAAAAACTTGTTCGTTTTTATCTATAGAAAAGATAGAAAGATATAGCTCCAATTGTTAGCTCTCACTTTAACTTAAGCCATGGAGCTGTTTGTCTCATTAATTTGTTGTAATATAGAGGTAGCTCCTCGTGATACCGCTGGTTTTTGGCAAACTTTAATAATTGGAGCTACCTCATTTTTGCAATTGTTAATTAAACATTACCATATAAATTATAAATATTTCCAATCATTTTAATTAACAGTTTTTATTCGAAAAAAAGAAGTTGGTTATATATATATATATATATGTGTGTGTGTATATATATATATAATTTTAAAGAAATAAACACTATTAATTTCAAGGACTAAAAATAGGAATAACAATATATTTTAAAAGTTTAGTGAAAAATGGGGAAAAAAATCATTATATTATGTGAAACTTATTTATTTATTTAGAAAACTAGAATTTTTAAATAAAAATAATAATTAGTATTTCTCTAATAGTTAAACTAATTCTATTTTCTCAATATATAATTTTTTCTTCCAAAATTTATATGGACAAATGAAAAGACTAATGCTCATTTTCTCTCTCTATAAAACCTGCAATTCTACAAGAATTTTTCGCAAACGAATTTTCTCATTAAAAGAGTCTAAAGAGGCAGAAAAATTCATTTTAGAAATCCATGCATTCTTTTTGGGCTTGGGAAAAATAGCTGATAAAGTATTTTCGAGAAGTATTGTTGAGTGAGCTTTCTTTACGAGATTTTTTGTTTCGGCTTTTTGCCCTATAGTATTAGAGAACTCCTTCTAAAAGGAACTAGATGAAAAAAAAATTAACAGTAAAACTAATTAAAGAAATAGCAGAAAAAGAATTGTTTGCGTGTTTTTTAAAATTCATTTTCTCCTATAGCCAAATTTGTTTTCGATTTACTTTGCTAAAAACGAATACCTAGACATTTAAAGATATTAATTAATTTCATAGAACAGCAGAGCTCAAAGCTAGGTGTTCCAAGTATCGATATATTATTTTCATAGCTTTTTAAAATTTTAAATTAATGTTTGAACTTTTTATGAATTATTTACCTGGATTCTTTGGCCTCTTTTAAAAATTTACGAAATAAAAAAAAATGTCTTTACTATTTAGGAGATTTAAAAAACATATCATAGCATATAGGTTAATGGAAATTATTGATCTCGCTAGACTTGTGTTCTTTTTTCGAACTTAACTTGCTCCCCTTCGATATTTTTATAAGCTAAAGTTGGTGCTACTCGGTTTACAAATACTTCTCAAAATTATTAGTTTGTAGTACTTAGCGCGATTTCGTAAAATGGAATTCCAACTTTGTAAATACAAAATGCTTTGCAATAGTGTTCTGATATCGACACAATATTGTCTGACATTCAGACTATCGAACAATATTGTAGAAATGCTGTACTAATACAGAGAACCTTGAACTTGTACCTTGAACTAATACAGAGTGAACGAAGGAATTAAATTGAACTCACATAAGTTCCGACGGTTTTAAATCTTTTATGTCCCTAAATTTCAAAATCAAAAGAACATTCGTGGTATGTCTTTTTTATGTGGACATTACATACTATGGTATATTCATTACATATTCATATATATATACATATTACTATTACATACCATAGTATTTTATTATAAGGTGTACCATGCAACCAAATGAGGGACTGATCATTCAGTTTTCTGAATGGTCAGTAAAATATTAGCTGCTTTTTACTGGTTCTTACATCATGCCAAACCAAATCAAATTACACATTAATAGTTACAGAACTCAAGTAAATTACGGAAACTTTTATTTAAAAAAACTTTTAAATTTTATGATAAACTTTTAAGGTTTAATGCTGAAATTTAAAAGAAATGGAAAAATGATTTTGGATAACGATAAAAAAATTATCATAAAATATTACACAACAAAATATATATTTTTTAGTCTGCTCATTATTGAAGATGTCTTTTTGGGACAGGGTACAATGACACCATAGAAGAAATTTGGTTCTTGATTTAGAGAAATGATGATCAGGGATTCGGAATGAAAATTAAACATGATGTTTACACTAATCCATTGGGATTGAAAGTACACCGACGTGAATCTTGTTTAATTTCAAAGAGATGGATGAAATGCTCATCCTTTTCTGAAACTTTGAGATTAAGTGATCTCAAAATTACAGTTCTGTATCAAATTTTGATTTCAACCATGAGAATAGGATCGTGTATTTTCTAAGATGGCGTTTTATTTTAAGCAATCCTTAATAAGCTGAGGTTTTAATTTGAAATTTAAAGCAACGCTTTTTACTTTCTCATATACAAAACACACAAAAGTATGAAATCGACAAAAGGAAAGAAGAAAAAGATGTAGTTATCGTTAAATATTCAAACTCCCAAATTTGGCGAAGCCCCGCTTCAAACTTTCCTGAGCGCAAAAATATTTTGAATAATGGTTCTCTATCTGTGAATATAATAATTCAAAAAAAGGTCTTTAATTAGATGGAAGAGAATCTGTGTGAGAATTTTAAATCAAAATTGCATATTTATGTTAAATTTAAGTGGAAATCCCTTTTCTAGAAGTTTCTTTTTCCGTCTGCTCGCATGCATGTGAACAGGATAATGTTAAAATTTAGAGAGACAAATGAAAGCATTGTGTGAACTAGTTTAATAGCTAATGTGAACATTCGTTTCAAATTTTGAATCAAATCCATTACTTTGTTAATCATCGATTGATTTGTACATTCATGTGCATGCAAACTTAAATTGGCAACATATTAAGGAATTTCGACTAAGCAAACGAAATTTTAGTCGGCATCCAGTAATAGAAATTGTAGTTTTAGATCAAAAATTTTGATTTTTACCAGTCAATAAAAGGTGTTACAAATATGTAACTGTTTTTCGATATTTCTAAGACAAAATTAGTCATGTAATCTGAAAAAAAAAATCGAAATTACAGTACAGAGCACTTTATGGAATCATAGTTTCACTTAAGATCTACAATTAATAAGCGCTGCAAGGATGGTCGATAATATCTGTATTAGGAAATATGCGAGAAAGTTTCACATGATTATTTATGTCGCTTCTTAATTATTGTCAATTGTCCTTCAGCTTTTTTCTCAAATAGAAAGTCTTTTTGGCTTTGTGAAGCGGATGAAGCCTTTTTGTGAAATTTATCACTAGGTAAACTTTTTTTTAAACCATTTCTTATAAAAACATACTAAATTTTTTCACTCGCTTTTTATTTAAAATTTAAAACTATGCCTATAACTTTTTGAATTTGTAAAGTTTTTATTAAATTACTGTTAATATCATAGGTAGAGTGCCATCTTGCTCTACTTGATCTATAATCGCTTTGAAATAATCGTGATGCCATTTTACATTTTATTGATTTCATATCTCTATTTCCTATTTAATGATCGATCATTTCATATAAACTTGACAAATGTTGTGTTGTTATTTATGACACTTTACGAGTCGGCCGACAGTTGTCTGGCATCGATGTAAGCAGAGTGAATGTCTTATTTTTACAGTAATTGTTAAGAGTTCGACATACGCTATATTTGCTTGTACAAATCCTTTTTGCAGGCAGGGGGGCACTTTTACACGCACGGATGAAACACAGAAGAACAAGCATGCCCGAACATGGAACGCCCAGACCACAGGGAAACGCGCTACCCTTATGCTAGGACGTCGACGCTTGACAAATATAGTTAAAATCACCAGCTACTTTCGCATATTATGCGTTTTAATATAAATTCTACATGATTTACAAAATATGTACTACAATTTTTTGTTGTTAAATGAAAATATGCTCTTTAGAATCTTTCTAATAATTACCATTTCATTAAAAAACACTTAGCATTCTTATATCGAGTTAACAATCGGTATTATATGTATTTAAAACAAATTATCGTAAAGAGATAATTTATAGGATTATTTCATTATTGTTATATATTTAAAATTTTAAATGTTTAACTACGGCAGCATTTTACATCATACTATTGGGTCAATATTTTAACTAGATGACTCACCTCTAACACGTAGTATCTTCTCAAGTATTTTTTATCTATGACATCAAAATTTCTATTGAATAACCTCAGGTGACGCTCATGAATAGGTGCCAGATAATTCATTCAATGAACTTTACAATAATCAAACTGAAAACTTCATTACTCCAAAGTTACAGCAGTAATATTTGCTTGGTAAACAATCTGACATGCAAATTGCAAATCCTCCCTTGATTGCAGCATAATAAATTGTGTTACAGCTTGACAGGATGGTAAATTAAACCAGAGAAGACACTGTGCTCCCACACGGCCGACAAACATTCGAAATTAACAATAATCGTTTTCGTCAGAGCGAGTTTATTGGTCCCAAAAGAGAGGTAAACGTTATCCCCTCCTTTCAAAACACTGCCATTAATTCCAGTTTATCCAAAGGTGAGTTTTGTATGAAATGTTCCGGAAACATGTTCGATTCTTGTCACTTGTGGCCCTATAAACACGGATGGAAAGACAATATTTTTCCAGTTTTAACCCACTTGTATTGTATAATGAGTCGTTGTGGAAGTTTAGGCTGAAAATATTAAACTATTGTAGTGTCTCTAGAAGTAGGAATCAAAATTGATGTTCCAGACGTTCGCCAAACTTGTCAAGAGTTGTTAATGAAGTCAGAAAATTGATTAATAAACTGAGACTGAAAGAAATCCATCGTGCTAACTACAAATTAAAAATTGTTGTTACATATAATCGGATTTAGACTTAAGGTAAAATTGTAAGTGGTCTTATTTCCTGTTACTCAGCTAGAATCAATGCCTATTTTTAAATTTAATTTCTTTAAGAAATATAAAAATTTTAAGAATAGTGAAAAAATAAATTAATTTGCATATTTCTTAAGAGAAAAATTGAATGTTCCTTAATTTGCATATTCCTTGGTATTAAAATCTACAAAAATCAAATTTCAATTTAACACTTTTACTTAATTTTATTTTATGCTTGTTGAGATATAACTGTATTTTCAACCCTTTCTGATTAATTGGAATTTTATAATTTCGCGTATTTATGAATGCTCGATTATAGTAAAGAATTGCAAAATCTCCAGAATCATCATTAATCTAATTGACAAATTTGTATTTTGAGATTTGTTGTATTTATGAATTCCCCATTGGAATATGGCATTGTAATATCTTCAGAATTATCATTGATCTTTAGTTAAAATAAATTTTTCTTTCGTACCAACGACCCAATATGAGAATGATAATCTTAAAAATTATTCAAGATTAAAAAGAAAATCAAAGTTAAATCGTTGCTGCGGTTTAAAACTTCAATGAAAATGTGTTGTGACTTATGGCGCTTTACAAGCCCATTGATAGTTACCTGTCAGCGTTTAACCCGAGTCAGCGTATATTGTTTTTATTCAGTAACGCCAACCAGGGCCAAGGTTACGACTTAGAGGCTTTATGCGATGGGACACATTTGCTTGCAGAACCTCTTTTTACCGGGGGGGGGGGATTCCCATTACTCACAGATACAACACAGAAGTAGAACACCAATGCCCGAACCGCTTCTCGAACCCAGATCTCTGGGAAGACGTGCTACCCCTATGACAGGATGCCGTCAATGTATTTAAATAACTATTGTTAATAAAATTTACTATTGGTTCTGCTACATTGGCTGGCGTATAGAGTGCATTAGTAAACAAAAATTATTATAAAGTTTGAAATGCAATTCCTATCTTCATGCAGAAAATTATGAAAATTATTTGGTAGAAGTGTTTATCATCGTTATTTACTCACGTTTACAACTTAAATCTTCCAACAGTTCGCATTGTTGTACAGTTATCATCGCTTATTTCTATCAAGTATCATTCAAGTATCATAATCGTTATTTTTAAACATCAAGCATTTTTTAAGTATCATAATCATTATTTTTAAACATCAAGCATTTTTAAAATATCACTCACCATTGTTATTTATAAACATCAAGTATTTATCATGTATGAATACCTTTTATATAAGTTCGACATATAGTGACATATTTTTCAGTATTTTGATCTAACCCACATAAAATTCACTTCATTTGTGCTATTTTAACCACTGAGTTTATTACTTATTGCAAAGGAATATTCTAATATATTTAATCGCGAATACTCCAAGTCATTGATATTTAATCTTAGAAGGCGAAAATTGATATGATTACCCTAATCCCATTCTCTTCCAGCTTATATGTCTGGAATATTGATTATAAATTAATCGAAATTAATTTATATGGAATATTTTAATTTCGATTATTTTTTTATGCACAGCATATTCTGATTCATCAGCAAAATATACTTAAGCACCAAATTGTGATGCTGTGTTGTTTTAAAAGTCTTAGCTCTGTTTTGTCTATTACGATCATGAGTTTTCTTGACGAAGATGAATTCTGAAAAAGAATAGTTCCAAAAGTCGCTGATACCAGAGATTTTGGATCTTTAATTATCAGCCATCTTTATCTTTGACGACTTGGCACCCCTAGCGAGGTTTAGTGCCACTTTTAACTATATTTTAGCCGGTTTTTTTGTAGCCTCTGTATTCGAAATTTACAATTTTCATCGTCACTCAGAAGAAAAGATACGAATAATTTGAGGTTGGTAATATATATACAAGACCAAAAAACAAACTGTCTGTCGATTTTCTAAGATCATAGCAAATATATTTACATACGGATACGTATCAGTTATACGTAATAAACAGGACTACTTATTGTAAAATATTTACAGTTCTGCACAAAACAAGTCTCACATTCTCAGACCCTCGAATATGTAAACCAACAAATGCTCCCTCCAGATAAAATATTGAATCTGCTGATAAATTTGTAAATAAATTTCTTCCATATGATGCTACGCACACACACACACACATATATATATAGAGAGGGCTTCTAAAATAAGTTCTAAAATTTTTTTACATCTTCTCAGAAGCATTGAAATATGAAAAAAAAAAGATATTTTAATATCAGATTAAATGCTGAAGATTTGAAAGTTTGGCAGCTATATTCAATCAGGGTTATTGATCTTCTAAACAGAAACATTAGATTTCTTTTACTAAAAAAACAAAGAATTTATCAAATATTCTTAAAACAATCTTTTCTGAAATATATTAAATGAGCATAACAATTTAATACTTAATCAAAATTTTTATAATAAATGATTTCCTTGAAAAAATTAATTCCTTAATTATAGCTTTGATATTAATTATCTTTTAATGATAGTTAATTAATTGCAAGTTTCAGCTGTTACCTCCCAAATTAAGCTAGAAAAAAATTACCATGCACCTTAAAATTCTTGCAACACAAAGAATCTGTTTATCTTTAAAAATGTTGAATTAAATTCTATTTTCCCAAAAGACTAGAATAGTTTAAATAGCATATAGCTTCGATCCATTTTCATTTCTTTATTTTCTCGTATATGAAGTATACAAAAAATTATATAAGTGGCAAAAAAAATTAAAATTGAGACTTTGAGAAATCTTCAGATTTCTACAAGTAAAGAAAATACTTTTTTGAAATCATACCATACTTTAAGCACGATAAAAGGGCTTTCAGTCAAACATATGAAATTTGATATTTGTCTTAAAATAAAATTTATAAATTGCTATCGAATCTTGAATCAATCTATTCTCAGAAAGTTTGCCTGCCTCTTTGTTCTGAGAGCAAAAAAACTTGAAGGAAAAAAAAAAGAAAAATAAATACATAAATAAATTGATGAAATTTAACAGACAATTTTAAAGTAGTAACACATTTCACATCACAATGACTGATAAACCTATTGTTCATCAAAAAATCAGGCAAAAAAAGGTATCGATTTCGTCATTCAAATATTCAGGATTGATACATTATGTTGATTAGAAATTTTAGACCAAATAATTAAGGAAAATATTTATGCACCAAATAAGTTTTCCAACATTATCAAATGGATTGAAAGTTGTTAAAGAGAAGAGCTGGTGATTAAAATATTATTTACAAGTACAATTTTTAATATGTGTGAAATTTCGACGCATTAATTAATGTTTAAAAAAAGGCCCCAATTTAAATTTAGAAATGATTTATTTACAGTATTTTTTAGTTGTGAAACAACCCATGACCTATTTGTGACGCCTTCTTTATATAATGGTATTAATATGAATCGTGGGCAGATGATAAAGACCACATCTGGGATTGCAAACTTTCTTCAAACTTTCAAGCCAACCAGGAGCCCTCAATTCTCAACTCAGATTCATTTTGTTCCAAGTCCACATACGTAGGAATATTCAGTAAAATTATCATGTTTGGCAGCAGATTTTTTAAAAATCTTACAGCGAGACCTTACTCTATGTTAATCTGCCTTATAAAATTAGCATGTATTAGTATAGTATATAATTGTGCCGTTTAAAAGCAATACTAAGGTAATTTTGGGATAAACATCAAACTTTTGAACCATGGTCGGATGCCAAGGACGACACCTGAACTGATATTTCCCTCTCCAAACTTCTACACCACACCAGTGGAAAGGTGTTCGGCCTCGACGGATTTAATCACCCAAGGATGACTACAGTAGATTCACTAATAAGAGTGTTCTTTGGTGGAACCGGGTTCCGAACCTGAAATCCTTCAGGTCTCGAAGATAAGATCTAACAGCCAGGTCACAGTGGTCTCCAAAAAAGTTAAAAAACCTAATAATCATTTATGAAAGCAGGGTCAGAGGAAAAGTGTGTTAGTTCAACTTTTGAGTTTTGTTATCGTACAAAATATAAATGGGAAAAAGATAATTTCTTAGTAATTAAAACTGTTAACAAAGCAATAAATATCAATGAAGTTAAGCGAAAAGGAATTTACCTTTTCATCCATAGTATTCGGATTCGGTTCTTTTAAATTATAACTGTCACCAAAAAGCATCAAGAAAAACATTTCGTCAAATCTTATACTATAATACGAGGAATGGTTGCCAAGTCGAAAATCACCCCAGAATTAATAAACTCCGGTAAACTTGGGGGGTCTGAGGTTTTTTGCCACGAGGAATCGATTGGCACCGGTTTTGAAGCGCTACGGTCGAGCAGTTCGGAGTTACAGATAGGATATTTTCAAACTTTATTAGTTCGCCATTTTGGCTAATAGGTTTCAAGCGGTAACGTGCTGCCATCTATAGCCAATATGGCGAACTAATAAAGTTTCCAGAAGATGATCCGGAACTCAAGGAACTGATCTCGAAATGGATGATCCATAACCCGTGTGGTGATATGAACCCAGACGCTCCGTGCATGGTCAGGAAACATGGAAGAGACCAGTGCAGATGGGGATTTCCAATGGAACATCAAGACATGACATCGCTGGTGGACGATGAAAAGCCGAGGTTTAACCGGTTATCTTTTCACCAATGGTTTCAGAAATTTTCTTATGGCATGTATTGTTTTGATAAATCACAATTGAAAATTTAAATCTTCGAGTTAGCTTCGATGCCTATTTTCTCCAAGCGAAGCTCGGTCACCCGCTGGTTATAAAAATATACTCAAGTGCATATTATTACATTTCAAATGACATGCAAATCCATTGCTGTCAATTGGAAACGCTAAATTGGCGGAATTCTTTCTTGGCGCATTTTGATCGTCATAACAACCAACAAGTACTCGGAGTTCTTTCATGAAACGTATTTTTTTTGAAGTAGTATATTCAAGAGAAAGAATTGATTCAATTGAAAATACTTCAATCAAAATCGACTAGTTCCTAATTTTAACTTGATTATCGAAATCAATTCAATTAGGTGATGTCATTGGAAGTACTTTACTTTTCATAGTTACTGAACTGATAGATTTCATATATTTTCGTCCATGCTTACATTATTAACTGAAAAAGATGATTTGAAGTCAAAGAAAAACATACGATTACAATTAAAGAGTTTGAATAAATCGATTAAGTTTCTGGTCGTTAAATTATGGAGTAAGGCGTAAAATCTTTTGTCTTCTTTCTCTTTTCAAAGTTTTCAACTTTCCACTTAATAATCACTTGTTTATGCACTGGAACGTTAAGATTAGTTAACTTAGTAAGTACTTGAAGGCTAAGCCTGGGGCTCACATGAGTTTAAAGTATTTTCTTTTTACACTGCAGTTGCTCATGATGATACATTCAGAAATTTTGTAAATAGGTCCCTTAATTTTACTGAATCAATGCAGATGCAACTCAAGAATATGTTTTTTAAAAAAGTATATATATTTAAAAAAATAAAATTCATATCATTTAACTATTATGGAGATAAATTTGTAAGCAATTAATTAAATTAACACAAAAATGTTTTAGGAAGTGAAGTAATCATTATAGAATTTATATTTGGCCTTTGAAAATATATATATATATATTTGTCATTTATAAGATGCATAAGAAAACCAGAAAAATTCTATTGTTATTGGAAATTACTAAGGTGTAGAAATAAATATTGCAGCTATTTAAAGTTACTGAAAAATGGAAACAAATTCTGCCTTTTAATTTTTGGAAAATTTTTAGTTATTATTACTATAATCAATTGAGGAATAAAACAATTGTTTTTATTATTAGAAACTTTTGTGCTATCATTATTATAAGCAGTTGAGAAAAGAAAACAGATGCTATTCTTTTTATTATTAGAAAATTTTCCGTTATAATTATTATAAATAAGTGAGAAATTATTAACAAATATTGTTCCTTTCATTATTAGAAATTTTGAGTTATCATTATAAGTAACTGAAAAATGAAAACAGATGTCATTCTTTTTGTTATTAGAATTTTTTGAATTATCATCATTAAGCAATTAAGGAATGAAGACAAATGCAATTCGTTTTATTATTAGAAATTTTTCAGTTATCATCATTATAAGTAATTGAAAAATAAAAACAGAAGCAATTTTTTATTATTAGAAACTCTTGAGGAACCGAGGAATGAAAACAAATGCAATTCTTTTTATTATTAGAAAATTTTGAGTTATTATAAGTAATGGAGAAATGAAAACAGATGCTTCTGTTTTTATTATTAGAAACGTGTGAACTATCATTATTATAATTAAGGAATAAAAACAAATAAATTCTTTTTTCTTATTAAAAACTTTTGAGTTATCATTGGCCTATTAGAAGCAATTGGAAGATGAAAACAAGTACTGCTATTATTACAGATTGCAAAGGAATGTAAAAAAGGTTGCTATTATCAGTAATTGTGGAGGAATCGAAACAATATGCTACTGTGAGAAGCTTATGTCAGTTACATACTTTCTATTTAATAAACCTTTCTCTGGTACAATACAAAATAGAATATGAAAGAGGGTTATTAATTAATACTAACAATAAAAATCACAGGCGTAAATCACTGCAACGAACATATCTATATATAATTTGAAATACTGTTTTCTGCTTCCAATGGAAGAAAATTTGAATCTCCGTCTTCAAAGATTGAAATTCACACGGTAGTAATTTGAAGAATAAAATGCTATTTTGAAGAATTCCATTAAAGGAAACTAAGTTTTCACAAAATGAATCATTCATAACATTCTTAATAATATTTATTGCCCGTCTCCAAATTCTGATATTGTTAAACGTTGTTTCAAAAAAACATATATCACTAGTTTATGAAAGAAATATTTATTGTTTTCCATTTAGTCTACCTACGTCTCAATTTGTACTAAATATGTCATTCCTGGAAAAAGCAATAAATAACAGCATATTTTAGTCATGCTGTTTAACCGTTTTATTGGGCAGCATTTCTCCAGATACTCAAGTTTAATATCCGTATATTCGAAACGAAGGTTGAAAAAAGGAATTATGGAAAAGATTCGCATCGGGTGTCGCAGTCAATGTATTTCAGGGGAGCTCCTAAATATAAGAAGCTATATCTCTCGATAACAATAGAATCAAATATTTCATGCCAGTTGATATTGGCAATAAGAATTGTATCTGAAAGTTGACAGCTATCGAAATTGCTTCTGTGGATTTATTTATTGTATACAAGTCAAAGAAACATTTGCTTTCAGGAATATTTTGATATCTTGAGCTGTAATAGTAGCATTAATTAACAATGACGAGAGGGTGTTTTTTCTTGTAATATCAAGTGGTAAGAGTTTCTTTTAAATTTAGAAAAAAATATGAAAATTTTATAATATAGTAGATAAATTTCTAAATCATGATTTAATTGTTAATTTGAACTATATATATATATATATACATATATATATATATAGTTCAAATTTTCAATTGTCAATAAAATACTTTTTATTCATGCACCAGATTGAAACACATTTTTTAAAACTTGTAGTGGATGATATTTGATGTTAAAAAGGTTTTTTTTCAAATATGAATTAATTAATTAAAAGTAATTAATTTTTGATACTTTAATAGAGTTTGAGCTGCTTGTAATGAGAACTGAAGTCGACAGGCAGTAGCTCAATTGGTAATGCGAGGATTTCAGTAGTTTTCATGTGTAGGTGAAGAATGCTAGTTCATTTCTTGCGAAAATCAATCATTTTTTGATACTTAATAATTTTTTTGATAATTATTTAATTCAAAATGACAAAGATAAAAGTGTTTTTTGTTGACCTAAGCAGGAATTGAATATATTTTTTTAATATTAATTTTTTTATACTTATAACCTGTTTCTAAAATATAATTTTAAAAAATTAAAATTTTCTTTCATAGCTATTGGTTCACCATATTTTAAATTGTGTTATTAACATCGATGCGATTTTTTTTTCATAAGATTTCTGCAGTTTGTTGAAACTCAACAGTTGGGAAAAATTACATTTTATATTAATAACCAGCTTAATTTAGTTTTGTTAAATAATTGTTTCCTTAAGATCAATACCAGGGCAATCCCAATATTGCATTGCTTCAAGTCTAAAATATAGAATCAAAATACCGCGGTTCACTATTATCAAGAACCCAATTCTAAAGGCGATTTTAATGTACTTGAAGATTTGAAAGTTAAATTTAAAATCATTAGTAAAGGAATGATGTGCCCACAGATGAAGAGCATATAAAACATTGGAAATAATATTAATATAAATATTTTTTTTTACTACAAAACCAGAAACTGCAAATATCACTTTTTATAATCAAAACCATTAGATAATGTTACGGATTTCCTATCTTTCTTAATCCGTCGGATTCTTTTACTCATATAATGGATGTGTACGGTGGGAGATAACGAGTACATACAATGATCAGTCTTTCAGTAGACGACACAACGCAGCAACGTTTGTTTACAGGACGCAGACAGAACAGAACAAAGAAGACAAATATTTAGAGCAAAGAGACGACAAGTATGTACAAACGACAACTATATACAGCCGAGACGAGCACACAGGACAGCACACTACTCTACTGCAGATAGTAGCCCTCAATAGCAACAGTAGTCCACAGGCAGAAATTCCGTAGGGACAACGCCCACAGCTCACAAAGCGGCCAGATAGGATTCAGCAGGAGAGGAAATCTTTAAAAGATTATGCCTACACTCACGCAGGTCTCTCCCGAACAGGCTGAAATTACTTCTCTATCTCTTCTTGCTTTCGCTGCCGACTCACTACTTCACACAACGGGACTACTCCTCAGTTCAGGATAGCTCCGTTCCTGACGACGACACAACGGACAACGACACACGACACAGGCTTCGTCAGAATACGCCACTTAGAGATCCAGCAGTCCTCCGTTCAGGAATCCTCAATTCAAGACCTCTCTATTTAGGTTTACTCGGTAGACCACCGCCGTACTTCGTTCAGCTTCCAAGACCTCTCAGTTCATGTCTTCTCGATTCAACTCTGTCGCACTTCTCAGACACCCGATGGTTTTCCCTATTTATATCAGCGGGAGGCGGGACTAAGCCTTCTGGACCACTCGGGGGCATTCTGGATGTATCTCGGCTAATAATGGACGGATCGGAAAATTTCTTGATGTTTCGGGTATAAATCATTTTGTCGTCAGATATTAGCCAATTTTGTCGCCAAGCTCTGGGATTTCTGACGTTACACTCGGCACCAATCAATACAGATTACTGTAAAGCTGTCTTCCTTGTGATGACATTATTAGTACCCGAAAGCAAAATTACACGTTTGTAACGATAATTTTATAATAATGTTATGGAACTTCCTCTACTAAACCCTTAGAGTCAATGGGTTCACTTGAAATGGATGTATTGTGTAACACAATCAACAGGTATTAATAAAGGGCAACAGTTTTACTACCGCGAATACGCAGACGAACACACAAAACACACAGCAGCACACTACTACAAACTATAGCTCACAAGTAATAATCGGTAGTAATAAAACACAACACACAAAGCGACCAGACAGAATTCAGCAGGAGGAGTTGGACTACGTAGCTACTCTCTACGATCTCTCCAAACGCCTGCAATTCTCCACTGCCTCCTTGCTTTATCTGTATCGAACTGCTTACTCACTACTACATAACTGGCCAATTTTTCCATAAGTCGACGCTGCTACTGTAATAAACTCGAGGATTCGGCACCAGCTCCCTTCAGCTATCACGCCAACTCTACTCAATGAAGGCGTTTTGCTGGAGTGATCCAACTAATTGACCGTTGCCTAGTAGTACGACTTAGACATCTTAGAATGCCGACCTTAGGTTTCCAGAGTAGGGCAAAGAAAGTTCTGGAACAATAAAAAAATATATTGGCTCCTATGGCTTCTATTTTCAAAATTCTGGAAGATACCAGTATAAATTATTTTGTCACCAAAGATATCAAATTCGTCGACAAATGATCGCCAAGTTAGTCTCCAACCCTCGGATAACTGATTCGGAATCCAATCAGCAATCAACAAAGCTGATCGTAAAATGGTCTTTCTTCGATAGAACTATACGTGCTGGGAAGCAACTTTACAGATTGCGTGACGACTAGGACATAAACTCTTGAAATGTTGAATTTATTATCTACTCAGTATCATCTGTCTTCGATGATGAATAACATTTGTTAGTCTGCATTAAAACTTTTGTTACACTAAACTATCATGCTATCATGAATTTAATAATAAAATAGTCGTTATTCTTGAAGTTCACAATCTAAATCCCTATATAATTCTGTAATTGTTGAATCGATCCTATGCGATAAAATGTTCGAAAAATGGCTAACAAATGTCCAACTTATCATCTTATACTGAGATGCTCTTCTGTCCAATGAAGAATAACATATCTTTTGTAGAGTTAAACGCCATTTTCTGTTAATTATAGTTTCTCAAACCATTAGAAGTGACTCTAAGAGGTATTAAAATTGTGGTTCAATTTCCAGATTACAATTTTTACAGACAGTTATAAACGTACGATTGATTCTTAGAACAAATGAGCCCGCAGAGAAATGTTAGAAACTGTTAATTTTCCCTCTTTAATTGTAATCTTCCATCACTGTATATCCTCCCCCCCCCCGGACAAGAAATACTACTACAGAAATATTTTTAACAGCTATAGCAATATCTTTTGTTAGAAATTATCTCTAATATTATTAGAAGATTAGTGCTACTTAATGTGGAATTCCTCATCTGATATCTTTGTACGTGCTTTTAAATAGACAAAAAAATATTTGCTTTTTCCGTTTCAGGAGACAGAAAGTCTTCTAAATTTCAAAGTT
This sequence comes from Argiope trifasciata, assembly GCA_026543055.1. Taxonomy (NCBI): domain Eukaryota; kingdom Metazoa; phylum Arthropoda; class Arachnida; order Araneae; family Araneidae; genus Argiope; species Argiope trifasciata. Next base: position 6,414,265 of record JAPMOQ010001131.1, on the reverse strand, counting down.
AAATGTAATAAAGATTATAAAAGTTTTCTTCGAATATACTTCTTATAGGAAAAAGTAAAAAACAAACAAACCATTTTTTACGTTAATTTTTTTTAATAGAAAGGATTTCATATCTGAATTCTTTGAAGTAAAAGGTATACACTTTAAAATTAACTTCCATTTTAACAACTTTAATTTTGTTTAGCAGATAATTAAATTAAATGAGGCAAAAACTCAAATTTATTTTTGGAACATTCCAGAATATTAATTAAAGTGTTATTATTTACTAAAATATAACACATTGAAAAAATGACATACATTATGGTAGAATCGTCAAATTTTCTTTTAACTAGTACAAAACAAAATTAGAAAGTCTTTCAGAGAATATTTAACGATTACTGCGGAATCAAGGGATCAGAGTTCTTTCTAAAATCTTAGATTACGATATTAATTCTGGAACGCGAATCTATGAATACGAATTTGAAAAAACAATTCTTCCATAAACCATTATTTGCATTCCAGTCGGACCTGAGCTCAAATAGCATTATCATTTTTATATCAGTTCGAAGCTGCTTACTGAGCGTAACATCATAATAAAAATATCGAGAGAAAGGGTAAACAAATTAACAAAAGAAATAAAATGATGAAATTCTGTTTATTTATTACCCTGCAATATTTGGAATATTATTAAATAAACAATGCTTTGTTTTGATCCGAGTTAAGAGGGCACATTATGAATGAACGAATAACTTTGTGAAGTCATCTTACAATAGCAATTTTACGACTTTTTTTTGTTACTCTCTCATATACGTAGTATACCAAGAAATTTTTTTGTAATAGTAATAAAAAAATTCGATCTCGAAGTTTTGACGAATATCTACATTTCAGATTCCAATGAGATCGAAAAACACATTTTTGGAATAACGTCCTTTCGTCATGAGTATGATAGCTCAAAACGGTTTTAAACCGAACAGATGAGCTTTGGTACTTGATATTTGTGTCATATTTATAGATTTCTATGAAATTTTGTACGAAATACATTCTAGGGATGTTTTTTTATTCAGCTATTTGATCATGATGATGATGCCATGTCCTTGTTTCCATAGAAAGGGTTGCTATAAAGCTTCTGGGGGTAAAGATCCCTGAGCACCCAATGGCAGAAGTCTGAGTTCCAGCTTAAATTAAGATGAAACACACCCACATACAATTGTACAACCCTTCTTTACAGGGGGGGCATTCACATATCTCCCAGATAAAACACAGAACAACCCTGCCCGAACCAGGACTCGAACCCGGGAAGTTTGGATCACAGGAAAGACGCCCTACCCTCAAGTCAAGACTCTGGTAAGCTGCCTGGTTACAAGGCAATACGACAACTACAAACAAAAAGAACTACATTTATCAAATTTGGTATGTAGATTTAGTATAGATTAATATCAAATATTGAGTAAAGTCCATAAAGAGAATAAACGTCCGTAGATCTATACTTTCGCATGCATGTAAAAGCGATAACTCAAAAACTTCATTGACTCAAATGGTTAAAGGAAGGAATTTTTAAATGATATTTTATGGAAAAATAATGTCTGTACGATACCATAATGTATATATGCTTCAGAAACTTAATTTATTAAAATTCAAGATGAAGAAGATTATAATTAAAGTTCCACTTCAAATTGGTCATAAAATGAGCACTGCTGGACCAAATGTTATCAAACTTGGAAATAGTTTAAAAAAGGACTTCCCAGGCAAAAAAAGTAAAAAAAAAAAAAAACTCACCACCAGGCAGAGAATGGCACTGAATGCAACATTGTTAAATAAAATAGGGCTTAAAAGTTGTTTAATAGTTTCTGAAACGTGTTACAAAGCATGATCAATGTGTATGCAACGTTAAAAGTAACGTTAATGATGATAATCTAAACAATTTTTTAGAACTGTAAGATCCAATTCACCGACATTGCGTACTTGATATACTAAGAGCTACTGTTGAAAATGCAGTAATGCGATTTAACCTGCTATCTGAAAATGGTGGAAGCCACATTGAACACGCTTTTGAACACATTTCAGGCGCGACTTAAACTTATTTTTGTAAACTTATTTCATAATGTTCTATTTTTTGGAAAAAAATTCCCCATACCTCTTTCAAATTATTAATAAGTTTGATAGGATTTGGTCCAGTAATTTTCTTTTTATGACCATTTCAAAGTGGAACATTAATAACCCCATTGTATAAACCAAAAAGAGGATGCATTTTATTTGAAAAGACACAAAGAAAAATTTAATAAAATAGTTTGAAAGAAAACAGAAAAAGAGGAAAAGAAATTTAAATATAAAGAAATTTAGTTCAATATTATTAAAGAACTTTAATAATTTTTTGAAAGGTACTTAATAAATACCCACGCACGTGAATTTCTTCTAAAAAAGGTTTTTAATTCATTCTCATTCAATAAATTTTAAGTATGTTTTTATGAATTGTCGATGAAAAGGTTTTTAAGAGCATGAAAAAAAAAAAAAATAGAATTTTAATTAGGGAAGTTAAGAAATCATAAAAAGGAAAACTATAGTAAAAATGAATAAAAGGAATAATAAATTTTCTTGATTATCGAAGTATGAAAATAGCATTTTTTCTAAAATAATACTGTCGAGATTAGCACATAAAAAAGATAAATAATTTTCAATTAATGACCTATATTTCACATTTAAAATCAAAGCTGACGGAAAGTGATTTTGTTTCGCATTTTATGGATTAATACCTTATTTATAAGAAAAAACTGATTTTTTTGTACGCATAAATAACAAAAAAAGTTATTACAGCTTATTTATAAATGCAATTTTATTTAAAAAAATAAGCACAAATTCTTTAATTCTTGATTTAAGTAAGGATTTTATAATCAAATATCCATATTCAGATTATTTTTTGTCACGAATTTGTATTATTGTCGTTTTTAAATCTTAGTTAATATTTTAATAATTAAGGAATTAAATCAGGTTCAAGCTCATTAAGATTCTTAAGCACATATTGATAAACAATTTGAAAGCAGGTTTTTAGATTCCTTTTTTGATTTTTTAAAACTTTGAAATCAATACGCCAAGTTTTTAATGAGCTGTATTCTTTTTATTTTGATTTATGTTTGGATTTTTTTAATCCATGCAGATTTTAGAATACCATTCATCATCAACTGTTCATTGCAAAATGTAAGCAGTTTTTTAATTGGCTATTAGCAGGTTTTAAAAACCGATCAAATGTGAAAAACTGTTGAAAAATTGATTGGATTGAAGATTATGTCTCTAAAAAAGGAAATTTTGTTTTGTGAATATCTATTTACATAAAAAAAATCTCTTCATCTTCTGAAAATAAGGTCAAGGCTAATCACAATATAAAAGGAAATGAAAACAAAAAGGAAATCGTGTTTTGTAAGTAACTGTTTCTTCATAAAAAATCTCTCTTTTTTTTCTTTTCTGAATTTAAAGTGAAGGTTAATCAGAATATGTTGGATTTAAACAGATCAGAAACACAAATTTCAACAATAGTGTTCAGAAAAAACAACAACCTAAAACTTTAAAAGTTTATTAAAGTGACTTTTTTTTTCAATTTCTAAGCACTTTACAACAAATTTACATGAAGAATTCTTAAAAAAAGCTTCAGATCCGATTTTCCATTTTTAAATTTATTTCTGAAAAATATATTTTATTAAAAATTAGGAATAAAGATTCGAAAAATATCAAAACTTTACAATTTAATTGTGTTAAAAAATTTCTGACTTATATTTATAAAAAATTTAATAAAGTTCCTAATTTAATAAAGTTTATATTTTTGAGTACATAGAACATTTCCTTTCCCCAAATAAAACGGTGCAATATTTGCGTTTTCCTTTCCTTTAAAGGAAAGTCAAGAAATTTTTTCCGCTTATTGTGATCAATTCATTGCTACAGCGCTCAAAGGCTTAGCTTTATTGAATAACCCGATTAAGAACGGTGTCAGAGACCAAAACTCATAACATTCTTTTATTTTTCTGCTTTCAATCATATTATACTTTCTGTAATCTATTAAATTTTTTGGATTGTAACTTAAACTGCCATCTTTGTCGAGCAATATTACCTTCCAGAATAATGAATTTCCAGTCTATAAAACTATTAATACTGAATGCATCCTTTTTTTTTCAAATTGAACAATATAAATTTAATGAAATCAGTCTATTATAAATTACGAAAGGTATTAACTAAAGAATAATAATGTTATAAAATAAAAAAGGATGAGCAAATTCTACTTTGGAGCTATAGTCCAAAGAAGTCACATACTTTTTACTTTCTTGTATATTTTGTAAAGGGAAAGTATAATAATCGTTAAAAAACTTGACCTTGAGATTTCGATGAAAATTGAAATTTTTCCCTCACACTCGAATCTAAATTCGAAAACTCATTTTTGGAAAATGTCCGTCCATCTGTCTGCAACAAAGATAACAAAAAATTTTTTTGAGTCGGAAGAATAAAATTTGATATACGATCTTTAGACCTAACTTGAAGATTTATATCACATTTGGAGTAAAATCCATCTTGGGGAAATCTCTCTGCCCAGCTGTTTCAGTATAAATTATCACGATGACGATAAAATGAAGAAAGCAAGATGAATAAAATTAGGTACATATATTTAGCATATATTGCCCGAAGCCTATCAAATTTGAGCTAATTCCAATGCTTGGTTGACCATCTGTTGATTTGAATGTTCTGAAGCAAATAAATACGGAAATTTAAAAAAGCATTGACTTAATATATAAAACTTAGTAATTAATTTTGTAATTATAAGTGTAGTTTTGCATCAAGTTTCTGCTTCAAATGGTTTGGAAAAATGTGTCTGAACAACAAAACTCGATTTTCGAAGATTATCATTAGATTGCTAGGGATTAATCGCCAAAACACTCGCCAATCATCACTTGACAGATTTTATAAAAATCCAAAACGCACTCCAAAGGCAAATATTTAATAATTATTGTATACTAATTCCACATAAGGCATTCCCTTTTAAAACATCTTTAATGAAAATATTGGGGAAAGTTTTGGAGAGACCGCTTCAGCTGATGTTTATCTTAATTTTAATATTGGAAAAGTACTTTTATGAGATATATGTTGGGACAGCAAAATAAGTTAGCATTTAATCATAAGAATCAAACTAATGATACTCATTTGACATTAAATTAAATTTAAAAATTAATACGAGAAAAGACTGAACGAAAAGGAAATCACTAGCATTAAAAAATGTTTTGCAATTTATATATGTGTATTGCTGCTATCTATTAACTATAAAAATCTGAAAATTGATTAAAATGTGAATTAATTTAAAATTTGGCAAAGTGTGGTATCTTTTGGTTTTGCATTTCAAAATTAAAATCTCGCTAAAATATTTAAAAAAACTTTCTTATGTTCAAAACATTTTTTAATGCTAGTGGTTTCTTTTTCTTTCGTCTATTCTTTTGTCATATTAATTTTTTTTATCAATGATACTTATTTGATAATAAATTATATATATATATATATATATATTACTACTGAAAAATCTTCACGTGTTTGTACGGTTTCAAGTTCAACAGGTTCAATAACGGATAAAGATGTTTTAGTATATACGAAAGCAAGCATACATAAAAGCAGAGCAAAGCCGAATAGTGCAAAGAAAGGAACTTTTAACAGATAGAAACAAACAAGCAACAAATCCCTATTAAACAATCGCAATTG
>JAPMOQ010001131.1:6398347-6408462 GCA_026543055.1 Argiope trifasciata | reverse complement strand
CATGGCGAACCAGCTGGTCGCCAAAGGCGGCTAGTAATACATAAAGCACGAAAAGTACGTTGGAGAAGAATACTCTAAACACACATTTCTTTCAACTATTTGTTTACACTTAACTAGATTACTCAGGTATGTCGACTCTTCTACTCGTGTTATGTGTTTCTAAAAAATGCAATCGCAACAGTTAAAAAATTCACCGATTTAAATATTTTAAATTTGGTACGGGATTTTGTGATTTTGAGTGCAGTTTTATATTAACAGATTGAAACGAAGGTTTTAATATGTCAAGAAAAACGGATGTAAAACGCTAATTCTTTTTTTGGATACTATTAAAGCATACCAAGGATTAATCGTTAAATATTTTGCTAAGGAAGGCACGACATGTACAGTAACAATGGTAAATTTACGTCAAAGGTTAATATTTCAGCTGATTGTAAGTTAATATTTCATGCTGATTTTAATTTCTTGGAAGACGTTTTGTTTATTGGAGAATTTACGACAAAACTTTGGAGGGACACTCTCGCTAGTTATGCTTCAATTAATAGGGCAACTAATATTATAGAAAAAACATTGGAACAGGAGCTAATGAAGTTATCCTAAAGATTCTTGAATATTTGTAATCCTTCATTACTGTCGCAGAATTCGTCGACAAGTTGCGCAATGATTGCCAAATTTTTCGTCAAAGCTAAGTGGAAAACGATGACTTGACTTCCATTCAGCAGCCATTACAATATTTGTAATAATAATCTGTATACGGGATTTACTGCGCAGGAAATTAATTTTATACATTCGGAACAACGTATAAATATGCAATATTTATTCCATTCCATTCTGGTGCTTGCATTGAAAGAGGAAACAGATGCCTCGTACTTAGGAATGTTCAATGGGGTGTTCAAATGACCAGTTACGAAATGAGACTTCTTCTTGTATACAGCCGACCACCCCGTCACCACTGAACGTAGCAGTATCAACATAGGTACGGAACGACACTGTAGGTTTAAATGAAGACTTTATTCAAAGTATACACCATAGACCTTAGAATAACTATCCAATTGATTAACGAGGCGAAGGATTCCTAGTTCAAAGAATTGCTGTGGCCGTGACGAGACCCAATCCTTTACAGAGTCCTTGAGTTCACAGTCCAAGATCCACCACTTGTTGATTTCCTCGAGCACAAAAGAACCGTTAACTCCAATGTGTACTGTAAGGCATTCCGAAGATTTCGCAGCTTAATCAAGAACAAAAGATTGGGGCAACTGACGGAGGGTGAGGTTCTGATCCATGATAACTAGACATGTGAGTGTAAATGTAAATGAAGGTCCATACGTCTCCAGAATCACTCATGCGGAATTGGCCAAGTTCAAGTGGGAGAGCTCGATCAAACTCCGTACAGTTCCAGCATGTCACACTACGATTTTCATGTGTTTGATTCCCTAAAAACATCTGAAGGGGAACCGCTTCAACTAGACTGGCAAATTCAAAGACGCTGTGAAGAAATGAGTTTCGTTATGGCCAAAGCAATTCTAGGAAAAGGAATCATTTGGCACATTAATCAATAGAATCGTTGTATTCAAGCCTATGATGTATATTTAGAAAAATTACTTCATTTATACCAACTATGTCATTCAGTACCTTTCCATGTGAACATCCCTTGTAATAGATTTTATTTTAAATCTAAGAATACGGATGGAAAAATGAAAAGAATTACTGCCATTGTTAATAAAATGAAACAATATTAAAAACAATAAAGCTAGTAATGGGAATAATTGATATGTGTAATAAAATGAAATCTTTCTTACGCAAACTATCGCCAAATTTGAATTTTTATTGGTACAATGATCACTTTCATTGCCAAACAGATGAAAAAATAGATTTAGCTACTAAAGTAATCTCATTTATTCAAAATCAATATTATAAGTACCTTTTGTTATTCTACTTTCATTTATATAGATTTGCTTAGTTCACTTGATATATATACATGCTTCGTTTATATAGATTTGCTTAGTTTAATGTACTTGATATATAAACATGCATATATATTCTGGATGGGTAATGTGCTGCATAATTTAATGATTCCTGGCCCGCCCTTTTCAAATACTGGTTGGGATGTCAATAAATAAGTATACTATGTATAAAACGAAATTTCACTTACTATCTCGCAGCATTTGTTTATGTTTAGGAATGGAAAAAAGCGTATTTCTAAGCAGTTCTTGCAGAAATATCTTTCATAAATTTGCGGCAACATAGTTATACAGTAGGTAGCTACCTACATTATTCATGAAATATTTGATTTATTTTTCAGAAATATTGACATGTATGAAGTCTGCTAGCTTACTTAAACTACTGAAGTGACGCAGTCTCTATATTTAGTTCAAATTTATGGAATGGTCGTTTGAAAATGCGAATATATTCTCGAAATTTTACAACCGTATTTAAATGTTGCTTGAAACTGTATTCGTTTAACATTTTTACGAGGTATGACTTATATCTTGCTAATATCATTTAAAATTAATTCTGAAATGTTTGGTTTCACTCACTAAGCATTTGTTATGAGTTAGATAAATTTTTCAACTTTTAATCCCTTTAGACCAATTTAGTGGGGTCGAAATGCGTTAATGTACTTCAATGAAACAACTTACTTTTATACCAGGTATACACTGAGCCAATTATAAGACAATAAATAAGCAGAGCATGCGCAGAAAAGTTGAAAAATGCTATTCGCTCTATGGCAAGTAATTGTCACGATGGAAAATTTACTTGCCTCTGTATTGTACTTTTTTTCTTTTTGCACATACGTTTGTAAAATTTGACGGTGTTTTTGACATGAATAAATTGATAATTTATTATATACTAGCCGCCTTTGGCGACCAGCTGGCTCGCCATGAGTAATTGGTTTTTAACATTTTCAATTAAATCACATATTCAGTAGCCTTGAAGTAACTCCGGGCATTGATTGGCCTGAAATTAATATTTTCTTTAAGATGAAAGTTCTAAAGAAAGCGTTTTCCTAATAATATTCCTTAATTTTATAAATCAGTCAGTTTTAATGATTGATTTAAAAGACTGATTGATGTAGCAACTTTTATTTAAAATATTAATAAAAATACTTTGTAAAATATGGGCCACAGAGCAAAGTATGAAGAAATCTAAAAGTCATTATTCATAAATGCATTGTTTAACTTAAAATTACATAAAATGTAATTATTTACTTCATTTAGATCAAATTAATAGTATTAAACAATATATATGCCTATTAATAATATTTTACAAATTGGCCATTGGAAATTAATTTGAATGCATATCCTGTATAAATAAAGATAATTCATTCAATTAATGATTTAAATATTGCAAAAGATCATAGAATCCTTTGCCTTGCATTTTTTAAAGAAAAAATCACATTTTATATTTATTTTATTTATCCAGTCACATGCTAAAAGTTGCATTTCTTCCGATTTAATTTGCGATGATAGTTTTTTTATTTTTTATTTTTTTAAATTTGAACTTCCGTCAAAATGATGGCAACACGGTGATAAAACCTAATTTTTTCCCTTTGACGTGCTTTTGCAGATTTTAAAGAAACCTTAGCTTTGCATTTATTTTTTTAGAAACTATCACATTTTATAATGAAAAAAAAAATATTGAAATAATGATACAAATATTGCAAACGATAATAGAAATATCCCATTAAGTCGGATTCCAATGCATATCCTGTCTAAATTCGATCAGGTTTACCGTAAAGAAGATTTATTGAAGTAATTATTTAATATTGCAAACGATCATAGAATCCTTTGCTTTGCATTTATTTTTTAGAAAATGTCACATTTTATGTTTCTTTTATTTTATCCAGTCACGTGCTGAAAGTTGCATTTCTTTAGATTTATTTTGCGATGATAATTTTTTTTATCTGAACTTCCGGCATTCTTTTATTTTATCCAGTCACGTGATAAAAACATAGTTAAAATATTTCTTTAAAAATTCGTTAAAAACAGAAGTTTACGTTATAAATTAAAAAGACTGATGCCGTTAGAAAGCTAATTTTTTTATCTTTAAATTGATGTAATAATCATGTTTATGCGATCATATTTTCGGAAGTTATAGCGGAAAAACGTTGAAATTTCGCTTAAATTTTAATTAATTCAAATTCTAATTAAAAATTCGAAAAAAGGGCTCCGAGGTGCACATTCCCGACCTCCAAGGTATACATGTACCAAATTTGGTAGCTGTAGGTCCAACGGTCTGGCCTATAGAGCGCCAACACACACACACACACACACACACACACACACACACACACACACACACACACACACACACACACACACACACACACACACACACACACACACACACACACACACACACACACACACACACACACACACACATTGAGCTTTATTATAAGTATAGATTAGTTCTAACATTTTCTGTTATTTGTTCGTTTTGATGCGAGATTATGTTTTCTTTTCATTTCATTTATCCTTTTACGTTTATAAAATGGCAATTATTCCAAAGTTCGGAATTTTGACCTTATTTTTTTTTTTACCATGTTTTTTTGTAAAAATATCCGTCATTTTAATACGATACTCAATGAAGAAGGAACATTGAGATGTCAAACGCCCAAGTATGGAATACCTGATTCCTGAAATTGTGGCATACATTATTCAGTCCCATTTTAAGTATGCTCTGCCTACTGTCTGACTTATAATTGGCCCTGTGTAAAACCAGCATTAGTTAAAAAGTTAACGTAAGTGACATAGAAATAGTTCTTACTACTTAATATCTAAAGGCAACCCTCAGATATAAACAAAACGTCATATAAATGTTCCAAACTGCATAAATGAATGTTTTTGCAACTGCAATTTGTTGAAAATTCGTAAATAATTAATTTAGTTGCAAAATTAGATTTTCTCTAAAGAAGGCTTGCCATTTCACCAAAATTCCATTTTTCGGGGAAGAAAAATACAGCAAAAGAAATACAAGAAACACAAAAAAAATCTCCGAACAAAGTTTAATTGAGCGTGATAATAATTTAACAGTGTCTGATAAATATTCGCTAAGGATAATTTGTCTATGGAAACTGATTCCGATACTTTCTAAAACTATTATCTCACAAAACCTTTTTTTAAACATTATCTTAAAATCCCCACAATTAACTTTTTATTTATGCCATTTCCATTTTCATGCACTTTTTCATTTTTATTATTTTAAAATTTATTTTGGTGTCAATCTGAAACAATTCTCTGATGAAATTCGAACTCATCCATTTTAACATTAAATCGCGTATTATCTCCAGTATTAATGGTTTCGTTGAATATTACTTCCTATGTGAGATTTTCACTTCCACTTTTATTTCGTAGAACACATTGTTTTTAAATTTTCACTCAAATAGTTTCAAGTTGACTGATTCAATTCGCATTTTACGGTTGTATTAAATAAAAAGTACATTCTATATTAATTGTTTCCTTATTAAAAAATCAATAATATGGTTGAACAAGTTGGTTGCCTAAAACGGCTAATATTAGAAATTTTTGGTGACGTAATCGGGATTATACATCGAGAACGACATAAAAAAGCATGTTTTAGATTTGACGCCATATTACCATAGTATTGTATCTGCGTCATTTTATGTGGGAAATTTTAAATTGTAAAATCTCTCCTTCATCAAATTTTCTGTGGTCAGAAGTAAGCTAAATCATTAAATTATGTTTCTTTTGGTATTATTTACAGATTAATTTTTGAAAATTTTGCATTTGCTCCAAATGTTATCGGCTTATTTAGATTTGAACAGTTGCGATATCCATCATTATATTTGAGTTTCTTACTTTTTAATGTTTTACTCTATTTGTATTTCATGTATTATATATATATATTCCCAGCTTCGACATTTTATGACATATTCTAATCACGAAAGGTCCATTTTTAGATGAAAAACTCATATCCCTCACAGAGATATTTTATAAGTTTGGATTCTATATTTGAAAGTGACCCTTCAGGATTGGTTCAGTTTTATTCCTTTTTATATTAATTACAATTAAGTATTTTATCTTAATTACGTATTACTTTATTATCTTAGTTACGTATTAGCTCCTTGACCTTCGTAATTGATATAATTTTCAGATCAGCAGGTTAGAATAATAACAGTAGTTTTATCGTTTACTTCTCCCACAAATACTATGGAGTCTTATCCTTAGGCAACCATTGCTGCATACAGAGTTTTTAGAGAAGGTTTTTAGGCCAATCTTGGTGTTTCCTTAGAAGATCTGAGGCGTATGATAAGTTGCTGAATTTATGATACATCCTATTCGCTACAAAAACGATAATAAACTACATGAAGGAAGTGGAAGCTTAAAATACGGCAATCTGCTGTTGAGAGAGAGAGGTAAATTTCTCTATTTGGAATTGGCAACTAAAGTAGGAGAGTTTTTGCAAAATATGACAAAGGAGAAGATCGCTTAATGTTTGTGATGTGCTGTTTCGAACATATGTTATTCGTGTGTTTCTTAGCGTTGTTATTAATTAAAAAAACTGCCACATTTATTTTCTAAGTCAATCTTAGAAGGAATAATAGTTTGCAATTTCATTTTTTTTGGAAAAAGCAGATTTATTATTATTAGATATACGACTAATTATAAAGAACGATAATATCTTCTGCTTTCTTAAACTGTTGCTTATAATAATAGTTTCAAAATTCCTTGCTTATTCCCTTGATATCGTTTCATATTAAATTTTGAATTAAAATGAAGAATTTTCTTAAGGGACAACCATTCTCAAATTCCGAAGAACTGTAGTGACGGGACATTAATAAAGGTGGAAAAAAGAGGCTTTTAATTATTTGCATTTGAATACGATAAAAAATAAAAAATGCCTTTGTAAGGGTAGTTACTTATAAGTTGAAAAGGGCAGTTATTTTGATAGAAACACTCAATAAAAAAGTTCTTTTGTATTCTTACTACTACAATAAAGTAAATTTTGAAATTAGCAGTGCTAAAAAATAACTTAAATCTTGCTACTATTTTTTTTAAATAAAAAATTACTTCTACTTAGGTTTTACATTTAAAGTAAGATTTCAAACATTTTTACTAAATGCTTGAATGATTATTATGAATATTATTTATTCAATAATTTAATTTATTTTTTTTGTTTGTTTAAAAATTAAATTTAAATAGAGCTACTAAATTAAAAGAAACTTCTTATTCCTAAGATATCTTCGAGATCTCACACCAGTTTCATTATTTTAAGATTAGATATCTGCATAATATGATTATTTTTTGATTGATGACTGCACTACTTAGGTAGCAACAAACAACAACAACAGATGACCTTGCATCTAATAAAAGTCTTAAAACACTTTGAAGCATGATGAGATACTCCATTCAAGATTAAACTAATCTGAACTGGGACCAAGTGATATAATGCCTGTTGTACTAAAGATGGAGAAATATATCAAAGTTAAAAGATTTTGCAAGTCTTATCAATGTTAAACGAGGAACTCTTATCAGCAACACAATCCAAACGTTGAGATAACTGTTTAGAATGAAAAATACACCTATTTTGCAAGATTTCATTTGAATATCACAATTTCCACTCTTGATAGAGTTGGAATTTCCACTCTTGATCTCCGATTAGTTGGAAACTTATTGGTTTGTTGTTTAATATGCAAACTAGTTTTATATTTCTAGGAAACAGAGCATTTTCTAAAGAATTTTAAGGAAAAAGGGAACTTAGTCTCTTAAATAAAATATTGCCTTTCTCCAGGAAAATTTTTGCCCATGCTTCTTGACATTTGCAAATTGTCTTAATTATTGCTTTTGTGACCACTTCTGATCTACCAAGCGAATAGGATAATTTTGAGAATGTAGAATTTTAATTACGTGAAGAGAGGCATTTCAGTAATTTAAAGTTAATAATCACATCCAATTTCACTGCCATTTTGCTTTTCATTATTGGCGATTTAAAAGGACACCAACCAGTAGATTTCAACCAAATTTTGTTGTTAATATATCACTTTCTGTAATGAACGATACTGTATAGTGATCAGAATTTAGAAAATTTTGGATGAGTTTTATTTAAAATGTCACATTCCAATTTGGTTGCGAGATTAAATATTGTTACTGTAAAATCGTTAGCCATAAAATCTTGCAAGCTCAAGAATGATATAGCCACGCTTTATTCCCAAGGTAAGAAAGAAAAATAGCATATAAAAAGGCAAATAAATGTATGCATAAATTCAATAAATCAGAAATTAACAATATGAAGGCAAATAGAAAATCTTTATTAAATTATAGCAATATCATTCAGATTACAAAATGAAGGCTCGCTCCGCCATTAACATTCCAAATATAAAATTAATTATTGACTTATGGCTTGTTTGACAATGACTTACTTAACTTCTCTCACATTTATATTGTCCCCATAACAAGTTGTTTTTGTGATGAATCTAAGGATTTATAATAGAGATATTCCCATAATTCTTGTATTTTCTAGAAATCTCATTTTTTCGACAAAATCACATAATTTGTCCCTGAATCATCAAATTGTCGTCAAGGTTGGGGGTCATTCATATGGCATATATTTAGCATCAGTTTACAATATCTGTAAATTTTTCACCTTTACATTGCCTCCATGACAAGCTGTTTTTGAGATTAATCGGATTCAAAATAAGGATATTCCCATAATTCTTGTATCTTATTTAAATCACATTTTTCCCCGTTAAAATCACATAATTTGTCTCTCATTCATCAGCTTGTTGTGAAGGTCGGAGATCATTCACGTGAAATATATTTAGCATCCGTTTACAATACCTGTAATTTTTCTTCAACATTGTGAAATTAATTCCGCAAGAAAACGATATTACAGATTTGTAGAAATATAATGTTATTGAGGACGTAGACTATGAATTTCATAAAATCTGATTCATTCAGTAGATACACTTGCATTAATAGTTATTAAGAAGTACTAAGGCAAATTTTAATGAACTCCATTTATTGGAAATATAATTTGCTGTTAGAATTCAGGTGAACACGATAGTTAAAATATTACTCTGATTAGGGGTAGATTTTAATTAAAGTTTGAAAAAAATTCGTCAAATAATGGATTGTCTGTCGATCTGTAAACTCACATGCATATCAATGCGATATTTATTAAAGCAAATTTTTTTTAAAAAAGGAAATATAGTTCATAATATTATTTTCAATTACTTTTTATGTATTCAAATTACTTTTTGTTATGTTCATAGCTCTTATACAGACTGCGCCATAGAAACTTATTTATTTGAAAAAAAATTTGAGCAGTGAATTGGGTAGGTAGAGGGGTAATACGTAAAGAAATTGGAGGGAAAAGTCCCCAAGTTTGTTTCTTTTTTCTAGTCAGTTGCCATCATGCTTTGGTCTAGAGAACAGTGGGCCTTCGCCGTCGAGAGCTTCTTTTCTGACGGTCGCTCACTTGTTGCTATGCAATGTCCCATCCACGCTCGCTTTGAAATTCCTCCTTACAGACCCGTTCCTGGCAGTAATTCGATTCTGTCATATCACTTCGGGAGTGTCGCTAAACCCAGAAATTCACATCAACGGACCATCAGAACTCCGAAAAATGTCGAAAGACTGAGACAGTCAGTTCTGCGTTCGGCTCGCAAACACGCAGCTGCTCTGGAAATTTCTTACACCACTCTTCGACGAATTATCCATTAAGACCTTCCATTTCATCCTTATAAATTGGCTGCTGTGAAAGAATTAACTGAACGTAATTTTGTTGCCCGTCAAAATGCATGTGAATTGCTGCTTGACAACTTGCCTAAAGACACGGTCATTTTTTTTCAGTGACGAGGCTCACTTTGAAATCCCTTGTTTATGTCGTCGACTAAGGGCAAAAGTTCACCTCAAGAACAACATTCGCCACGCCATTGCCAATATATCGACAGATATGCTGCAGAGAGTGAACACGCACTTCAAAAATCGACTTAATCAGAGTATGTGCTATGGGGGTCGCCATTTAATCAATGTCATTTTTAAAATTGTATAAAACAATTAGGATATTGTATTCTCAAATAAAAAAATAATTAAAAAAATAATTGAAGTATTAGGTTGGTGCGTATGAAATGTCGGATTCTTAAGTGATTGTAT
>JAPMOQ010001131.1:6335133-6397947 GCA_026543055.1 Argiope trifasciata | reverse complement strand
TATTTACTTGTAATGTTGTTTACCTCTGCTTCTTTGTATCAACTGTCTAGACTTTCTTATATAATACTTTCTAGACTGAAAATAAAATGAAGATGAATTCAATGGCAAATATAACTGCACACGTCATCGAAGAGAATCTAAATGCATGTTATATAGCTTGGGACAACGAAGGCCGATTTTCTAATATTAAACGCTCAATAGAATCTAAAAATAAATTGGCCCATTGGATAAGAGCTCGTAATCATGATTGAATTCTATTTTGAAACAAATTCAGGCTCTTTTAGGTCTCTCAGAGGCATTTTTCGGAAGATAAACAACAGATAAATATGCTGAAAATAAGTTAATGTTTAGGTATATTACTTTTGCATAATATTTGCAGCATATAGTTTCCAAAAGAAAAATAGTTATGAAAATATATTATTCAATATTTTTCTGTTTAAATATACAAAAGTCAGTAAATAGTTAAGTACATTTATAACTGCTTAATCTAATGAAATTATATATTATTTGTAAAACACAGTATATAATTTTTAGACATTTTTAAACAGAATATTTTACTGTTGCCACAATCTACACTAAATTATTAAAAGTCACTATTAAGAAACAATTGAAAGCAAAACTAAACGCGCATTACCAGAATGAAATAATAAACTTAACAAAACCATCGTTTTCAATAAAATGTGAGTAGTTTTATTAGTATAACTCCTGGTTTATTCTCAGTCAGTTATGAGACATTCAGTAGGCAGCGCATTCGTGGAATGCCGTTCTATCCATGGCAAGTAATTGACGAGATGGGACAACAACATGCTGTTATACTCTAGTTGTTTCTTAAGGTGGGTTCACACGAGGCTAATTACTGCGGACAATAGAAGATCATGCTCACTTCTAGAAAATCACATGACCGGAACGGGGCAAAGTCAAATGGCTGTCCCGTCGGGACAAACGTTGTCCATTGTCCTAACGTCGTTGTCACAACTGCTCACACGAAGACAATGCAGGGACAACAGTAGAGAGGCAACGATTGCGCGCAATAATTTACCTAGTGTGAACTCACCTTTACTGTGCATGCGCTGGTAGAATGTGGCGATTTTTTTGGCGTGAAAAAATTAATAGCATTTTACAGATTAATTCCGATATCTTTTTGCTCTTTGTCCTTTCTGATGCGAAGTTTTTTTATTTTCTTGGCCATTTTTTTAAAGCTTAGCAAATTTAGATATATTTACCTTGCTTTTATTTCAGCAACTTTCTTTGTGTAAATATCCATCACTTTAATACAATACGCAGTTAAAAAGAAAAATTTATTGATGACAAAATGACAATTTATAGCCAAGCATGAAATGCCTGAATCTATCCTATAAAATTGTAGCAAACTACTGATCGTCTTATAAATGACCCGCATAATGTTCAACATTGACGATTTGGAATTTGTTAAATAAAAAAAATCATATTAATCCTGGCAAAAACGATTTTTTGTTTTTTGACCCTGCTCGCGATACGCAAACTCACGATTAATACACACGATGCTCAAGATTTAAATTTATGAATTACTTCTTGAAACTGTAGTCGCAATCTGATTTTTTTTGAAAATTAAAAAGTCCTTTTCATATAATTTTCTGTTTGCTGAATTATCAAAAGAAGATATAAACATGATTCCCAGAATCTGTTTGAAAGTGATAATAATCATCTACGGAATACTTCTTCCTATTTACTGGTCTCACAAAGCTATAAAAACACATAATGCAAAGGAAACAAAAAGATGGCTGACATATTGGATGGTTTTCATGCTTTTCCTTAAATTGTTGGAGTGGATTGATATCCTAGTTAGAACATGGCTGCCATTCTACAATGAATTTATTCTTCTAGCCCTTCTATGGATGCTTAACTCTGAATTTAACGGAAGCAGATTTCTATACAATTTCTATCTGAAGCCATTTTTGTCTAATTATGAAACTGAAATTGATTCATCAATACATAAAATTTGGAGCACAATTCTTGATGTTGGATTGGAGATGTCTTTTAAGTCAATAAAGCTTGTTGCAAGAGCGGTGCTGGGACTATTGAAAGACGGAAATTTTGATGATGTCTTAGGTAAATCTTCAACCGGTCGTTATGGAAATAAACGAATCAACGACTTATATGATTTTTTAAGTTCAACAGAATCAATGGAAATTTTTAATGATAGAAAATTTGCTGACAAATCATCAGGTGATGGATTCTCTCAATTTGAATCAGAATTGCAAGAAGATTCCAGTGTTTGTGTCCCAAGACAGAAAAAAGTTTGCAAAAGGAACAATCCTTATAGATCAGTAATGGCATCAAAGAAATCCCAAGTAAAACCTCTTGAAAGTTATTAGATTAATTTGAAGATTAAATCGTTTTTCATTTAATTGCCCAATAAGGACAAGAAATTAAAGAATTGAAGTATAATGGATACCAAAAAATACTTTTGTAATTGAAGAAATCTTGGAATTTTATGTTATTTCATTATTGAGTTATTTACAATATATTTTAACAAAATTGAAAATAGTATATTAAAAATTTATGATGAAAGATTTATCTACTTTTATAAAACAAGTATTATAATCGCATTTGTTCTAATTTCTTGCCAAGGATGCCAAAATTATGCCAACCATTATAATAGAATGTTTGGCCCAGTATTGCAAAATTGGTTCTTGTAGCATTAAGCCAAATCAAGTCAAACTCACCATAATAAGTAAGTTTTATTATAATCTGCAAAATCAATCAAACGAAACAATTTCTTTCAAACTTCGGTAAAAGTTTACAATTGGGTGCCTCTTGATTTTTTGGCGATTTTTTTAAATCTGTAATTGTTACCAAAAAGTAATTTTTGGTCGATAACCCAACAGTAAAGTTAATGAAAAGAAAACATAGAAACTAGAAGTAGGGCTTTCATCTCTGAAATTTGTCGCCAATCGCAAGGGCACCTAAATTTACTCTAGAAGTAGAATTTTAAAAAGTATTCTATTCTGCAGATCTTAGTTGTAAAGTTAGCATTCTTTCAGCGCTTATATACTAAAACGTTGCAAATTTTTAAATTCTTTAAATTTTAAAAATAATTTTTTTATTCTTATGCCTTTTTTTTCAAAAAACAAAACAAAAAAAAAACATACAATTATTGTTGCGAAGAAAGAGAAATCTCATGCTACTTTGCAATTCTAATCTGTTGAAGTTTACATTCAGTTTTTCATTTTAAATTCTTAAATGATATTTCTTGTTGGATTTATTTTTGCAAAAATCCTTTTATTTAGTGAATTCCACAATTTTTTTAATGCAGGATTTATATAGAAGCAAAACAAATGTTCTATTTTCATTTTTCAAAATATCCGAAAATAAATTTTTTATACACATTAATTTTGATAATTTTAGGGGTCGATCTTATTTTAGCCCACCTTTGGCGAATAATAAGAATTTTTTGGCGAAAGGTAAGAATTCTTTTTTTTTAACCTTTTAATTCAAATACTTCCGATTTGGCGAGATTTTGGAAAAGTCGCCAGAGGTGGGCTAAAATAGGATTTTACCAAATACATAAATAAATAACTATTTACCATATTGTCTAAGGGTAAAGCGTTATCCAGGAAAATAAGCTCGTATTCGACACCATCCAGAAGTACAGATACGCATTTTTCAAAATCTTCATCTGAAAAGAAGAAAGTAATGTTTTTAAAAACATGCTTCAAGTTCTCTCAAACACCAAATTTGTAGAATAGTCTAAGCTTTCATGGAAAAAGATATTACTTTATGCAATAAATATATTTTATGGGAAATCTTGGGCATGACGGGCAAAGGGTGGATATTGCACATTTTAAAAACATATTCCGGGTGCAATAATGATCCAATTAAACATAGAAATTTATTCAAAGGTTTCTTAAAAACTGTCATAAATAATTGTTTTTTATACCTAGCATTTAATTCCTCCTTGAGACAGATTCTGTAATGTTTGGGGGAGAAAAATAGAGCAAGGCATGTATGTAACAAAGGAAAACTTTCCATGAAACGTTACATAAATACCATAGTAGCGCAAAATATAGCCACATGAAACTATTTTAAACATTTAATGCTTTATTTTAGCATTTTAATTTGGAATTTTAACATTTACCCACTTGGCATACTTAGGAAAAATATATCAGAAGGTTTTTAATTTCTTTCAAAAAGGATAATCAGGTACTTTTCCATTATACCGGCGCAGGCCAAAAGTCGCCAATAATGATGCAACCAACGCCAAACTGAATACCGCCGCCAATAACATTTAACCGCTATATTTTTAAAGAAAGTCACAGCATTTCATAGTCTGCTCCAAAATTGTGATAGTGTGTTGTGGCCAAAAAGTCTGCTTGACGAGATTTGCGCCTGTATAATGGAAAAGTACCGATAATCACTATAGTTGCTCTAAAACCGAACTTAAATTACATGTTTTTATTCTAGCATTGGCATTTTTTAGCTGTGACGTCTTACTACGTGCTACCATCTCTCTCCTTTTGTAGCAGGATTTGGTGGATATTCTTAAAAATGAAAATAATTCATCAGTAATAGTATTTACCTACACTCTTTGCCTCAAAATATGTCCTTGTTTAAAAAAGATAAGAGATCTTAAGGCAAAATTCTGATGTTAGAATAAAAGGACTGTGGCATCGTGATTCCTAAATGCTAAAGCTGCACAACTGAGAGGTCTGCCAAAGCTTAAAGACTAAAGATAGCAAAGGACCTAAGTACCAAGAAACATGAAAAATATGGTAAAATTTTAACTCTGAGGGGAGAAAAATTATAACATGATTAGCCTCCAATTACTTTTGTTTAATCATATTCAGGGCTAGAAAACCATGCTCTGTTCTAGGCACCATTGATCTCTTTGCACCACTATTTTCTGTAGCATAAATCTATCTGATGCAAAATAGCATATTAGTAAATATCTGAAAATTTCATTCAGTAAATATTTAAAGGAAGGAGGTGATGATTGGTTTTAGCATCGTGAAATTGACAAAACGATGTCAAATCTCTTGAACATTTTAGGATTTTAAAAACGGTCATATCTAAAACAGATGTAATTCTAATTTAGTAAAGAAAATTTACTACATATTATAAGAATAAAGTTCCACAAAGGTAAAAAAAAAATTACAATAAAAAGAAAAAGAATTAAAAATTAAGATTTAAAGAAAAAGTTAAAGAAAAAAAAGAAAAAAAATCCAACAATTTTTTTTACTGTTTTTTACATGAAGTATAGAGGAGGTACTAAAAAGTAAAAATAAAGATGAACTTGAAAAGTAAAAATAAAGATGAACTTGAAAAGTAAAAATAAACTTGATAACTATTTTGATGAATATCCACTGAGAACTGTCATGAATCCAAAAAACACATATTTGGCATTATTTTTCTTTGTCTGTCAGTGAATATGATAATTCAAAAAGGCATAGCACTAAATTGTCAATATTTGGTGTATGAAATTACAATCATACTTGTAGCTATCCAGCAAATTTTGAGCGGAATCCATTGAAAGAAATTCTGTCTTTCTGGCTGTGAGAATACAAATGTACTCAACAATCGCAAACAGCAAATTTGGTACGAACATTTAGTATTTAAAATATCAAAGTTTGAACCAAATCCATTAAACAGTTTACTGTTCATTGAATGCCTGTACTTTCATATTCACGTAAAGGAAATTTTTCATGAACGCTATAATTTGATTCAATAAAACTCGATTTATTGTATCTTGTGACTGCAGCTGTTGTTTTGTGCCTAATTTTGTAATCAGTACTGGTAAAAAGATATTTTAAAATACGTAGTACAGTAATAAAATCAATAAAAATGCAAAATTTACGCCAAATATCTACATTTTGTAACTATCGCTATCAATTACATGCAAGATATTCGTGGGCATACACAGATCCGCAATTTTATGCTGAAAGGAGGGATGCGATCTTTACTGATAATAAGCAAGAATGTTTCGGAGGAACCACCGCTTCTGATTTCAGAAGCCTACAAACCAACAGAAATTTCGAAAAACTCATAGTTTTAAATTCGGACTTTTAAGAATGAAATTTCTAATTAGAAAATAATAACTTGAAGTAGTAGCTTTTTAACTCTTTCACTGCCACTACCCTCGCCTGATATCAAAATCTTCTATCTAATTAGATGACCCCATCTTTGCTATCTTCCAAATGTTGTAGAGAAGGTATCATCTAATAACATGGCGTTTGGTGCTAGAAAAGAACGCAATCTACGATTTACCTCGTAGCTGGCAGTCAACGTGTTAATGCTTTTTTCATTCTAACACAAATACACATAAAGAGCGAAGTTACGCACATTTTGTAAAGCATGCAGTAAGTTTAAATTTAATAATATTAAAATCAAATTTGTACTCAAAATTTCAAAATGACTCCAGGCAAGCCTATTTAGTTTGCTTATCAGTAAAAGACATCACCGGAAGAATTCCTTTCAATTGGCGATATAATTCTCGCAATATGAAACAAGTATCGTTTACTTTCGCCAAGATCCGAGTTACTGAATTAGCTAATTTTCCGCTCTGAGCCCCACTATGGGGCAAATCTATTACGTTAACAGGCGTATTCCTGTCGGAAGCTAATCAGAGTCATTTTGAATTATCGCCCATCTCTTAAGGCCCTTTATGGTACTTTGTTTCGGAAGATATTCGAAACTGGAACTGCTTTGGCGAAAATCGATTGACCTGTCGAGCTCAAATCATGCGCCAATTAAGGGAGATTTCGAGAAGGATTTGACAAGTCTATTAAGTTTAATGGGGATGCTTGAAAACTATTTCCTTTCGATAGATGGAATCGTTATGTGCTACGTCATTTAAAAAGCGTTTATACCGATGATTGGCAATAAAAAAAGTTATACAGAAATTTTTATTTTTATAATGGGCGAGGAAAATGATCCAACGGAAAGGAATTATTAAAAAGCTTATTATATATATGTAGGAATGGATGGGGCAAAATGCCCATTGAACTTCATTTAGATTAGTGTCTAGGGTCACTGATTAAAGTGAAGAAGCTTTTAAATAAAACAATAAATTTATTTACAGCACAGAATATTTAAAAGAGAAGACATTAACAATGAGCACAGGTCAGGCTATTTACATTAGAGATAAAAGTATAACATTTAGATGACACTAAGGGTGAAAGCCTAATCAAATGTCCCATGGTAAAATTATGTCCCACCGTAGCGTATTAAATAACCATGATACCGAAATGTATGACCCACTCTCTCCCTGTCTGCCGAGATGAATTCGCTTTTCGCTTTCTCACAATTCGCTTTTCTGAAACTTGACGTCACACATCTTAGACTTTGGATCAAAGATGCTTAGAAGAATCCCTGGTGCCATCTATTAGAATAAGATAAAACTAAACGTGGAATGATAATGGCCGTTAATTTTTCAAAATTGTTATATCTTGTAGTTCAGACTTTCCTCTTAAAAAAATTTATCTTTCCTAGAAAATGAAAGGCTTGACCTATCATCTAGGAGGGATTTTAAGCAAAACCATATTTTTCAGTTAAAATTTATCTAACTTCCATTTTCTCAAAACTTTTATTTTCATGAAAATTTTCCACCATTAACATGATATATCAAAAACTAATAGAGGTATTTACATAAAAATTACAGCGAGTGCTTTAAATAATGTGGACAATGAAATGAACCAAAAGTTTGATTGCAGGTGAAATACTTTTTCATGTAGGGGTGTTTTTGGAAAAAATAAATTCTGAATTGACAGGAAAAATGTATACATACGTATATTTTCATTCATAACTTATTTGCATTTCAAGATTTTTCCTTGATTTTGGTTCATTTCTTTCATCATTATATTCTATAACTTGTGTACAAAGAAAAATAGGATTAGTGCATTACAATTCTGTGTAGAATGTTAATCGTTTTGGTTCAATTTCATTAGAATTTATTACAAACGTTCCTATTTCTCAAAATATATTAAATTTTCAAATAATTTCTTTTAGGATTTATAGAGTTTATAAGTGGCAACACATCTAAAAACCATAAATAGTTTTAAAAAAATCTAATTATTCGAAATTTTTCTTTCAAATGTAGTCTCATACCTTAAGGAAATTATAAAACCTTTATGTTTTTTTACGTAAGTTGAAGGCTTGATAACCAATTTCATTAGTGATCTTGCGGAATTAATCGCTGTGTTTTTCGTTTACACGCTGATATAAATGCTTAAAAATACTCACCCCCTTGACAAATTTAGTTATAAATTTAAAATGCATATGTAATTGGTGTCGTTTCTAATTGCATTGGTTATTGACAAGCCTTCTGACTGAAGAGCCATTGCGATTTTATTCCAATTGTGCGTCTTTTATTTTACCTTTCTTTTATTGTTTAAGTAGCACCATTTGGGGCCAAGAATATGAGTTGACTACTCACGCGTCACAATTCTTTTTACGAGGTGGACCTCATTCATACATTTCAGTCACTCATCCATGTGTAATTTTGACCTGGATTAGAGAGCAATCGCCTCTGAACCAGTAACCCTCAGTGCTATTACTCTCGGTATGGAGGACTTTGTGGCCACAACAGATTTCTATGCACGGCAGTCATCACACACACTTAGATTCTCCGGCCGGCGTAATTCAAACTCAAAACCTAAGGGATGCGAATCCAACACTCTACCAACAATGTTATCTCGGCCCGCATATGTAATTTTATCATACCAAATGTCATGATCATAATAATTTTTTTTTGTTATTAAATGCACACGTCTATCGATAGACAAACAAAACAATAGATTTCATCAAATTCTGGAAAAAAATTCTACAAATAAAGACAATACTTTAAATTAACTATCTATAGTTCAGTGTATTTTTGAACCATCCAGATCATAGATAGACATAATCAAAAAATCTTATTTTTCTGAAATGTGGTGGTTCGTCAAAATATCCAGGCTGAATTTTTTTACAGTTAAATGGTTATGTAAGTATATGATAGCTGTTTATATGAGAAAACAGAAAATGAATATAGTATATGGATTAGAAAAATGTAATAAATAAAGTACTTTTGGTCATTTTGCATGACAAAATTTTTAATTTTTTTTTGAAGAATAATCAATTTTGTCAGTATCAAATAATTATCATTTCATATTTTTATTCTAAAATGCTTCCTAAATTAGATAAATATCCAGATGCCAGACTTTCACCAGATATATTAAAGAATTTAATCTGCTTTCGACGTCTTATGTCCTCTTAATGACTATTTGATCATCTTCCTCTGCAGCGCAAATAACTAATTTTGTTAATTTTCTTTATTCATTCTAGAACGTTTTATCTATTGGTCGAGTCGAGAAATCCAAGTCCGTCATTAGATTCTAGAAGATTCGAAAACCTTTTCGTTGCTGGGAGCAAAGCCGTTGATCTGCATGAATAGGGGCTGTGAGAAAAGCAGTTTAATAAATTCCTTTCCTATTGGAATTTGGAACTGCTTTTAAAGGATCCACATTCTAGGAGAGATATAATACGATCAGGAAGGCTGCGATTTTCTTTCCCAATATAAATTGAAGAATTTCCCAAGAAGCTGGTTCGTACTTTAATTTGTTGCTGTTTATGATAAAACTAATTAAAGACATGCAGCATTTTTTATGATTAAGAACCCACATAAAGTTTTATCAAAATAATTTTTATCTATACTAATATATAAATGTGAAAGTTTGGATGGATGGATGTTTGTTACTCAGTCACACCAGAACGGCAGAGCGAAAATGGCTGAAATTAAGCACAAAGATATATTATTGTCAGGAATAGAGCATAGGCTACTTTTCATTCCGGTTAAATGAGTGGTTGAATTTTTATTAACTAAAAACTAACTTTCGCTCCAAACCGCTGAGACCAAATCCCTGCCAAAGATAAGTAAACCTCCAGTTTTTTTTACATTCCCAACAGAGTTGAGATTAGATTTAGGAGAATTTCGAGCGATTATTTCAAACGATTCTAACTATTTTCTTTGTGTTTGATGTATTTAAAATCAAATGTTGTTAAGGAATCGAGCTTTCGATTTCATTCTGAAGTATTTTTAAATTGAAATAAAACAGAATAAAGGAAATAAAAAAATCTATAATCTGCATTGCTTTTCCCCAACTGATGTAGGAGTGTGCCTCAATCAGACATGTGCGTTACATCAACTGGCGTTGAAAGTTCGAGCGTTGTTTTTGACAACTGAATTTTCATTTAAATTAAATGTTTAAGAATTATGTTTATAATACTGTTGTAGCTATCTCAATCTCGATAAATAAATAAAATGAATTTGACCAAACTTGATTTGCTATTTTTTTTCAATGTAAATAAATTACGTTAGTTGTGTGTTTTTATTAATAAATTGCATTTGTGTTATATATTTTTCGCATATGCTTATACTTCTAAATGTATCGTATTTAGGTTAGGTTTGATTTTTTTATTTGTCATTATTTGATAGTTTTTCGTACATATTCATTAAAATTTCCACGTGAACAGAGTTGTGGGTAATAGCTAGTATTTAATATATAAGGTTTAGTTAGTATTTCTTTCGTATTTTTAATATGAAATGAATAGATAATACTTACTGTTTAAGATATTATTTATTTTATTACATAAGAACCCTTTTGCTCTATTACTTTCTGCCATCTCCCAGGAAGCCTCATTCTACCTTTTTTCCAAACTTGTGTTTTGGACAATAAATAATCTTCGAGGTGCGCTTTTTATTTCGCTGGTGTATGGAATGCACTTATTTGAAAAGAATATTTTAAGAACGGAAATAATTAATAATCAAATGGAGTGAGATCTGGAGAATATGCAGGATGCGATAAAATGTCCCATTCAAACTGTAAAAGCTTCTGTCTTACGATTAATGCAAAATGTGGCTTGACGTTGTCTTGATGAAAAACAACGCCACGTTGGTTAATTAATTCCGGCCATTTTTCTACGGCAACTTTCAATCGATCCAGTTGATGACAGTATTTAACAGAATGTATTGTTTCATCTTGAGAAAGGAACTCGTAGAAAATTACGCTCTTCCAATCCCAATATATAACTGTGCCTTTGTCTAGATTGTCCTTACATCAAGTGCTCCAAAGTCATTGACGGCTAATAGATAAGTCTGCGTGTCTGTACAATCAGAGTCAGATAAGACCATTTATATCATGATGAGAAAATAAACTTTTGGAACACCTTTATACAATTCCCATTTGTAGAGATTAATTGTAATTAAATTTTCAGTTTCTATTTCCTTGGTCACCAACTTAATTTCAAGGACCAATGAAAAAATTACACTATTTTCTCCTCATTATTATTTCTTGAATTTCGAAAAAAAAAATTACTACAAAATTTTTTTTTTTTTTGTTTATGGGGACATATAAAGTTTTTCGCTCACAACTAGTATAGAATGACCATTACCCCAACATATGTGTATTAGTAAAATTAAAAAAAGGGAAAATCATTCTAAAACTGTTTTATGTACATTCTAGCAGCAATTTGTGTGGACTTTTCTTTTAACTAATAAAAGGCCCCTTCAAAGAAATTGAATTTAATCCCAAAATTATGTTGTTAATAATATATTCCTTGATTACTTCAAATGTCATTTAAATTAGACTGTTGTAGCATTTAACTTTATACATGCATAAGTTCGACATAATGGTAACAGAAAGTTGTTAAAATTTAATGATTTATTCCATGACAGTTATCTGTCAGCGATTTAAGTTGAGCGAGACTCTCTTGTTTTTTCAGTAGCGTTAACTAGGGCAAAAAGTACGACTTAGCTACTTCATGCGCTCCATTCGCTTGCACAGTCCCTTTGGGGGCACATTCACACCTCAAACATTCTCACACAAACACCTCAAAGATAGAACACAGGAGAACAACCATGCCAGAATTGTGATTCGAACTCGGGAAGCTCAGATTACAGGGAAGACGCGCTATCTCTATGTAGGACCTCAGCTACATCTGAAAATGTCAACAGAAAACTACTAAAATTACATAAAAAATTGTATTTTGAATTATTGAAATAATAATAGACATAAGATAATGACATAGAATATCGAGATAATCGTACAATCAATTTTTTAATCGGTTTGACTTAAAATTTAGCATAGTTCTACAGTCTGGTACGAAAGCATATGGAAATCCCTTCGTTGCTTAACTACTCTTTAAGTTTCTTTTACATATCTCTAACTATCGCATTTAAAAATATTTATAAATAATAAAATTTGAAAAAAAAAGCATTCAATTACCGAGACAGATAGAGTGAGGACGTTTAGATACTTTTGAAGGTCAAAACATTTTAGTAGGAAGTTTTAGATCATACGGAAAATTTAAATCTAAAATTTAGTTTTTGCTAAATACAGCATATTTGAAAGAATTAAGCACTAATTAAACGCACAAATAAATAATTAGGTAGTTAATTATTACTTTAAGTAGTAATTAACTACTTAACTACATACTTCCTTTAATTTACAGAGTTAAAGGAAATCATTCAAATTCTGAATTTAAGCCAGCAACAGGGAACCAACAATGGAACCAGTAAACAAATAGCAACATGGAATTTTTTAATTCATAAATTATAGAAAGTAGGAAACTTGCCCATACCTAATACTGTTAACGATTCTTGTACTTTTGAAACTCGATTCCAGCCAAATACAGTAATTTGTACAAATACAGTAAGATTTAAACTCAAGAATAAATTAGGTAGTTATTTAACTCTTAATTTAATTAAGTGGTAATTATCTACATACTTAGTTTAATTCAAGAAGTTAAAGGAACTCGTTCAAATTTTGAACTCAAGTAAACAGCCAGTAATATACTCTAATAGTTTAACCTACAGAGAAATAACAGCTGAAATTATATTTCCTGAAGAAAAGTAAAGTGTAACAGTTGCTTTCTGATAATCAACATGACATGGAATTCCAAATTTTTACTCACAAAATTTCCGAAGTAGTTACTATCCTTAAATGATCCTTGAAAATTTTTAACTTGAATTAATTGCGAACCTGGTTTGTTATAAAAGTTCTGACTAAGAACAGATATTAAGACTTCAAGAAATAATCCTTTCTTTTTCTTTCTTGTTGATTCGGTTCGAAATTTTCATCCAGTCCTTCGAATGTTATTCTCTTAAGACTGGGGATGTAATTCCATTAACTCGAAGCACCGACCGGAGATGCCTGAAGTGCTTTTCACCGCGTTTGAGTGTGCACGGGTTTTGCTATCTGGCTCTTCGATTGCATGGAATGATGGGAAAGAAATTCTGAAAGTCCATAGAAGGCAAAGTAATCACTTTGAGTGATAAGACTGTGAATAGGGAATACGAATGGGAATGTAATAGGAGACGAAAGTGTGTACAGAAGATTTGTACGAAAATGTGTACAGAAGATCTTGATTTTTGGAATGTAGTCTCTTGGTCAAGTTATCATTATTAATGAATCTGATATCTTTTAAACTGAAAGAGCTCTCTCTGTATAAGCAAAAGTGGTAAAGAAATGAAAAAAATATATCATAAACTCTTTTATTTTGAAGGTTTAACAAAAATATGTTTCGTCCTGTATTTAGATGTACAGTGTGTACCAAAATATTAATAAGAAGAAATGAATTTATATAAATTACCGCATTTTTCAAGAAAATTATTTTTAAAAAATTCAACATTGTACAAAGGCAAAAAATTCTACATTTTGTAGGCAATAGTGATAAGAAAATCGAAAAAGAAAAAAAAACTATCCCTCCAATGCAACTATCCCTCTTTAATGGTTTAGCAAAAGTATTCTTTCTTCATTTAGATATAACAAAATAACTAAAAAACATCAACCAAGAAAAAAAGAACAATTTACACACATAATTTTTTATATGTGATTAATAAAATATTCTTTTTTAAAATTCTATATCCCACTTCGGTCTAAAACAAATAGCATAGAGAGTTGAAACATGAAGGCATATCATTTTCGTTTCTAATAGTTTAGTATTAGGAAAAACTAGGAAATTTATTTATAGTTTATTCACTTAAAAATATTCTTTTTAGTTTCTTAAAAAATTACTAACTCTTTCAATCTGTTTATATCTACTTTGATCTCAGTATGTTGAACCAAATAATTTAAAAATTGAATAGAAAAAGAAATGCTTTATTTAATTAAAGCATTAGTATTCATTTTTCAACTGGCATAAAATGTAATCGTATAATTTTTAAGTTTTCAACTTTAAAATAAATTAATTGTAATCAATAATTTTTTTATTAGTACTTTTCTAAAAATGCGTATTATATAATACTTCTTTATAATTAGATATTATGTAATGAAAGCAGCACATTAAAAATTCTAAATTTCTGTTTAATTTTAAAGAGTGAATCGAGTGAATTTTAAGAGTTTTTGAAAATCGGGAACATAATAATACTTTATATCATTAAAGATGTCTAATACTGGATACCTAGAAATACTAATATGTCTATAGCTTAAAAATTTATCAAAGATTACTTCATATTCATAGACTTTGTTACGAATGAATTATGTAATTTAAGAATGCAATTTAAAGATTACGTAAATAAGTTTTGATAAGATCTATCATGCATTGCATTTTATTCGAATCCTGATTACTAAAGCTCGAATCACAAAAATTTAGTAGAAACTTGATATTTTTAAATTTTTATTTTCAGTTGAAAATCTTTACACTTTGATTAGATTAAAGATTAATCATTAAACTTCCATCTGATTCAATTTATAAATTAAAAAAAATTAGTAGCACATTGTAGTCTATCTGGTCAAATTTTAACTATGGAAACTAGGACAATTTTACAAATTATACGTATATTGAAGTTATCGACTGTGCTAAAAATAGATTTGAGGAATCTGTTGATTTGTAGGCTCTATATTTTTAATTCTAAACATATTATAAAGCATTAATATTTGGTCTTCGAAATATTTATTGAGTATTAAATAAACATCGAAATATGAAATTATTTGAAATTTTTTCAAAGCCTCTAAAATTTCCCGTATTTGTATGTAGTATTCTTATTTTTCCCTGTACTTATCACATTGATGGGTTTACTATAGGAAGAGTATTTTTTTGTTATAAAAGTCATGACATTTCCCTGGCGTTGATTATTACAAAATGATTTGGATTCTTATTCGTAGAGCAACTGATATGTATGATCCATAGATATGTAATTACATAATACCTACATTTATTAATAAGCAGTGTCAATAGAGACAAACAATGCGTAGGATGCATAGGCATGACATACGTGTCCATTTTCTATTTTTCATGTTTTACTTTTTCGCATGCGTAATATAGCAAACATATTAACATACTGCCATCGTCAAAAAAAAAAAAAAAGAACTCGAGATTTTGACGAACACCAAGATTTTAAAATTTTCTGAGTTCGCAAAACACAACTTTAAAAATGGCCGTTTTCTTTCCAAGGGCCTAATACTCAAACTCTATTTTTGTTATTATTAATGCATTCCAGGGATTAATCCTCAAAAATATCTCAAAAGAGACATGATAGATTCTGTGAAGAGGCAAAATTCGTGAAAAAATGTAATGTTACGAAACTGTAGTATGCCAATACCAATTAGAGAGCAAGCAAGAAAGTTTTGCAGAGACAAATCAAGATAGTTTTTTATTTTGCTGTTTAATTTGTAACGTTTTAATGGTTTTATAACATACATATTTGTATACTTAAAGCTTTTAAGTTTAAAATAAAAATAAGTAAAATTATGTATCAAAAAGCCTCAACTTCTTCTACCTGTTAAGAAGTCAAATTTTCAGTGAAACCAAGCATGCAACCAATTACTTTCAATCTATTGTCAGTATTAATATGAAGGAATCTATTATTGTATAGAAAATATTTTAAACTATATTGCATCAGATTTAACTGGTATAAATAAATAAATTTTACATTAAATAATAAAATATTTGATTAATAAATACCACAATTTAATGCATTACTATTTTTTTCCCGAAACTGGCTTCATATTAATTTCAAATATCTTTGCTCCAGACAGAAATTATAAATTATCTTTACAGTTAAAGTAATATCACTCTTTTTATACTAAATTTTCCCGTTTAAAAATTAAGTGCTTAACACCTTTTGTTTACAAACAAAGATTCAATGGAATAAAAGTAGCTTTCAATATATACATTTCAATACTTCTTATACAAAGGCTCCTCTAGAATTTTTTAAGTAAATGCTTATTTTGAAGAATTTTTTTGAAAGGAGCGAGATAATTAGATTGCATTTTAAGAATCAATTTTCTTTGTAATACAAATAACTTCATTGTTAGGGCTAATAAGTTTTAATAAAAATACTTGAAACAGTTTATTATATTTCTTTTTTAATATCTTACAGAAAAAGTAATTTTCAAAGGAATAATTAAATAATGTATATTTAATTAAAATAAAGTAAATATTCACTTGTAATATTTCGCTTCCAAGTCTTGGTTAAATTTTAGAAGGAAATCTTAGATTTTTCAAAATGCAAATATATTTAAATGATTATGATTGTGACAAAGCTAGAACTTTTCGATAATTTAAATTAATTTAAGATGGACAAAAATGTTTTTATAATAATGAAAATAATAACTTTTTACTTTCTGTCTACGAGGAATGAAAAGAAAAGTGTTGTAATCATCGAAAAATTCGATCTCTTTTTATGATGAATCTTAACATTTCAACCACCCCTTCTAGTTAAAAAAAGCATTTTTGAAGTAATGTCGCTTTAATTGTCCTTCTGTCTGTCTTTGTGCACGATAAATTAAAAATTGCTCGAGCTCGATAAGTGAAATTATGTATGTAACACCCAAACCAAATTTGGGAACCCCTATCCAGTTTTGAACGAAACCCAATCGTAGGATATTTATTTGTCTGCTTGTCCAAGAAGAAATGAGCACTGCAGAATGCAAACAGCGAGGTAAATAAAATTTGGTTCACACTTCCAACGTCTGAAATCAGCATCTATATCACATATTAAACAAACTACTCATAGCTTTGACTGTCTTTCAGTCTTTACAATCGCATTCATGTAAATAAGAGAAATAAAAAAAACTTTGATGAATGAAATTTGGTATGCGATTTTGTTACTAAGATTGTGGTTTTGTGCCAAGTATTAATCGATCCAGAAAAAGGATTAAAATTGCATACTTGATTGTCTGTCTCCTACAACGAATCATTATATGCTTAGAAAATAAAAAAATCGGAGCACTAGTAACTTTCATGTCCAGACCCAATCTTTTTAATTTTTATACTGAAAGAAGAAAGGGGTTTGGTTTTAGTTTAACCAGCCTTACATCATGCGGGCATCGAATTATAGCTTTTCAAATGATGATTCAAAGACACTTTAATTCTGGACATAAAAATTACACACATTTTACAAATACTATTTATCCATATAGTTTGAATAAAATCAAGAGAACAACACATTTCCGATACCAAAAGCTTCAGATATGTAGTTAATAAAAAAATAAATAAAAACGAGTAAATGGTTAACAGCAGCAAGAAGAGTGAAGTAAAATATTTATGTTAAATAGACAGCGTATGTCTATTATGGTTTAGTTTAGTTACATTAACGTTCCGTTTACAACAATGGTTGGTTTTACAACAATAGAGCTATCTTAGAACGGATCTCGTAATTTTGAACCTTGGTCAGATGACGAGGAAGAGGCCTGAGTTGGCACCTCGTCTCCAAATTTCCACATCATACCAGCTGGAACACATTTGGGCGCGATAAATTTAATGTGCACCAGACTCGCTTACGCGACGGTTCTTCAATGGAATCGGGTATCGAACCTGAGATCCACTGGTTCCGAAACCGAGACTTTACCACAGGGCAAACGGTCCCGAAGAAGTGGGGGTATAATACAGGATGGCCATAATTAAACTGACAGTGCTCACAGTGTTTTGTAGAGTGATCTATTTGCGAGAATGAAGACACATTTTGTAGGAAGATTAAACAAGGCCGGGGGCGAAGGATTCAGCGAAAAAAAAAACAGTTCCAAAAGTCAACTCTAGGGGAATGTGTGGCGCTGTGTAATAGAAAATAGAGTGTTAACAAATGCAAATAAATACGGAAATAAAATTACCTTTTATTTTGCACATTTGCTGATTTAGTTTAAGTGCAATACGGAAACACTTTTAAAAGAGCGAAAAATTTACATAAAAGCAGATTAAGTCTCTTTAATCGGCAATTTCATTTACTGGGTAACAGAGAACGTTGAGAAGAAGTCCAAGGTCTTTCAAGGAGTTGTCGTAGACCTGGCTAAGTCGAAGGATAACATATCACGGACTGTACGGGAGATTACTGCAGACATGCTACTTTCTGCTGTTGTGAATACTGTGCTCAGAATGCAATATGTGGTCCACAAACATGACAGCCACATTGAACATGATTTGAATGGGCAAAATAAAAGGTAATCTTCTTTCCGTATTGATTTGTATTTGTTAGCAGTCTATTTTCTATTATACAGTGCCATACATTCCCCTAGCGATAAATTTTGGAACTATTTTTTTGTGTGGAATCTTTCGCCCCCCCCCGTTTTGTTTAATCTTTTTACAAAATGTGGCGTCCTTCTCGCAAATAGATCGCGCTACAGAGCACTACGAGCACTGTAAGTTTAATAATGGCCACCCCTTCTTCCAAGAAAAGGAAGATTACTTTAACATATTACTATAATATATGGAGGTGGGAAACACTCTTCTTGATACCATTGGTAAACGTTTATTAAAAAATGAGTAAATATCCAAAATTATAGAAATGAGAGCGATTCAAAAAATGAGTATGTTATGTTTACATTAGCCGATTCTGGATTTAAACAGAACTTTTATATACAAAACTTTTATTTAATTTACTTTGTTTCAGATTTGATAAAATGAAATCTGGGAATTGATTTTTCTGTTGTTATTTGATGTATTACTGGGTTAAAATTTAGTACACTTGCCTATTATTGATGGCTATATACTGCTTAATATTTTTCAGATATATGTTAGTCAGTAGTTAAAATAAAAAAAATTACCACGAATTTGATTAGTAATATATCACAAGATTGTTAAGCATCAAGTAATTAAAATAAAAAACTATTATTTAGTACTCTATTATAAAAGTTAGTTTAAATAAAAAAAATCTAGTTTATTATTTTTTTTGACAATTTTGTAATCGAAAGAGTAAAATATATTGAAAGTAGTAATAGAACATTTTGTTGCTTTTAATTTTTCTTCAATTATTAATTTGATTAAATTAATTTCTATCATTGAGAAATATTCATTTTTTGTTTTATATAGCTCTAATTTGGAATTTATTAATTAATGCATAAGAAAATGCTGTTTAAAATTATTGAATGAAATTAATTCCAATTTGAACTAATTCACAATTCACATTTAAAGCATTAATATGTATATATAACTGCTAAGATTGCAAACTAAATCCAATAAAAATTAAATTAAGATAAATATAAATTATGTGACCAAGGTACTTAATTGAAAATTTTTAATGAATACAAGAAATAATTAAGTTGAAATTTGAGAATCTCGATAAAAAATAAATTATTTACTGGCAGTAAACATTTGAATTGCTTTTAGGCTTAACTATCAAGACAATTATTTTGTGGAACGCAATAAAAATGTACAGATCATTAATAAGACGAAACTAATCAAAAGAAATAAACGATTTGATTAAAGTTCCGAATGTGTTTCCTGATTTAATTGGGAAATCATGGCTATTTTCTTTCATTTTTTTTTTACACATTAAACTAGAAAGTAAAAGAGGAAATGAGAAAGTTCAATTATGCGATAAAGGAAATTTCGCCTCATAATTGTAGAAAAAATGGAACAGTAGAGAATAAAAACTGTAACGAGAAAAATCGTTTGCAAACGGATGAAGTTGTATTAAATGTCTGGAGAGAAAAAAAAAAGAAATAATGAGGTAAAAGCAGAACGCCATTATAAATGAAATATTGCTTTTAAAAAATAAATATATGCATTAAAAGATTTCATTTCTACTAAAACTATTTACCACTATTATTTTTTGAAAAAATATTTTAAAATAATTTTTAAGCCTATAATTCTTTTAAATCTCTCGATACTGTTTCAAAATCCTGTTTCTCAATTTTTAACAATGTTTTTAGTTTTGTTAAAGGCGTCTCTTTTAAAGTATTTAAAACTGTTTCTGCAAGAAATAGTGCATATGAAATCACATTTGATGTGATTTTACTATCTGATGGCCCAGATTATATTTTCTATTATAATCATATTTTATGATTTTTTTAGAATGATGTTAGATTATTAAACAATTTCAAAGAGGCTTTAGCCATTCATAGAAAATAAAATAACCAATGTTTTTCAATTTTATATAAACTTTGTGAATTTTCTAGTTATGAAGAATTATGTAAAGTATTAAAATAATTGTTTCTAGGTAAAAACGTCCCTTTTTATGTATTTAAAACTGCTTTTGAAAAAAATAATAAATATGATATAATTTATGATGTAATTTTGTTAATTGATGGTCAAGATAATATTTTCTATTGTACTTAAATTTTAACTTTATCGTTTCTAGTATTAAGTGAAATAATGAAAGAATCTCAAAGAACTTTTAAGCATAGGACTTAAGACTTTAAATATTCAATGTTTTTAAATTTAATATAAACTTTGTATATTTCCTGATTATGAGAAGCTTATAAATAATAATTGTTTAAATAGTATTAAAATAATAATTGTTTGCTAGTTAAATTAAAAAAAAATAAGTGCATTAGCGATAATAATTTGTATTTTATCGAAATTTGTATTGTGTCATTATTTAGTTAAAATTTTTTAAATTTTCAAAAAGTTTAAATGGGAATAACATTTGTTTTTAAATAAGCAACGAAAATGCTTTATAGCACAATATAAATTTTTTTTATTACTGAACGTTTAAATTCTCATAGAAATTTAAATTTGACTTTTGGATGACAATGAAGCTATTCATTATACGAAGAGTGACAAAAAATTTACAAGGCAAAAGAAAAATGCTTTATTAACAATAGACACAGGATACAAATGATAATTAAGATATATGTGTTAGTCATTTCTCTACATAATCACCGAACTTGTCGAGGCATTTACTACACCTCTGGACCAATTCGTTTAACTCGTCTTGGTAATAATCAGGTCCTTGGCTATTGCGCCAGTTCTCGGTACCTTTTTGAATATCATTGTCTGATATGAACTTTGTTTGAAATAAGAGTTTTTTCAATGCCAGGAAAAGGAAATCGCCACTGGGAGCCAAATCGGGGCTGTACGGGAGAGAGCTTCAAACCTCCCACATAAACGTTTCCGGAATTCTCACTGCCCATTTCAAAAGAACGACACCATTTCGCCATTCGTTGTCTACTCATTGCTTTGCTCCCCCGTATACTTCAACGATTTGTCTGTGAATGTTCAATGGGGACACATTCTTGGACCATAGCAATAGTATCATATTCGCTCTGTTAGAGACTACTTCACTAGAGGTCTTGTCATTACTGTCAATGTTGCAAGGCTCAGTACAAGCACTATCTGCTTGAACGACCGGTTTACGACAGCTAGCACCACATGCTTCCGCTCTGGATAACAATATTGCCATCCATAATTTCTACTTTCCAAATATTGTTGCTTGTAATTTTTTTTTGGATCACCCCTTGTATTTTCAGTAATTTTTAAAAATATTTGCTGGAAAGAAAAATGAGAACAATTGCACAATTGTATTTGTTCTTTAAATTGTTTAATAAATAATGATTACTTACAAATTAATTCTGCCAAAATTCAAAGGATAGATCTTTTTGATTCATACGAAAAAATCTCATCCATTTTAAAAGGTTTTAATTTTTCATTCTGAAAATCATCAACAGAAAAGTATTTCAAACGTTGACTTTTATATCTACAGACGAAGTTTTAGTTAAATTCTATTTGCAAGATGTCATTGTTAGAGAATATTCTTTTTTAAATGCCTAATATTTTTGCTGCTTCAGATAAATCAAACCTAGAATGGACTGCATTTTGCTTCTACTTAACTAGTTCTGTTTTTTTTAAATGGAAGCAATATAAGGGTTCATTATTTTTTCGAACATTGACAACTAAAATTAAAGAGACTTAAAATTAATATGATTGAAGTCATAAAAAACCTGCTTCACACCGTGCGAGCATCGAATTATCGCTTTTCGAATGCTGATATTAAATCATTCAAAGACACCTTAATTCTGTATATAAAATT
The DNA here is from genome assembly GCA_026543055.1 of Argiope trifasciata. Taxonomy (NCBI): domain Eukaryota; kingdom Metazoa; phylum Arthropoda; class Arachnida; order Araneae; family Araneidae; genus Argiope; species Argiope trifasciata. Next base: position 6,375,749 of record JAPMOQ010001131.1, on the reverse strand, counting down.
ACTCCCAATTTACAAATATTATAAATCCATACAGTTTGAATCAAATCTAGAGAACAACATATTTCTGACACCGAAAGTTTCATATATGTAGTTAATAAGAAAAGAAGAAAAACGAGTAAATGGTTAACAGCAGCAAGAGGAGTGAACTAAAATATTTATGTTAAATAGACAGCGTATGTCTATTATGGTTTAGTTTAGTTACATTAACGTCCCGTTTTAAAAGCATCACTTGTGCTCTTTTGGCCTAGACCTGGTAATTTTGAATCCCTGTCAGATGACAAGGATAATACCGGGGTCAATTAGGTTTGTCGAATCAAACATTTATAAACTTGTGGCATTTAAATTTAGTTTATTACTCTTGAATGGTTGATTAAAAAACAAATATTTTCCTTTTAAACTGGTACATTTAGATTTTGGATGCTCTCTTACTAAGGTTTAAAATAATTAATATGCATAGAATGCTATTCACCATAATTTGAAAATTTATTTTTACCAGCCGTTGTATTTATTATAATTCGATAAATAATATGAAAAATAATCAAACCTTTATTTATTAATTCTATTCACTGAACAGTCATGTATAAAAACATTAAAAATTTGCAATTCGCTAATTGTCGATATCTAAAATAGCGTGAATAATAATGAATTCACTGTTGAAATAATTTATTCAGGATCCTGGAAAATTCAATAATTTCCATAATGGACAAATCATTAATTACATTAGCAGAATTGATAACATATTTAAAAGCATATTAAAATTAATGCAACTAAGAAGCTGGAAGTGACCAACAATGAACATGGGTGTTGGGCTGCATTAGCTAGAATGACAAAATGGTTTGTGGTTACCAAGTCGTAGAGTGTTCATCTTCCACTACCGGCGGGTACTGTGAAGTAAGTTTGCTCTAGAAAGTTAACATATCAGGTGTTTAGTATCTGGCGATTTAGTTTAGTTCAGGTTAGTTATATTAACGTCCCTTTTCAAAGCAACATTAAGGTTATTTGGGTTTGGCAACCCAAATTTATTAACGATTATTTTATCGGTACACTTATATTATCCTATTAATATAAATATTTTTTGATACAGCCCGATGTGTTAAAAGTTAACAAACAAAAAAATCTTCCATGACTTTCTGTAGTATATCTTATACCTAATGCATAATTGTCTAATAATAGTCAACACCCTAATATTTACACTGGAATATCGAATATCAAATATATAAGTCCGATCTGAAGCCACAAATTGGAGAAAGCAAGATCGTAATCTTGACAGTGAGCAGCGGGTTGATGACATTTTAGGCACTAGATGTCATCAGGCCACATTCTGTCATAATCCGTTTCTCCCGCACCACATGGAAGTGAAGGCATTTGACATCCAACCATAGTTAATTTAAATTAGTTCGTGGCATTCATTAATGCAATTGGATTTCTATTCTGCAATCTTCTTATAATAAGGCATCTTCTACTAGAGGAGTTACAACCTCTTACCCTCCTTTATATTTAATTCAGCATTAACATGAAAAAGAAGGCTAATCAAGTGTTTCAAAAATCAAATTTATTTTATGAACTAGTTTTAAGAGTGTTTGATACGCTATTTTTTAATATAAAAGAGCAGATTTGACTCCCTAATTTAACAGTTTCATCGCTGCCAACGAGATATCTAGTCTTTCAAATACTTCAATTACAGGTTTCTGTGGGCTAAAATTTGTCTATTATGCCAGTTTAGATAGGTTGAATGTTCTAATACATGTTTGAAGGTTTATCTCAAAGACGAAATGTAATGAATCCTGTGATTGGAAGAATCTGAAAGACGAGATATCTCGTCGGTAGCGTTGAAAGTATGTTTGACGAACATGAATCCATAGAAGAAGGTCGAGATTTATATCCTCTGAATGCCACTTGCATTATTCGAAAGCTGATTGACCGATGTGTCTTTCGAATGGTTAAGATGCTTTGTGGAGAATGGACCCTGCTTTTACGTAGGAAAATTTTGACCGGTTTGCTTTGAAAGTCATTTCGCTAAAGAATTAACCACATATACTTGAATTTTAAGAAATTTATATTTCTGATTTTACTTAAATGTTTTAATTTCATAACAATTAACAGAAGATTTAGTTTCTTTTATATCAAGTTCATTTGCATTTTATACGATTCCTTGACCCTTTAAAACTTGAAACACATGATCCAAGTTGCAAAGGGCACATGTTCCAAGTTGCACGAATTACACATGCTAGAAACATGTGCAACTTGGAGCACATGTTTCTAGCATCTAGAAATATTAGCTACGCTTTAAAAAAGGTGCTTTGTGCCCTAAAAAGGGGGGTTGGTTAGGTTTGAAAACATAGGTTTTTCTAGCATAAACATATAGAATATTGTGAGACAAGCTATTTTGACATCAATTTGTTTTTAACTTTAAAAAGATATTAATAATTGACACTTTTTAAAATTTATTGTTACTGACTTTATTATTTTTTCGTCACTTTCTTATTTAAAAGAAAATATTTAACAATTTTCTGAGAATTGCATACTTGTCTCTTCATATACGATTGTCTATTGTAATCGAAATCCTCAGGATCTTCCGATTAATATGGTAATGCAACACGCTATATCGAATCTTGAAATGTTATATCATGATTCCGTAGCTACAGATCAATAATACATTATTACTTTAATAACACTCTCTAGACAAGTGTCAAGTTTAAACCCCAGGTGATTAGACAACGCGCTGTGTTGCAATGTTGTTGCTAAGTATAATTATCAAATGGAGCATGCTTTAGTCTTTCGAATATTACAGCCATCCTTTATTAAATTTAGAGACAGTAGTACTCAAATATCATTGGTGGTGAAATCTCAATTAGTGAATCCAATCAAGTTCGGACATGTTTTGAACATTGCTGCATTTAACTCTATTCGTTAAATTTACGAATTAGCAGAAATTGATTTGTTCAGTAACTTTGTTGTAATTAAAATGAAATTGCTTCCTTTGACTGAATGTTCTGTATCTTAAATTGAAGCATATCGCAATTTATAAAATTATATAGAAAGTGAAGCTTCTCGTAAAAGAATAGAAATTATGTCAATATCTAAAATTTCTTTTGACAACTTTTTGGGGGCAATCGATTGAAACATGATGGTGCATCCATTATTATTGAATTCTACCCCAAAATATAGCGTCCTCTTTATCTTCTTGTTTGTATCACTGCAACTTCGTCTGAATTTGAAATGGGTCGCAATGACCTGGTGGTGAGATATCGCTTCAGACCCGGAAGATTTAAGTTAGAGACCAGATTCCATCGAAGAACCGTCGTGTAAGCGGATCAGGGGCACGTTAAATCCGTCAGGGCCAAACCTCCTATCACTAGTGGGGTGTGTAAGTTTGGAGAGGGAAGTCAGATCAGGTGTCAAAGCTATAAATTATGAATATATACGAATATATTCACTATTTGAACCAACACATATAACGAATTTCAAATTTATGCACTTGTTGTAGATTAAATGGACTGAATGCCCACCTTCTGCTAAATACAATATTGAGTGACATATTTAGAATGGAATTGAAGTGTCAAGAGTTCCAAACACATTTTTGGCGCCGAATGATGTGCGTAAAATTCAAGAATATCGAAATAGGGCATGTGGAAATTTATGGGTTAGTAAAATCTGTAAAGTATCTTATAGCAAGAATTGTGACCACTGCTGCCGTCTTGGGCTGGAAGAGTGGATGGAAAAAAATTGGGGGTTATGTCATTCAGCATTTCTTGTAAAAAGCATATTTTAACGGATGCGATTTTATTTATTCAATGTTAATTTTGTGCGTATATCTGTCTTATCACATTTAATATTATATGCTTCTTATTATTAAAAGTTTTTTTAATATCTGGACACTGATTAATATCTGAACTATTATTAGGTCTGCCACTTATGTGACTTTTTCATCATGTAAATTCAATTACTCTTATTGTCCACTCCAAGTTACTCTTATCATCCACCCTTATCTTTCAGATCCGGATTCTCTACTTTTCTAATTTCCTCGACGAAACGTATCACTAGAGTTCAAAGTACAGCATTTTTCATTTAAAGAAAGTCACGCTCTCCTTATCCGTTTTTTTATTTCCTACTTCCATCGTATTTCCATGCTAATTTTCGCTATTGAACCTCAGTGCTCATTCAGATGTTACGGAATAATGGTAACGGTTTCGGATTGGATATCCAACTTTCTGTACCATGCCACGCCAATTCTGAGCCATTTCCATGTTGACGATTGCTTTGATGTGGAGAAATCGAATTTTTGTGGAATGAAGCAGTAGTGGACTACGATATTTCCGAAACTTGTGCCCTTTGGTATTTCTACCGCTTCTTTAGCCTGCATCAATACAATTTACTGCAGTTTAACTAACTTTATTCTTTTCTTCTACTTTCAATACGTTGAAAGTAAAGTGTACTGGTTAGAATTCAGTAGGAAAACATAGAAATAGTTATATATATTTGAAATTTACATGTACTGGGTGATAAAGAAATAACAGGAGGTATTTGGAGTCCTGTAACGTGTTATGTACAGGACAAAAACTAACAAAATTTCGCCACCATACACAATAAAGTATGCGGTTTCGATTTATTAAGAATAAAAATTAGTACTAAAAATGCTGACAGGTGAAATCCTGCCACTGCAAGGGCTTAATGTGAGAACAAAGAATAAATAATTGCCATTGGGAACAATAAATAACACAGCAAACACCAATGAAAAGCGTTTCTTACAGAAACTTACAAATTTGAATCAAGGTGACCACCTGCCTGATGTTACAGTAATTAATTTTTAATGTGGTACATGAGGTTTTAGTGGTGACTTGCAGCATATCAAAATTTATTCATGACCTGTAATGTTATTTGTTCTTTTAAAGAAGAGGAATATGAAGATGTCCGGAATATGTCCTTGAAATGCAACGCCTTTCAAGCTTTCAAATAGTCCCACAACCAGAAATCTTTCTCGGCCCGGTTGCACAATACTGATTCCTGTTGTTTTCAATCTTTCTTCGTAAGTTAGTTATAGTCATCGATTCTCTGGTTTAAACCGCCGGTATTCACGAAGAGTAGCAATGGCATAAATTACACTATGAAGTTTTCAATCGTAGTGCCAGAAGTTTTCCTATAGGCGTTTTTTGGTGCTAATATTTATTTATCTTCAGAAATTGAAACCGCATATTTTAATTTGGATGGAGGCAAAAATTTGTTATATTTCGTCTAGCACATAACGCGCTCCCGGGCTCTGAGCACCTGCTGTTATTTCTTGATCACCCTGTGTACGAAAAGATACTGGCTTGGATATTTCTTGAAGAAAAAAGTTGTCTATCTATTACACAATAAACGTCTAACCAAGGAATCATATTTAAAAATAAATGGAACCATACTTATTGAATATTCTTCAATAAAATTTCAATGATTTCAATCATTGAAAATTAGGTGATACAGACAGAAAACACACTGATAAGTATGGTCACACATTTTTTCAATGAGCATCAAGTTTTTGTAATTTCTCTAACTTGATACTCATCGATGCTGAATTTGAGATGAAATATCAACTTTAGAATTTCTGGATTGGTTTCCAAAACATTGAAACAGTGGAATTCCAAAACATGGAAACGGTGGCCAGGTAATAAGGCTCCGGCTTTGAAAGAGTTCAGGTTCCGAGACCCAACTCCACACAAGAAATGTCATGCAAGCGGATCTGTCTCATATTAAATATATCGGGGCAAAACATCCTCCCACTGGTGCGGTAAGAAAGTTTTGAGAAGGGGAGCGCTGAGGTGAAGGAGATCTGAAGCATGGAAATGTGTCAAAATCACAATTTCGAATATTTTGAAGATTGCAATGCATTCTAATTACATATTTCATCTGTGAGAAATTGAAAACGACTTAAGGCGTCCAATAAAAAAATTCTAGATAGAAATCCAAAATTCCCACCTTCACTTTTATTCCAGACAACTCTTACGTAATTTAAACAATTTCTGTAAGCTCCAAGACAGAGTAAAAATTAAAGTTTCGAACAGACGATGATGTGAAGGAATGCGTCTGCAATTAGTCAAAATAGCAGACAAAAGACGTCTATGACCATGACATTCTGGGAATAGTGTCGAAATGGAATTAATTCAAAAATAATTGTGAACAATGCATTTGGGAGTCATTGAATAATTGCAACCAAATATCTTCTGTATACTTTTTACTATATTTAATGTTATAAAAATTATGTTAGGGATAAAAAATTTTATCATTATTTTCCCGAGATGCATTAACTATAACAATAACTGACGTGATTTTATTTTTATCTGACGAAGTTATAAATTATCCCGCAATTTTTTAAGCACATTTTGTTTTCATATCAGATCCAGAAATAATTATACTGTGGAAAATTCAGACTTTCATTTTTCTTTTTTTTTAAATGATGAATTGTATTGTTAAATGCTTTACTATTGTTCGAGTAAAGAAAAAATTATTTGTGCCAGACAGTTTAAAATAAACAAAACAATTAAAAACCTTTATATAATATTTTTTTAATAATTAATTTTTATAGAAAAAGAGAAATACAAAGTCAGACGCAATTATATTTTTGTAAGCTAGCTTTTTAAAATATTTTCTTTGCATCAAAATTATGACAAAAACAAATTATATAATTACCCTTTCTGTATTAGAAAGCATTAATACTTTTAACTGTTTGTCACTAGATAAAAATATTTTTTCAAAATCTTTGACATACTTAATGATCAGTTTTAATTTATTTCAAGAATCGTAACCTGTTTTGATATCTGAAGCATATTATCGTGACATTATGAAATGTAACTGATTGACTGCATTGTGGTCGAATTTTGTTTTTTATTTACTGAATCATTTTTACTTTATTTTACAAGTAGTACGAAGAAAATATAGTCATGGTCAAGAAATTCGTACTCGAAATCTAGACTAACTATCACACATGCTGAGTTCTAAAATATAATTTTTGGAAAACGTTCGACAGTCTGATTGTCTATCTGTAACAAAGATAACTCAAATTCGATTTGAACAAGAAAACTGGAATTTGGTATACAGTATTTAGATCAAATTCATAGATTTAATTTAAATTTTGAGTAAATTTTTTTAGAAGTCCTCCTTTCCGGCCGTTCGAATGTATGTTAACATGATAATGACAGAATGAAGAACAGGGGTAACAGTTTGCCGGTCTGTATTATTAGAAGCATGAAAATTTGAAAATTCAAAACCTCAACGATTTTGGTATGGAAATTTGTGACTAAGAGTATTGTGTTAAATTTTTTGTTTCAATCGATTGAGACAAATGTGTCTAAAACATAAATTTGCATTTTTGAATACTATTATGCATTACAGGGACAAAACTCAAATTATCTCCCAAAGGATGACAGGACTAATTCAGTAAAAATACTAAATTCACTTTAAAATTTATTATTTCCTAGCTCTGATATGACAAGTTTATTAGAGAGTGTCGAAAATTTTTTTGATCATACTACTGCCACTTATTACTATTTCTAATATTATTTGACGAAATAATACTTCACTGTTTCCTTTTTAATACATTAATATAAAAAGAAAAAAATTACAGTATAAATTTGAGAGAATTTGATTAATTTCTATTTCGAGAATGTGATGAAACCCACGTTTCAGACCTTCCTAAATCCGAAAACAGCTTTTCTGTATTATGTCTGTCTGTGAACGCAACTAAAAAGCGTTTTGATGAAGCAAATTTGGTATGAGACTTTAATATAAAAGTTCCTGATTGATATCAAATTTGAAAAAAATGAAGAATACTGAAACAGCAAATTTGTCAACGTATTTATCTTAGAGCAAGTGAATGTAACTATGGCTATTTAAGATGCTGATACTACCCTTTTTTGAGAAAAGATTAACCATCTGCCAATCTGTACTTTCTCGAGAATGTGAATGCTATAATTCAGAAACACACTGACTTAAATAAATGAAATTTCGGAATTTCCATTCTTGTTTTTTCGTAAACGGAGTCCAAAAAGATAAAATTAATTTATATTCAAACATTTCTTAGACTTTATAAACATTTGCGAAATTTATTATAAAAACATGAACGCATTTAAATTTTTTTCCCCGTCGAAAATATATAATTTTTTCAAAAAGAGACCCCCCCCATCCAAAAAAAACAAACAATGATCCAAACCTTGCTACCAACAGCATTGTGTGTAAGATTTCGTGTATGACTATTTTCCGCATGTATTCTTTGCTATTACTCTTCATTACTTGGTGGAAATGTGTTTTAGGCTCACTTGATAAATGTTACGCGTATATGAAGAAGAAAATTAGGAACATTCTCACCTGGTTTTTGTTGTTCCGCTATATATCAAGGATAATACATTACTATGACAAATGACAATATAAATAAATCTGACAAAATAAATAAAAATTAAACAATAATCTTAGCGTGTCGTTTTTATAAAACTTCAAAATGCTGAAAGAAAATCATTATTGAAAATTAATGTCCAACGAAATTAAGATGCATACAATTTCTTACATTTAGAATGCAATATTAAGTGTTTGAAAACATTAAACTATTCTATTATTCTTACGAAATTATAGCAACATTTATTTATTTAAATTTTATAATAATAAAAGCAAGGAATAATTTTTAATGATATCTATGTTGCTATTTGTCCTTTATTCTATGCTACACTTTCACAAAATATTAAATAAACTATCGAAAAATAAACAAGAAATTCAAATTTTGAAGTAACTCATTCAATAGTTTATCGTTCACAAGCCCTCTTTCACGAATTCAACTTCAAACAAGACATAATAATGTGATGCCTAACTTAAGTATTCGTTGAACCTTCCTCTATTAATTATATCTAAATTTATTTTAATTTCAATTAAATTTCTTATTCTATTTTCTTTTACATAGAATTATAATTCTATTTAACTTTCTTTAAATGTTTTTTGTTAATTTATAGTAATCTATCAACGAAATATGCGAGATTTTAATATAAAGAGGGCATCCATTGGAAAGTTAAAGATATATATATTACCATTAAAGTGTATAGTTTAACTACTTCATAGAATAACTAGGTATTTCATTAAATAACTTGTCTAAACAATTAAAGTATGTAACATATGAAAAAATGCGCATTTTTACCTTTCTCTGAAATAACTAATGTCATACTGTTGTAGTGAAAAATAAACAATTTCATTTTTTTTAAATAATTGATCATCAATATCTAAAACCTTTCGAAAAATAAATTTTATCCCTTTTGCGGATGATTAATCAATAAATAATGAGGAAAAGCAGATATTTCTCATATTGCTAACATTATTTAAGCAGAAAGGAAAAAAAAGAACACGTATCAGAATTTTTTAATTCTCTAAGAAAGTAATCAGAAGTAATGTTTTAAAGTTTTATAATAACTTATCAGGAAATATGCGTCAAACGTATACTATCTCGAAGATTAAATATAGTTCTTTCTGATGATATCAATCATATTGGTTTAGTGAGAGTATCAGCTGGAAAGTTAAAGATGTTTTTCTGATGATATCAATATTATGTGTCCTTCATTTTACATAGCCTTACAATTACGACAAAATATTGAACTAACGAAAACTAAATGCGAAATTCAAATTCTGAAGCATTCATTCAACAGTTTATCATTCCCAAATCCTCTTTCAAAGCTCAAACTTCAACAAAATATAACAAATCGATGCTAAACATTAATATTGTTTCAGTCTTCTACTCTTAATTTAATTTTAATTAAATAATTTATTTTACTCTCTTTTATATTAGCTGTTAATTCTATTTAATTCTCTTTAATTTTTTAAAGTTTTATAATAACCTATGAAGGAAATATGCGATAAAGTTATACCAGCTGGAAGATTAAATATATTTTTTCTGATGATATCAATGTTATTTACCCTTTATTCTAAATAAGAATTTCCACAAAATATTAAATAAACTAACGAACGATAAATGAGAATTTCCTATTCTACAGCTTCCATTCAACAGTTTATCATTCATTAATCCTCTTTCAAAGTCCAAACTTCAACAAGTCATAACAAATCGATGCTTAACATTAATATTCTTTCCACTACCGATCATCTTTCAAAAGGTTTTAAAACTCAAGCTGTCTCGAAGCTTTTTATCGGAATGCATTAAATCCTTCGATGTGGAACTTTGTCCTCTTTAAACAAGTGGGAATCATGCAAAACCTTCGTCTCTGACAAGAATTAAAATAAAGCACTTCGCACGAAGTAGCAAAATAAGAGCGAAATTCAATTAGGTGAAGCAAAAATAACAAGAGCAGTAGCAAGTCTGTTGAAAAAGTCTCCCATAAACTTCAAAGTTGTTTTGATTCGGGACTACACTCTTCAATTTCATTTAGAGTCTGTTTTTCTTTTACAAAAATCCCCTAAGAGACTGACGATATTTATCCTTCAAGCTGTTGCAAAACCTACCGAGGTTTAATTAGTGATACACTTTCTATCCTGTTAATTATACATGCATGTCTTTAGGACCAGTTAGGAAACTATCTGAAATGCTTCAGACTTTTTTTTATTATCCCTTTTCGCCTCTTCGGATATCGTTGAAGTTAGAATAATATTGTATCTCATAAATCTTAATCAAGTTGATGGGAAAAAAATCTTTGCTGCAATCAATTTTTCTTCTCGGAGAAATAAATTCGCAAAGTGGAATTTTCAAAAAGGATTTATGGATTATCTTAATTGAGTTTTAATTAGTTCATCCTGATTCAGCCTGGGATGCATCGAAAAGATTAGTTCTCATCAGTATTATTTTCTTTATTGAGACATCGTAATGCTTTTACATTTTCGCTGTTATCTTTTCTCAATTAGTATTAATAAAATCTTTAATTTTAATGAACTATTTACTGTCATCGATTTAAGTGCAAAATGAAATAATATTAAAACTAATAATTTTAAGTGGAAATTGGATTAAAGAAAAGCATAAGGAATGGAATGTCAATTTTTAAGGACTTTTATTTATTTTCTTATGATTTATGTGTGCCAGGATGAAGTTTTACATCGATTTGTCTTTCTTGTTATTCTGATGTGAAATTTCGCACACTTTTCAATAAGAATAAATCACTTAATATTTTTAGAAATATTTCATCAATCTACTAATCAGGTTAAAGTTTGATTCCATACAAATAGTGCCATCTAGTTAACTGAGAAGAAACGTTCATTTCTTGATCTATACTTATAATAAAGCTCAATGTGTGTGTGTGTGTGTGTGTGTGTGCGTGTGTGTGTGTGTGTGTTGGCGCTCTACAGGCCAGACCGTTGGACCTATAGCTACCAAATTTGGTACATGTATACCTTGGAGGTCCGGAATGTGCACCTCGGAGCCCTTTTTTCGAATTTTTAATTAGAATTTGAATTAATTAAAATTTAAGCGAAATTTCGACGTTTTCCCGCTATAACTTCCGAAAATATGATCGCATAAACATGATTATTACATCAATTTAAAGATAAAGAAATTAGCTTTCTAACGGCATCAGTCTTTTTAATTTATAACGAAAAATTCTGTTTTTAACGAATTTTTAAAGAAATATTTTAACTATGTTTTTATCACGTGACTGGATAAAATAAAAGACAACAATGCCGGAAGTTCAAATAAAAAAAAACTATCATCGTAAATCAAGTCTAAAGAAATGCAACTTTCAGCACGTGACTGAATAAAATAAAAGAAACCTAAAATGTGATATTTTCTAAAAAAATAAATGCAAAGCAAAGGTTTCTTTAATCGTTTGCAATATCTAAATCATTTATTCCATAAATCATCTTTATTTACAGTAAAACTGATTGAATTTAGACAGGATATGCATTGAAATCCCGAATTAATGGCATATTTATGTAATCGTTCGCAATATCTGGATCATTAATTTAATACTTTTTTTCCCTTTCTCGCTTTCCTTAAAAAACACATTTAATATTTTGGCAACATCATCGAATTTTTTAAATATTTTGGAAGCATAACCGATGGTTAAAAGTGACTGATTTATAAAATTAAAGAATATTATTAGGAAAAGGTGTACTTTTAGAGCTTTCCGTCCATCATCTTAAAGAAAATATTAATCAATGCCCGGAATTACTTCAAGGCTAATTAATTGAAAAAAATTGAAAAAAGATTTCTTGGCATTAATTATGATGATTCAAATTAAACATAAAGAGGCATATGATTAAAACATTTCTACTAGTTTGTAGACAAATAAATTTCAAAAAATATATTTTAATCAAGTTATTATATTGAGAAGTTAGTACTTTTGCCAAATTGAAAAACACTTTAATGCTGCATCAAAATGTTCTCTGTCTGTTCTTCTGATTTTTGTAAATAAATAATTTGTTGAGTACTGAATTAATAGTGAATATATTTTGTATAAGAAACTACATTCTTTATATGAGATGAGATATAAATGAGTTAGATAGAGTTTAGATGAGCAATAAAAATTGGGAAAAATTTATTTCCCACATATTTTTGCAAAATATACATCTGATTACAATACATCATGAATAAAAGCACAGCAATATACTTTTTTATATTGTCTGTGCGTGACATGCTCTCATTTTTGCACTACGTAGATTTTACAGATTGGTTCCTATGGATTTTAAGAAATTTCTTGTTGAGCAAAACTATATATTATATAACATTTGAGCAAATTTGAATTGTTTTATATTTTTTGTTTTGTAAATAGTAGCTTTGGCGATAACTTTTTTCTCCATCATTGAACTCTGTTACTATTGGGTCGTTCGGAAAGTCATTTCGTATTTTTGTGTCAAAATGAAAAGAAATTTTCGTTTAATGAATAAATTATTTATTAAATTATAAAATTGCCATTCTGGTCTAATACCTTTTGCCATTCTGGTATAATACCTTTTGGTAGTAACATGATTACAGGCTCATAAAAGTTTTGGTATTTGCTGTAAAAAAAACTGATCGAGGTGGTTTTTGGCCTCCTCATTTGAAGGAAAAATTTTGCAAATCAGTTCTGGTACTGATGTACTGTTAACACATCTTCTCCACACATATTGGCTAATTTATTTCTGGCTTGAACAGCATTTTTACCTTTTATAGCAAAAAAGAAAAAAATGACGAAAATGCTGTTTATTGCTCTCCATATTTAAAAGGGCACCATCCAAAAACTAGTGCGAAGAATCAGCTGCACTTTTTCACACTCAAGCCTTGCTATATCAGCTCTTAAAACATAAAATGATTTTGCGGTTTAAGTATGAAATTGGGTGCGAAAAATGCAATTAAATCCTTTGTCAGGAAAAAACGAAATTACTTTCCGAACAACCTAATAGTTAGTTTGGATTTTGTGGCACAAGAGTAATGTCTGGCCATGAAGCGCCAAACGTATGGTTGAAGAGATACAGTAAAGTTCTAAAGATAAAAAAAACAAAAAAATTGTAAAAAACATATATATGTAGATAAAATTGTTTCTAGTTAAATAAGATGGAAGAAAGCAATTTCTTTCAAGAAGGTAAGAATATTTTGATAGGGATGTTCACCCACCAAGTCACGAAAGTTTGAATATGGCGTACCAAAAAGACTCAAACAATAAGGATTAAAAAGTGTACATTCAGATAGAACATGAATGACAGTCAAATTAACATGGTATGCAATGCAGATTGGACATCTCTCTCCAAACAGCAGATATTTATGTGTGAGAAGAATATGGCCAATACGAAGCCGAGTCAATTTGACGTCCAATTTGCGCTCTGGAACAACAGGCCACTGAGTAATGTCAGGCTGACACGAATGCAGTTTATTCGAAATCTGCAATCCCCATGATTCCTTTCATAAATAAAAAAATACTCTGTGAAATATACTTTTTGAATTCAGTGAATGGAATAGATCGTTGTGAAGAAGTGGATGTTGTCTTTGCTGAAGCATCAACAGATTTGAACTCTGTTAAATTCAGACGTTATATAATTTGAATAAATTGTGTCTATGAAACTATAACTGATTTCCATTCATTGTTGGATGTTTTCATTTACCGTTAAATCCATCCATGAAAGAAAAATTTGAGATGCTAGTCTCTGAATTCGACTCCGAAATCCTTTGTACTAGTGCGCCTGCGCCTGGAAGCATGAATTCCACCAAAATGTTTTTCGAACATCAAAAATCAAGCTCGTGGTATTTGCATTTGATTTCTCACACCCCAAAATTTTTCTGAATATGAACTATAAATACATAATATGAATCACAGCCATATGAATAATAAATAACACATTAATATAGGAAGGTTTAAAACTGACAAGGGGTGATGGTGGAAAAAAGTACTTAATGGGTGGAAAATCAAGGTCAAACAATGAATCTCGAAAGAACTTAATCTAAGTACAGCGTATGACTATATAAACAAGGTAGTTACAATGAAAAAAATTCATTAAAAGTGTAGCTGAAAAAAAGATAACATTGATCATAAAATTATTTTTGAACATGAAAGAAGGAAGGAGTTAAAAGAAAAATAAACAAATAAAAGCATTTTTTGGGGTTAAATTCTTTATCTCTCCAGATTTTTGTTTTTATTTTTTCTACAGTTTAGATTTATATTTAAGTGTATATTGTTTCTTTTCGTATGTTGAAATGGTAACGAGTATGATGATTATGCTTATATTGGAGAATTTCCCCTCACCTTAATTACTACATATCTCAGTTTTGAATGTTTGTTTACCAACCGCAGTCACATGTTCCCAAACGCATGCCATCGAGTCGTAATTCTTTGAATGATGGTAGGGTTTTTTTCTTGATTTTATCTTCGAAAAGGAATACTATAATTCTAACCATCCATCATAGTATTAACATCTGTCATAATTCATCATCATGGAAAGAAACCGATAAAAAATTATAAAAGAATTGTTATTGGATTCTAGTTAGATATTAAAACTTTATTTTGTTTTCACCAACTTGCAAAATGAAAGATTTCCTGTGCATTTAAAACATCATTAGTTGTTCAGCTAACGTAAAACAATTCGTTTTTCAACGAACTGTTTGACTTCCATGAATTAGAGAAAGTGGTCTCTCTGATGATGGATGATGTGATATTTTTTTCGCCCCCTATAGAAATCGCGATCTTGAGAACCATTGCGAATGTTACTGGTATTTGAATACAAACACAGGTGCAAAAACATAAATTGAATTCAAATAAAAATGGGTAGATAGTCCAACATAAATATTAACTTCACATATAAAAGTTTAAATTCAAATACAATGGGTAGATAATCCAACATAAATATTAAATTCAAATATAAAAGTGTAAATTCAAATGGAAAAAAAGAGTACATAGTCCAACATAAATATTAAATTCAGATATAAAATGGGCTACATAGTCCCACATGAGAAAGCTTTGTGCTTCGTAGTATAATGAAGAAAATAGAATGCATAACTTGAATATCCTCTTAAAACCGATTAAAATAAATATATGATACCTAATTAAAGATATAATGACGAGATCACATACCCATTCATTTATTTAAGTCATTCCGTTTTTGTGTTAGCGAATTTATATACATGCATATCTACAGATTGAGAGAGGATGAACTTGTTAAAGGTTTTGCGGGTGATGAGGTGCCCACGGGAGGCACCTCATAATTGAGGGTGAGAAGCTTCCTGCATGGTGATTGACTCTCACTGTCCTTGTGGATACACGAAAAGGTGGGGGTCTGGCTCCTCCTGTAGATGATGGGATGTACTTCTTTTGGGAAGAGTTGTATCGTGGCCTGGTGATGGCCCTTAGGACTCAACCACAATTTGTGCCATTGCTATTACTGCTGTGGTCCGGTCATTCAATTTTTCCCGTGTGCATGCCTATGAGGCGGAATTTGTCAGTTTGTGATATATTTACAATTTAGGTGCTTAAAATGAATATCAAATTTATCCTCTACCTTTTTAGTTTTGCAACTATTGATTTTTTCTTCTTTTTTGATATTATACATAGATGCAAATGCAATTTCTGTGAAGGAATTTTGTTCAAAATTTATTAGAAATCGACACATTTTTTTGAAGACGATGCACCAAATTTCATTTGTCTAACTCAAAGCGCTTTTGAGTTATGGTTGATAGTCAGAGAGCGACTACCTCTAATCTTTTTTTTTTCTATTATACAAGACATACATTATGTGAATGAATTTCATCCAAAATTCCTCAGAAATCCACACGTTTTTAAAGACTATGTACCAAATTTCATCCGTCAAGCTCAAAGCTTATTTAAGTTATGTTTTCCCAAATAGTCTGAGAGCAACAAACTGATATTCTTCTAAAAATCTGTTTTTAAGAGAAGAGATGTTTAAAACGTATACAGTTACCAAAACCTTCAGTACTTTAGCAAAATCTTTGTTGATGAAAACAAATTTTTTACACTCCATATATGAAAAAGTAATGAAAAAGAATGGAATTTTTGCTGTTGCCGTGTATGGACATAAAAGTTTTGATCCCATTAATCGCTATAAATGCTTCGTGATCGCAAACTTTTTCAATCTAATTTTAATGGATTTTCTTAATATGACGAATAAATTTATTATACTCAATATAACCCTTTAGAATATATTCTGCGACATGAATTATTCTGTACAATGACTTTGAATCTCTTACATTCAAAAGCGGATCGTTTCGCCACAAAGCGTTGAAGAGGGATTTAACAACTGAACCGTCATCAGAGACAGTTTTCGTTGCATGTTTAAATGGCATAATGGCCCAGCGGGTTCAAATTGAGAACCATTTCACGGAGAGATCACTTTGAAACAGCTGCTTCACAAGTGGAAAATAGCACTGGTAGTTTATTGTTCAGATGCAAATGGAAGACAGTTACGGTTGTCATCAAGACCATATTATATTCTTTTGAATTCTTTTATACTTAATAAATTATGATTTGTAGGAAGGAAAAAAATCAAAAATAATTCAATAATTACGTAAGCGAAGACCTCTATACTTTTAAAATGATAATTAATTAATGGGAGTGAATTTAAATTAAAAAAGATTTTTAAAGTTAATGGTTTGTTCTTAAACTTCGATTCCTATTTCATTTTGCATATAAATTCAGTTCAATGTACCTTTTATTCTCATGAAACATGATATAAAATGAATAGATTTTTTAAAACAGGGGTCTTCAAATTAAGATCTCCACTCAATTTATATGAGTAGGAACAAGATCTAGAATGTATATGTGTCTCTTCACAATTTATAAAAATATGATAGTGAGATTAAAGTATGCGTTAAAACACATGGGAATAACATGATAAAATTTTGCACAATATAAAAGCAAGAAAATCGTTTCGAATGATAAGAAATGAAGAAACAAAACAAATCTCTTTTTAATATTTAGATGATAAAGATGATTTAATTTTTAACGTACTATTCCGACTTTTGACATCCTCAAATATTATGCTTTTATGCAGATAACAACACAAAATAAGACACTGCTTTCACCATGAACATTAAATTCAGTTTGCGTAGTTATTTTTAAACATTTATTGTATATATATTTAGAAAAAACTAAATAATTCGTCTCTGAAAAAAAATTCCATGGATTTTTCTTTTCAATGGAAAAATTTCCTTTCCAGAGATGAAGTTGGTCATTACTGGTCGTTCATTTCTACAAACTGTTCATTGAAGAGTCAATTTTTTTTAAAAAAAGGGAGATGTCAGGTTTTTTAATTACGGGGAACCCTGCTTTAGAGATTGTTTATGTATTAAGAAATTGAGTTCAAAATCTAAAAATCGTTTATTCATACAAAAAGTTTTTAAAACAAAATATTTTACACCTTCTTGTTCCAGGTATTGAATAATTATGAAAATCTTCCAGTATAAAAGATATTTCAAAAAGTTCTCATCTCGATAAATAGCAAGCAAAAATGATCGAGTGCTCAGATTTTTATTTTTAAAATCTTGTTAGGAGTCTTTGTTTCATAAAGTAGCGCAAAAAATCTAGTGTGCACTTTCGACTTCTTTTAAAACCAAAATTTGATTTAGAAAAATAGTTTTAGTTAGCAGATTACATATTAAATTTCTATTTATATAAATTACCACGATTCTGAAGTGTATTCAAATCCTGTAAAATTAGAAAACAACTGTCAGTCAAATCTTAGGCGTATTTGACTTAAAATTTGATCTATTCATTGGATAGTGAATTAAATTTCATTTTTAACTTTCTTGTATTCTAAATATATAAACAAAAATTATTCTAATTGCTAAAAATATATGAACTCGAGATTTTAATGATTCTCCAAGATTCGAACCTTCCTGAATTAGAAAGATATATTTCATTAACACGTTTTTATTAATCATCTTTCTTTTCTGTAGTTCATTGTATGTTTTGTAATCAATTTTAAATTAAATTCCCCATGGGTAAAAGACCTTAAACTTTAAACAAATGAATGACAAAGCTAACTATATGAGTTTTTTTCCTTTCTGTTTGGCTTTGTGGTACAAATTTTGGAATTAAAAACTTTCTTTACAAACAGATGGCGCCATACCAAGTCATTAGCTCATCATACAATTAATTAAAAATCTATTGTAAAATTTTCGCACCCTGAGAACTAAGCTGCTGAAAATAATTATTTGAATTAAAAAAATCAACATGCTGTCTTCTTAAAACATACCAGGAAGTATAAATAATTTTCCCCGACTTAGTTATAACTCTATTCAGAAAATCTCAAAAATTTGTATGGTGTTAGGAATCTGCAAGAGATTCTATATAGATTTATTAAATGAAGTTTGGTTTACAGTTTCAGCATCCTATCAAATTTTGAAACAAATCTGTCAACGGTTTGTTCTTTCTTATAAATATTTTGATAACTAGAAAACGGACATAGGACATATTTTAAAAATTAAGTTTAATATTTGATTTTGCGACTACTGTTGTGATTCGATGATTTTTATCACTTAGAAAAAAAAAAGATGTTTTAAATGCATAATCGATTTTCTGGTATTTAATTATTAAGAACATATCAAAGATAAATCGCCAATTAAAAATTACTAAATTCATGCCGAATATCAATTGTAATTATTATTCATTTATAGCATTCGATTGATTCATAATTAACAATTTTTTGCTTTACTGTACTGTAATTTATCAAATCTCGCATGTGTGTAAGTGCATTTTAATCATAACTCAATTATGCTTTATTAAAATACTTGACGATTATTTAAATATAAAAACAGTTTAAATTGCTTTCACACCTGAACTAACTAATGAAAACATCTCTTGCATTAATATTATCAATCAACATCGTACTGACCGTTGATTATTTAACTCTGAAGGCTGAAATAATGCGTTTTAATCAAGAAGCTTCATTGAAAAGTGAATTATGTCATAACTTGAGCTGTAGAAACAAGTTCAATGTGAGTTCTTCTAATCTTTCGGCTTTTCCTGATTTTTTTTTTCTTTAGAGTTTCGGACAAATTTTATACTCTAAATTCTCAAGTGTATTTCACTCTAAATCTCTCTCTTCCACTAAAACGTTTCTCGCATTTAAACTCAATGATTTCCAGAAGCTAGTAGGGTGTGACTGCCATCCTAAGGCTTTCGAACTTTGTGCACTTACTGGGAAGGTGTTACGTGGAGTCTTAGAAAATTTTGATGCCAATTTTACTTAACAGTATCAAAATGCATTTGTTGTGATTGGATTTTTGATTTTTCCCGATGGTTTTCTGTTTTGTTTTTTTGATTAAAATCTGTTATCACTTATTTCTCTGTTTGAAATAAAAATTGTGATATTTTCAGAATAATTCACCATTACAATCTCAATGAGATTTGAGACACAATTTAGAAATGTACTTTAACAGATGGCTTAATTCTAGATATAAGTAAGAAAAATAAGCAAATGACGAGGAACTTTTAAGAAAATTTAATTCTCCAAGTTAAGAAAGAATTTATTCAGAGATTAGAAGGTCCTAATACATGGGAAATGCTGAACTAAGATGGCTATACAATAATAAAAGTAAAAATGAAATCTACGATTGCAAATGTCAAGTTATTATGTGAGAACATTATTTTTTAAGTCATTATTTCTCTTAATCAATTAAAATCATTAACCAATTCAAACCGGTTTGAAACAACTTCGAAACTTCTCTATCGGTCTCTATTTTCCCACCCCTCACGATGTATATATATGCGATTTCCAAATGATAAACTATTTACCAATAAATTTTTAAATAAAAATTATATAGATGTTTATGAAAACAATATTTTTACAAATACATGCGATTTTTTTATTTCTGAGATCATAAAACAGATTCATAATAGATTAATATTAGAACAGGAGTCAAATCATTCAATGTTTCACACTTAAGAAAGAATGAAGTAATATTTCTCCACAGGTTGAAAGAGGAAATACTTTTATCAAAACTGTTATTGTACACGAGTGGTTACTTTGAACATATTAAAAAAATAATTTTTTAAATTTCCTCCTAAAAAATACATTCCATGGAAATAATAACTATGATGTCATAGCTCAACCTTTTAAACACGCATCTGCTGTCAAAGAAGTATAGGTAATAATAAAACAATACTGGTAAAAGCAGTTATAAAACATATATGGCATTAAAAGATGATGATGAATATTCTCATTTATGCTTTATTCATTGTTTACGCGATTTCGTGTTTCGATTATTCATTGCCTTCAATTATTCAAACCCTCCAAACGAAAACAGGATTATGTTCTCAAATGACAATAGAGTAAGAACTCAGACCGTGAACTCAAGGATGTGACAGAATTTGTTTCATCACGGCCACTGGAATTCTGGGAAAAGGGAGTCCTTCGGCTCGTGAATCAATCGTTGTGCTCAGTCCTATGGTTTATACTTTGAATAAAGTCTTCATTTATACCCACAATGACGTTTTTTACCTTTTCATTTGAACAACCCTAGTATAAATTTAAAATACCACGTTTTGAATTCATTCTCTAGAGATTACAAACTTTATTTTAATGATTCCAAAGAATAAAAATCGAGGATTCTTCGAGATTTCAGATTCTATTTTGCACAAATAATTATCATTAAAATTTGAATGTAAATTGAAATCCTATGAAGTCTTGTTTAAACAGACTTGTGAAAAAAATAATTTGCGTTGATGAAAAAAAAAACAGATTAAAAATATTTTCAATTTGGTTTTTTCTTTAAAAAATGCATAAATGAATATTTTTACATTAAATTTTGATCCCAAAGTTTTTTAAACAGGAAAAAAAATGATTTCTACAATTACAGAAACGATATGCTTAAAAGCAAAAATTATTCAGAATTTTGTACAGTTCAGATCTTTTGGTCAAAGCGATGTAAATTTCACAATTATTTATCTATTTGGTAATGGATATGCACTAAGACTTTTTTAATTGAAATATTTTTTAAATAAAAATTAATTGAAATTTAGCTGTTATTCATAGTTGAAAACTTATTAAAATGAAAGAAAAACTGATTTTTTTTTCACTTAAAGACTGTTTGAAAATGATTTTTCTACAATAAAGTGCTCTGACGCTATCTTTATTTAAAAAGCTTGTTATAGTTATTAATATTTTCCAACAGGAACTTTTGAGCTAATTTCTTTGAATTTCTTCGTTTTTATACTTTTTAGGCACGTCTTTATTTTCATTTACTGACTAAGTATTATTTTCACTGAATAAAACCATATAAGATCAATATCTTTGTTATTTTGTTTTCAAAGTAATATTTTGCATTATTGTGGTTTATATATAAGTGCGGTAACTTTTTTGAATTTCTTTGGTTTTATATTTTTTCTGACAATTCTTTATTCTCATTTATTGACTTTTAACACCTTTAGTACACCAGTCAATATCCTTTTCCCTAAATAAAAGAGTACACGATCAATATGTTTGTTACTTACTTTTGAAATCAGTATTTTACATTATTGTGGTTTATACAAACGAGTCCAAACATACTTTAGCAGACACGTGGCCAAAAAGAAGAAAGTTTTTAAAATTTAACTTCAATTTATTTCTGAAAGGAAGAATTTTTGTACAAAGAAGTGATGCGGTGATAAAATGACATCTCTTTACATCGCGACGCGAGAACAAAACGACAGCAATTTTCCCTTTCACTGATTTTACTATTAAATTCTATAGGAATTTCTTCGCCACGTGCCGATGTAGGAAAAGGAATTTTAGGTATCTTTGAAAAGTATGAACAAGTGTTAGGGATTTCTAACTCCAAAGGGAAAAGACTCTAAAGACTGAAAAGACAAGAAAAGTTGAAGAAATTTAAAAAAAATGAAATCTACAATTAAAAATTTCAAGTTATCATGTGAGAAAATTATTTTTTAAAGTCATTATTTGTTTTAATCAATTTAAGTCATTAACCAGTTTAAACCGGTTTGAAACAATCATCACTATTGGTCTCTATCCTCCCTACCTAAATATATATGCAAATAATATATAAATGAATATAAATATAATAAATATAATGAATAGATATACACTGATGGAAAAAAAATCCTAACTCTAGGAAGGAGCTGTGCTAGATAAACGAAATTTGGTAGACGTGTTTATACATCTGAAAGATGACGTCGATTCAAATTTTGAGCTACGTCATCTACAACCAGCATTAACCGTCCCAGCATTGACAGCCCAAGTGCAACAGGCATGGAACTCCATCCCACAAACTGATATCCGACACCTGTACGACACAATGCATGCACGTTTGCATGCTTGCATTCAAAATTCTGGCGGTTACACCTGTTACTAATATACCAACATTTCACATTTGAAATGGCTCTTCTCGATAATGGCTCTACCTGTGATCTTGAAACTTAATCAATTAAATATGCTACCTAGAAAAATGTATTCCTAAAATTTCATTACTGTACAATAAATTTTTCTTGGTGTTGGGATTTTTTTCCCATCAGCGTATTAATGAATATATCATTTTCAAATGATAAACTATTTACTAATAAATTCTTAAAAATATTAATATATATATAATTTTTATGATTTTTTTTGTAAGCACAAACTGCCATTTTCTAATTTCTGAGATCATAAAACATTTTCATAATGGATTAATCTTAGGACAAGAATCAATTTTTACAATGTTTATCACTTAAGAAGGAATAAAGTGATATTTTCCCATTGAGAAAGAGAAAATATTTTGATCAAAACTGTTATTAAAGTTTTGAGTGAAGTATTTTGAGAAAATTAAATTAGTTATTTTCCTCCAAAAAATTAACATTCTATGAAAGTAACACTATATGTCCCACATATCATCTTTCTAAGTTAACCTTTTATAAATACATCTGCTGTCAAAGAACTATACGTAATAATAAAGCAAAACAGGTAAAAAATATATGCGATGAAATGATGTTGATGAATATTGCTATTTATGCTTTTTTTCGTTGCCTATGAGATTTTGAGCTTCAATAATTTTTTGCCTTCAATTATTCAAAACATTCTAACGAAAACAGGATCATGCTCTCACATGAAAAAAATTATTTTTATTCATATAATAATTTTAGAGTAAATGATGCTCAAGTTTAGTGACACAGTTTAAATAAAGATTTTTCAAGGGGAAAAATTGAGTTATAATGATGAATTATTGAGTTTTTGCACGCACACAGAGAGAAAGAGAGAGAGAGCATATTCAGTAATAACAAGATGACATGCACAATAATTAGTTTCATGCATAGATATCAAAAAATTCCGATTTTTACTTTTATTGAAACTTACACATCATGAAGGTACAGGCTGTATAACACCGTGCGGATGCATATTCTACTAATAATTGCAATAAAAAAGAATAAACAACAAAAATAAATTGAAAAATACAATTTAAAAACTTTTAAAAACCATGATCTTTTCCATAAACATCATCAAATTAGTACAATGGGTAAACAATTTAAGATCAACATTTTCTAAAAGATACAAATAAATTCCAAATCATTCTATTACAATTTAGGTATTTCTATTGGATTCAATTTACATGGAATTTTACAGGAAATTTATTCAGTGAGAGAGACTCATTACATTTAAAATTCAATTTCGTTATCAAAGGAATTGGAAATTGAATATCCGTTGGAATAGAGCGTCAATTTACAATTTTATTCTCAAAGATTTGTATGATATAAGGCTAGTCTGCAGCTTTCACCTTTGAAATAATAATATGAAATAAGAAATTTAACTGATTTTATGATTTATGAGGGAATTAATTGCTTTGAGATAAAATTTAAGCTTATATATTTTTAATTAACTTCACTTATTTTGTTTGTAAAAGCAGATATTTGGGAAGAGATTTTTTAAACTACTTATTTCTTTATGTTCAAGAGTTCTGAAATTATATCCAGCTGTTTATGTTCTGAGAAGAAATATTTTGATATTATATTATCAATTAATCGATTGATAAGTTAACATTCAATTACGTAGACAACAGTTTATATGATTCTGAATTTTAAATCAGCTGGAATGGCCTGCCCAAAACTTTCTTGAATTCTCTGTACTTATTTTGTTACCCACCAAAACGCCTTGCATCTCACTGGAATACAATAGTTAGGAAATAGTTTTTGGCGTGAATTTAATTTTTTTTGTGGAATATATTGTGTCATTATTTGTAAGGCATTTGGTAATTTATCTGTTTGGCGATTTAAATAGTATTCTAAAATCGAATTAGCGTTTTAGACATGTTTTTTCCAACAAATAAATTTTTTAAAAAAGACTGCATTTGTAGTAATAAAATGCGGTATCAGATTTGATATTTAAACCATCGCCTTTTTGAATTATCATCCTTAAATTTTTCTGAAATTGCATACAGACAGACAATTTAACCATACTTAGATTTAGCTCAAAATCTGACAGATATATACACTTTAGATGTTAAATCTGTGTACCGAATTTTGTCCATTTAACTCTATTTGTTTTATAATCAACGTGCGAGCTCATATTTAAACAGACTCACAAAGGGACGTCTTTTGAACAAGTGTTACTCTAAATTTAATAGAAATCTGCAAATTCTGTTTAAAGACTGTATCATTCATCTGCCTCAAAGAGTTTTTTGAGTTATCTTTTTCACAGACAGAAAAATGAACGTTTTCTAAAAATTCATTTTTCAAATTCAAGGAAGTTTAAGCCGAAGAGACAACCAAAAATCTGGTGTTCAAATTTTTTGACTATATTTTCGCTAAAAAGGGATAAATACTTGTGTAATATGCCGTAATGAAATTTATAATTCAGAAATTCACTTTGCTTTTACTTCAAAAGTTTTTAAATTTTTTTAAAATAATGTAAAAGGATAAACTAACTATAAAGAGTTAATTCTCATCCTCCAAAGCATCCTGAATAATAAGAATAATAATAAGTAGGACATTGACGCGAAGTTTTTGACTGTTTGACCGGTTGACACAAAGTTTTTGACGCAAGGTGTTTTTTCATTATATTACATATAAGAGAATGTAACTTTTTTTTACCACATTATATATAGTACGAAATAATAAAATTTATTATAAGGTTAAAAATATAAACCATAAAATTAATTTCAGGATATACATATTGTTACGAACGTGTGGTTTTGCTTTCCCGCTATAATACTGTCATCGTAAGGAAGAGAGTTTTACAGTAATGTGTATTGGATTGTGAATGGGTGTGACGTCAGAGGTCCCAAGGCTTGGCGACCATTTGGCGACTTGGCGACGAATTTGGCGACTTTGGCGACAAAATGGAAAGTACCTGAAACATCGAGAATTTTCCCGATCCGTCCACTAGGACCCGAGATCCATCCAGAACGTTCCTGGTTGGTCCAGAAGATGTTAGCCCCGCCCACCACCGGTATATATAAGGAAGAGGGCTCCAGTGGGAAGTCAGTGTGAATCAATCGAGACGGATAAAGTCGAAGCGAAGCAACGGAAAAAAAAGAAAGGAGGAAGAATCCAGTGGAGTCAAGCCGAAGTGCGGCAGTGGAGATAAGCCGAAGCTGTACGGCCTGGTGTTCAACAACGAAGACAAGTAGCGCTGTGGAGTTTATCGAGAAGACCTAAGAGAGAGAGGTCTTGAACTGTGGAGTCCTGAACGGAGGACTGCTAATCTCTGTGTAGCATATACTGACGAAGCCTGTGTCGTAGCCCATTGTGTCGTCGTCGGGAACGGAGCTGTCCCGAACTAAGGAGTAGTCCCGTTGTGCGAAGTAGTGAGTCGACAGCAGAGGCAAGAAGAGACAAAGGAATAGTTCAGCCTGTTCTGGAGAGACCCAGGAGGTGTAAAGCGAATCCCATAAAGATTCCCTCTCCGGCTGAATCCTGTCTAGTCGCTCTGTGGACATTGTCACTACAGAATTTCTGCCTGTGGACTATTATCTGCAGTGTGCTGTCCTGTGTGTACGTCTCGACTGTAAATAGTTGTCTCCTGTACATAGTTGTGAATATTTGTCGTCTGTGTGCTGTCCTGTCCTCGTCCTGTTAATAAACGTCTGTGTTGTGTTCGTCAACTAAAGGACTGATCATTGATCACTGTAGTTCATCCTCATCTCTAACACCATACACAACCACTATATACTACGGGGTAAAAAAGAACCCGACGGATTTTTAGGATATAAGAAATCCGTAACAATATATTTTTTTTATTGTGCCGTAAAAAATTTTAAAATATTTTTAAATCAAAAATATAAAATCGAACACAATATATATTTAGCCACAATAATATTATAATAATAAAAATTTTAAAGCTAATTAAAGATTACAGGTATATTATATAAATAAATATTTCAAAAATTTTAAATTTTGAAACTTTTCCTTACAAGAATTAAATAAATTTTCTATCAATATTACATTGTCTAATCATTGCACTTTTACACAAGTATGTTACAACGATTGTAAACACAATTTTTATGCGCAATGATATTATTGTTTTTGAGAGAAAATTTAAAAAAAGAGTACACTTATAAAACCAGAACATTTATGGACTAAAGGACCTTTAATTTTATTTTTATTCAATAAAATTAAAATAAATTTATTTCTTATTTAAAAAAAAATATTTTTTTTTGCTCTTTTATATTTTCGACATCTAAACTTTACTGATGTATAAAAAAGTACATAAAAACACAAAATTTCTTTTGTCTTTCACACATGGACAACATATCCTTAAATTTTACTCTAAAGCTACCTTTAAATGTTGGTTTCCACTTTCATTTAAATGTATTCATTTAAAAATAATTGAAGCAATTCTATGCAGAAAGGCGAAAGTTTTCCTGATGCTTTTATTTCCTTATTTAAAGATGTATTCAAGACTTTGTCACATTGACATGAAAAGCAATTTAATTCGTCTTTAGAAATAAAATTCCATGTCTTGTCTTTGACTACAAACTAACAAATTTATTAATGAAATTCTGGTTAGATTAAGAAATTCCAAAATATATTCATTAAATCTTTTCAATGATGAAATTCCCTTCAGTTGAATTTTCTGCTCTAAACTTTCTTATTCTCTGTTTACAACCAAACTAAATTATAATGAAATTCCTTCCAATTCAGTTGTTCTTATTCAAATGATGCTTCAACGATGTTGCTCTACTATAAATTACTTTTCACACATCTGGCTAATTAGTCCAAAAGCCATTACATAATATTTCAAGCAGCTCGAGATTAAAATGTCTGTACCAGAAGTTAATACTTGTTTTCTCAATCAGTTAAATAATCAGTGCAATGCCATTTATCTCAATGAAATTTAAGATAATTCTTGAAAGTTGACAAATTAGCGCTTTAAAAGCAAAGATTAGAGAGGAAACGAACAAGTTGGGAAAGATGAACGAGTGTGTTGTTAGAAAAGTGTGAAAAGTTACCTATTCAACTAATTAGTAGTTATTCACAAATTCTCAGATATTTTGAAGGATTTAATTACAGCTAAAACAGTGGTCATGCTAAGTTTGTTATTCTAATTTAACTGGAGTCTAAATTTTATTTGCGATTATTGTTGATTTTGAATTCATTCTTCTAATTCTTTAAAGTTTCGTAGTGTGGCTATCGAAGATATAATTGTCTGTGATAATTTAGTAGCATATTTCTTAAGAGCATATAGAGAAATATATGGTAGAATCATGAAAAATTTGGCTTTAAAAAAATAAAGACGATAAACTTCAGACCTAAAATTAGAGTCTCCAGGCACAAGCAATTTGTGATCCGTGATCAAGTGAGACAGATAATGTGAGTTTTATGTTTTATGATATAATAATTTGATCAAAACACTCCCAAGATGTTTAACATTTTCAATGCTACCGACGAGAAATCTCGTTTTTTAGGTACTTCCGTTGATATTTGTCTTTTCATGGAGTTTTTTTTAATCTAATTCATTCCTGCGATGAATGTGTTAAGATTAAATAAATAATCTTTTTAGTGGACGAATTTAATTTCCAATTTTTTGTTGTTACTTATGATACTTTACAAGTCCTCTGACTGAAAGATGTCAGCAATCGCTACGACTTCGCTACTTCATGCTTCACATTTGCTTGCATAACCTCTTTTTACCTGGGGGTACACACTAACACTACTCACAGATAGAACCCAGAATAACAACCATGCCCAACAACCAACTCGAACCCAGGTCTCCTAGATCACGAGGAAGACAAGGTACCCCTATGACAGGACGCCGGCATTTTTCCCAATTTAATTGGAAGAAACAAAAAGACGAGAAATCTCGTTGATAGAATTAGAAGTGTTACACTAAGGCTCTTTCTTCTTGTTAAAGAGGCTTTATTCCTCATTCTTCAGATTAATACTATTTTGAATACATTTCCATATAATGTATCGTTGACTAAAGTCAAACTCCTTTATTCAAATATAGTGAAGTTTATAAATAAATTAAATGGCTTTTTATTTTCACTTTGAGAGCAGACATTGTAGAAGCAATATATCAACAACTATAACGTTTCAATCTGAACTATATTATGAAAACACATTAAGGATGAAATTATGAAACTTCAAAGTAATAAATTAAAGAAACATAATTATACAGCAGCATAATTTTGATGACTAATGTCTGGTTAAGTTATGGTTAAGAATATTAATTGTAATGTCTTTAGAAATTAATAATTTTCAGGTCCTCATCCGAACAGAATATAAAGGTTTCAAGGAAAATCCCATGTTACTAAAGTACTTGTAGCACGAATAAAAAGAAAATACTTCTCTTATTTAAAAAAAGAGTGTGATACACACATCTTTACCTTAACTTTGAAAGAAATATGCCAAATAGAGTCTCAATTGTTTCTAAAATACCTAGAGCACTAATCAGAAAAGAGAATTTAAAAAAGGGTTATGGACGTCATCATCTGAACTTTGAACAGAACATGCCATCATTTTAAAGCACTTGCGCACCCAGACATTTGAAAAGAGTACTTTAAAAGTATTAGAACTTATAGCAGAATATTTAAATGACCTAAGTTTGGTTAAACCGATGCTTAAGCAAATTATTTACAGATCTTAAGGAACCGAAAGTGAATCGTTATTTGAATTTTGAATAGAAACTAAAGTTCCAAAGAAAAGCTCACATATTACTAGTGTACCCTATAGTACCATTTTAAAAAAGAGTGCGTTTAAGGAAGTATAATTTACAATAGCACAAAAAAATAAGTCTTTTTGCTGTTCAAGCCAAGTTAAATCAATGGTTAAGCAAATTATTTGTAGATATTTAGCTATTCATGTTGTACACATCATCGTCTGAACTCTGAATCTAATGTTCCAAAGAGATTCCCAGTACTAAAGTACTTTCAGCACTAATTAGAAAAGTGTGCTCCATAAAAACTTTAAAAAAGTGTATATAACGTTATCATATGAACTTTATATATATGTCTGAACTGTATACAATTTCAAATTGAATCCCATTATATAACTAAAATGCTTAGAACGCTTATCAGAAAAAGTACATTCAAAGGAGGGAATTTTACATCAGCACTTTTAATATGGCCCATATCTAATTAAACCGGTACCTAAGTCAAATTTTTTTGGCTATCTTAAGAGATTGATGCTGTATAAATCATCATTTTAATTTGAATTTGCACAGATTCCAGAGTTAATACGGTATTAGATTATTTATAGCTCTATTTAGAGGAGAGTGTCTTTAAGGAAGATTATTTTTAGCGTCACTAATAAAAACTGGTATTTTTCTGATTCAAAGCAGGATAAATGGATGATTAGGCAAATTATCTGCAGGCCTTTAGATTTTGGTGATGCACACGTTATCATTTGAATTTTGAACAGAATCTAAAGTCCCAAAGAGAATCCCATTACTAAAGTACCTACAGCACTAATCAAAAAAGATAATTTTTAAAAAAGTGAAATATACACGTCATCATTTGAACTACGTATATACGTCTGAATTGTATAAAGCTCCAAAGGAAATCCCATGTTACCAAAGTACTTAGAACACTTATCAGAAAAGAATATTTTCAAAGTAATTCATCTTACAGCAGCATATTTAAAATGGGCTGTGTCTACCTAGCACTCTTTAGAGGAGAGTACCTTTAAGGAAATATAAATTACGCATCACAAATAATTTCTTGACCACTCAAGTTAGCTTAAATCAATGATTACGTAAATTTTTTGCAGGTATTTAAATTTTGGAGATGTACACGTCTCAGTTGACTAATGAACAGAGCCTAACGTTCCAAAAGAGAATTCCATATGGTACTAGAGTACATATAGCACTTATCAGAAGTGATGTGTCAATAATATAAATTCACCATAAAGTCAAATGTGACATTCGATGCTTTATTATTCTTTTCAAGTAAGCTTTTAGTTTCTTATGGTGTTCTGAGAACCCTCCTGGAAGTGCTATCGCAATATTTCTTGCAATTTCTATAGCTTTAATTGTCTTAGAGGCTGGCAGTATTATAACCAAAAGCCGTACAGTAAAGTCAAATACAACAGCCACAAAATACAAATAAAATAAATAATCTTCGCTCGTGTTGAATGCAAACACATGACAGGTCTTAAATAATTTAGCACTATGGATATAACATATATGAAAGCTGGATATGATAGAAAATCATTCACAGAAACAATGATTTTCGATAACTCAAGTTAAGCATGGAATATGGCTAGGTAATTATTTGATGAAATGAAATTTCTAGATCTTGGGGAAAATCACATATGTTTCTAGTCTACCTATAACACTGTTTAGAGGAAGAAGTATAATTTACAGCAGTACGAATAAATAACAAGTATTTTAACTGCTTAATCCTGGTAAATCGATGGTTAGGAAAATTATTTGCATGTTTTTAGATTTTTGTGATGTACACGTCATCATTTGAATTTTGCACAGAGCCTAATGTTCCGAAGAGGATCCCATAGGTTACTAGAGTACCTATAGCACTTATCAGAAGAGATTTGTCAATAATATAAATTCTCCATAAAGTCAAATATGGTATTTGATGCTTTATTCTTCGTTTCACGTACGCTTTTAGTTTCTTGTGATGATCTGGGAACCATCCTGGAAGCGAAATAGCAACATTTCTTGCAATTTCCATAGTTTTATTCGCCTCAGAGGCTGGCAACATTATCATCAGAAGCCATATGGTAAAATTAAATAAAACTGCCACAAAATACAAATAAAATAAATAATCTTCTTTTGGGTTGAACACAAGCACATGGCAGGCCCAAAATAATTTAGCACTGTGAGCTATAACATGGACGAAAGCTGGATATGATAGAAAATTATCCACAGTAACAAGTATCTTAGCTAAATCAAGGTAAGCATGGAATACCTCTTGGTAGTTATTTGATGCTATTAAATATCTAGATCTTGCGGAAAATACAGAGCATAATATAGAAACATGACGGCAAACAAAATGGTAATAACCTGTAAAAGATGCACTCAGTACCATAAACACTAAAACAGTCAATATGTGTCGTAC
The DNA here is from genome assembly GCA_026543055.1 of Argiope trifasciata. Lineage (NCBI taxonomy): Eukaryota > Metazoa > Arthropoda > Arachnida > Araneae > Araneidae > Argiope > Argiope trifasciata. Next base: position 6,343,903 of record JAPMOQ010001131.1, on the reverse strand, counting down.
ATCAATAAGAAACAAGCACAGTTCTTTGAATTGCTTAGGAAATTTTGTAGAACTACGAATACGATTATGTGATTGAATTCTTATGTTAGAGATAAAATATATTGCCACAAAGCCAATTGTAGCTATTATAAAACTAATATAAAATATAATCATTGCCCTTTTCAGTGATTTTCGCCTGTGGTGGGAGTTTAATATTATGAACAGTTTTGACATTTTTCTAAGTATTGCTTTTATACACGCACGAGATTGAAACATAAAAAAGTGAGCAGATATCTGAAGCAAAAGAATAATGAGAGATGTGACTTCCCTTTTTTTATGTGGCAACAGCAACACCAGTGCGATCTGAGACACTGTAACGAAGAGTAATGTGAAATTGAAGAAATATTTTGGAGAATTCCAGAGCCATTTATAAAGCTTCTTTTCCTGAAAAAACTTAGGAAATGATAGTGTTTCCATTCCAAGAAGATGAAATATTATCAAAAGTGGCAAATAAATCTTCTCCAAGAAATTTTCAGATTTTTTCATTTTAATAAGAATTGATTGTAACTTTTCACTCTTCGACTGCGAACGAAAGTAGAGCCGAAGCAGAAGTATATCAAGTAGAAAATGACATAAGAATTATAAAAACCCATCAAAATTAGGTCAAACGTATTTACTAAAGTCTATTGGATATCAAGAACAATATGAACATCATAAATATTCAATGATTTCCTTTTAATTTTGATATGTCACAGAAACGGTCTAAGATTGGTTGTAGGTAGAAACCAAAAATGAAGCATAATTTATTATAATTATATTGAAATAAAATAGAAAATTAATCTAAATTCATTTATATGTTTTAAGTAACATGTATTTTGAAAGAAAGGCAGCTTTTCCCATTAATTCTTTTCGGTTGGGGCATACAAGCAACCAGTGAAATAATATCTCGGTTGTCATTTACTTCAAAAATCATTTACCCACCTACGACGATGAATTGATGAAATATAATCATTTTGATATTTTTCATTGCATTTTTTATGTCAATTTTAATTATGTCACGCTATGTGAGTATGTTTTCCAAAATTTAGAAAGGGCCACTGCCTTTTACTTCATGAGTTCACATTTAACATTGCATTCGAGAATAATTTTTATGGAAATATTACTTTTTTTGCTGGAGTCGATTGCTGGAATTGGATTTTATAAGTTTGGCGATGGGCTTAGTGAACAATTTAATTGATTGAAAATTGTTATGCAGTTATAAGTATTATTGATTTTAATGTACATTTTTTATTTGTTAAGGCTACAATTAAATATGTATAAACGATTGCATCGGATATGATCGCATATCATCGCATACAGATTTAAGATTTTTAACTTTATAAATGAAATTTAAGGGGACAGTGGATTCTATTCTTCTAGGAATTATTCATTTGGGGTTATGAAATTTTTCCATACATATGTATGTATTAAGATATAAATATGCTAAATTTCTTTAAAAAGCATTTTAAAATTAAATATATTTTTAAAAAAATTAAAAGATATATAATTTTGAGAAAATTTAAAATATTCCAAGCTGCATAATATTAAATTCTTTCTATTATTTTTTTTCTTATTACCCAATATACATTTATATGGAACAAAACTGCGATTGATTTTGAGACTCTGATGAAATGCTGATTTTTTTAGAAATATATTTATGCTTACTGAATATTTAGAGGAATTTTATGTTTTTTGAACCAAAATTGATTTTTAATTTGCTAATATCATCGACAGATAAAATGCATACCTCATTTTCTTTTAATGTTTAACTGAACTCTTATTATCCATTTCATTTAATTTATTAAGAGAGCTGAAACGTTTCAAAGGCATTTAAATATAATTACAATACCATTTTGAGAAAAATGAGTAAGGACTTATTTTCCTCCTAACCCTTCAAATATTTGTTTTATTGAACAATACATTTTATAACATTATTTTAGTGGAGTATAAACTTATATTTTGGTGATGAAAAGATAAAATAAAATTGAAGTAAGCAAAAATGGATGAAAACATGCGAAGTCCACTGTTCCCTTAAGCTAGTAAAGATTGAACCCATTTATTGAAAACTCAACAAATGTTCAATATATTTATCAAGGTTGTGTCTTCACTTTCTTATAAACACTGTACATTAAGAGAAAGTGTTATAACCACTAAATAACTCAAATTACAGATTTGTTGAAACTCTATGTTTTATTGGTCTCTAAGTACAAAAAAAAAATAATAATTATGTTTGTATGGCTATGTAAAAACAAAACAAAAAAAATGATAAAAAGCACTGAGAAAAGATTGAAATCTAATATGGAGTCTAAAATTTGAAGATTTCTATTTAATTCTAAACAAAAACAGTTTTAGGGAAATATATTTGTCTGTCGATAGGCTAGTAAAATCGCAGAAATATTACAAAGCATAAAAAAGTAAATAAATAAGATTTGAAATGAATTATTAGCACTTTGCATTATATATGTATATGAAATTTTAAATATTCCATCAATGGACTGACTACTTGTTTATTAATCTGTTCATTTATGTCTATATAAACTCAAAAATGCAATGACTTAGGTACATGAAATTTGATATACAACTTAGTTGCCATAGTTGCAGTTTTGCAATATATTTTGACCTTAACTAGTCAAAAATAAAGCGCCCAAAGTGTAAAGTTATTTTTTTTCACTACATTTCGAAGCACAAAATGCTAAAATGCACGAGACATTCAAAATAAAATTTTGAGCCTTCGAAGTATTTACTGTCATGTTTTAAGTCCGATATTTTCATATGTGGAAAGGATATGATATTTTTATATGAAGAGGAAAATTTCAGCATTAGCATTTGGAAAGCATTCGATTTCACAATATGAATTTTATAATTTCTTCCCAATTCATAATCGTAGCTCACATTCATTAATTCTTTAAATGTAGGTTACATTCAAAATAAATTTCATTTAAACTTGAAAAAGACGACAATTACAAATCAACTGCTTCTAAAATTAATATTTTACATTTTAAATTCTTATTATAACGTTCACAAAAGATGTTCCGAATTAAATTTCAAATCTTTAATCAACATCTGTTTACATTTTAAAATGAATTCAATAACTCTTATCATCTATAAATTAGACGAATGTTTGCAAATTTAAAGATCTAGTAGAGTTTTCTCGTACTTTTAACAATGGCTGCTTCAAACATTAATCCATGAAAGAGATTAAAATATTACTATTTTATCTCTTTTATCTTGCAAGAAAGTACTTCTTTGATGAATATATTTGCATTGTAAAAATAGGATTCAGACATTCAATTAAATAAATGAAATGAAGCAACTTGCAAATTGGAAATTTATTTCAAAAAGAGTATAGAAAAGGGAGAAGTTTGAAATATAAAAGACTGAAATTTGTAGTAGTTTCAATTCATTGCTATTTATACTGATCTTTTGAAATAAAATGATTTAAAATTAAAATTAAATTTTTATTGTAATACCTTTTGATAAAGCTGTAATATGTGTAATCTACTATGAGCTAAAACTCAATAGCTTTTAAAATGCATGTTTTGAAAATAATCTTTTATTGAAGAATAGTTCTATTCAGTTTAAGAATAGCATTTATTATAAACAAACTAAAATTAAATTATTCAGAAAGACTTGGAATATTCAGATAAACAAACTTAAACTTAGTTATTCAAGACTTTTCTAAACACAGAATTAAAATATTCCATTTTGAGTAAAATCACTGTTTTAATTAAAATCTCTCAGTTTGGAATAATACTAAAGATTAATTAGGAAAGTTGAATTGAAAATAAATGTTTAAGCATCAGTTATAAATAATTTCAAGGATTTCAAAGGAATTTAAGGGGAAAATTTTCAAAGGAATTGTGAATTAGGGATATATCCATAAATATGTAAATTAACAATTATAAAAAAATGTAATTTATTTGTGCATAGTATAGTGAAAATACAGAAATCATGAAAAAATTCGAACTTGAAATTTTGACAAATCTTTACGTTTTAGACTTCTCAGAGTTTGAAAAACACATTTTTGGGAAAAGTCCATCTTTCTGTCTAAAACAAATATAAATTCAAGTCGATCTGAGCAAGAGAGTTGAAATTTGGTATATCGTATTAACACCAAATTTGCAGATATTTCTCAAATTTTGAGTGAAATCTATTAAAAAAAATCCGTCTATCAGAATGTAAGTTAACAGAATAAATGCAAAACGAAGAGAGTTAGATAAAAAAAAATTCGGTACAGAGATTTTACATCTGTAATTTAGAGAACTAGCAAATTTTGAGCCAAATCCAACAAAAGATTGTCTGTCTGTCTGTCTACAATTTTAAAAATAAGTAATAATTCAAAAGTGCAATTAAATAAAGCTATCAGATTTGGCATGGGAATTTTGTGATTACAAGTATAGTTTTATGTGAAATTTTTGTAGGGGAAAAACGCGCTTGAAACACAAATTCGATTTTCTGATACTATTAAACTCATGCTAGGTTTAATTGCAAAAATCTCGCCAAGGATCACACGGCAGAATTCTCGCCAAGAGTTAATATTGTTGAATGCCAATCTCTTATAAGACGTTCTCTGCCATTCTAAGTTTATTAGAGAAAATGTGAGAAAGTTTGGGATGACAATTTCTGATTTGGAATTTTGTAGAATACCCTCTAAGATTTCAACAGTCTGTATATAAGAATGTGTTTTATTTCATTCAATAATTTTATCTATAGAAGTCTCCAAAAAATTAAAAAATTATTTTACAGTCATTTTATAAAATGAATTTTTAAAATGACATAATCTTCTGAAAATATGATAAATATGCTTCTTTAAGCCATCGCTATTCATATTATGCTGTTAAAATATATTCCTTGCTTTAATTAATTAAACAACTCAAATTATGAAGTAATTTTTAATCATATAATCTGCAACTTCGAGAATTAAGAATGACAGCGTTTAATATTTAATAAAAGTTTATATTAAAGAAAAATCGTCGCAGGGTTATTTAGTTCTTACAGGCACAGAAACATCATTAAAAATTCACAAAAGTGTAAGTTTTAATTAATGAATGCTTTCGTGAATTTAATTTTAGCTCTTTCCCCTGAAATGTCAAAAGTGTTTATTAGTTAAGGTACTTATTATTATGTCTTCCATAATTGTTTATTAATTAACAGATTTATAAGTTAGAAAGAGACGAAATTTGGCTTTACTAGTAGAATAACTAATGTTTTGTTTTATAACTTGTTTTTGTTTTAAAATCTAAAAGAATTAAATCTGAATAATGTCAAATTCATAATAAAATTAAAAAAAATTATAAACATACGTTTTTATTTTTCGAAAATATTTATAATTAAAATAATTTATTTGAAAAATTAGTTTTCATTCTTTTGAATACGTTAAATCAACCAAGAATTATTAAATATGATTGATGTCAAGTTAGTGAAAAATACATTAAAAAAAATAAAATCTTCTAAACATAACTTTTTTTATCTTTTGAAAATATTCATATTTAAAAGGAATTATCATTAGTTAAACGTTTATAATAAAACTTAATACATAGAGTTTTTACATAGAGAGAAGAAAGCGTAAATTAAAAAGTGAAGTTATGAATAAATTAAACTATCTATGCTCGCCAAAATTAAATTTTTTGTTTTTTTTAAAAAAAACTAAATGTGACTATGTCTGTAATTTTTATTGCAATCTTATGAGACAATTGCAGAATATGGAGCTATGACCTTTCAAACTCATGCTTCAAGATTCGCCTACAAAACCAATTTCGTTGTTTTCAGTCTTTTATACTAGTATATGAGTTAAAGGATGTCTCGAACATTCATTGCAAGCCATTCAGTTGTTTAGAATGTCGCTGCAGGGAATGAAGTATTTTGCTACCAAGTAAATCATTTATTTGGCAGCAAAATGCTTCATAAAAATAATAATTATTTCTATGCCTCACTTTTTTCAATTCCAACAATTAGTTCACGCTCTCCTTATATATACTTATTTACATATTTCATTCAAATTTTCAATCGTTCATAAAATACTTTTTATTCATCCATTCAGGTTCTAATACATTTTTAAAAACTTGTAGTGGATGACACTTGATGTTAATACAGTTTTTTCAAATATTAATTGATTAATTAAATTTTTCAGTAATTTCTATTTAATTGCCACAGCAGCCAAATTTGTCGCCAAATGGTCACCAAGTTTATCGCCAAGGTCTGAGATTACTGACGCGAAATTTTTTATTTCAGTTATAATTTTACAGGAATAGAATTGGCGAACTAAAATAAAATTTTTCTTTTTTGACCTAAGTGGGAACTGAATTAAAAATTTATTAAAAAAAATATATTACTTGTTTCATGAACAAGTGGCAACAACACACTACTACTTCCGCAATAACATCTTCTTTCATAAATTAGATCATTCTAACTACTAAACATTGGATTAATTAAACTATTAAACGTTTAAATGGACCAAGAATTCATCATATTATGAAATAAGAAAAATTATTTTTTTCCCTTTGAAGAATCATTGAATTCAAACTCATGAGGCAAGTTCCAACGCCTCATGTAGTACTGGTTTGAGGTGTAACAGGCCATAAAAGTTTAAACTTGCCGAATTAAAATAAAGGCGATTCCCTTCCTTTTCAGCGAATTAATAACTAAGCAATTTATGTTGCCATTTCTTGCTCCGAACCAATGAAGCCAATTTTTGACGGGACATGAGATGAGTTCACTTGTTTGGTAAGAAGTCGGTTAATATTCTGAACTGCTATTGCATCATGCTATCATTTGGCTACACATTTTTATTTCCATTTATAAAATTTATATGATTGCTTTAAAGGACAAGATTAGACTTACCAGATACAAATTACAGTATTCACTTTCTGACCAGTGGTGGATTATTAACTAGGCAGTTTATAATCTTTTACCACTTCGTGTGCCCAACCAATGTAGCGATGATTGGCATCATTTTGACATTTTTAGTAAGAAACTACCTATTCTGAACCTTACAATAAATCTTGCTATCATTTGGCTACACATATTTATTTCCATTTATAAAATTTATACGATTATTTCAAAGGGCAAGAATGAGTGTTTGAAAATCTTTTTAAAAAGGATTTTCGATAAAAATTTGTAGGAAAGATCGATATATGGCAATAGATCTAGAATTAGATTTATACTGGGAACTTGGAAAAATACAAAGATGGTTGCTGCTTAAACATTTCATCCATTAAAATGCTATCAATGTATATTTTTCGTACTTTAAAAACATATTGGTAAAAAGTAATTTTTATTTTTATTTTAGAATTATTTTAATGTAATTTGTGTCATAGGGATATTCCTTAACTCACAATGTAGCCATCTGGCATATTTTAATTTTTCTTAAATTGCATGAAAAAGTAAATTTAAATTAATTTTTTCTAAATAATTTGCAGCTTTTCAAACCATATATATTTTGCAAAAAATAAAAAGTCAAGCATTCTAGGATTAAAGTTACCAAATCATGGTAGTTGAAATATCTTATTATCGAATTCAACGAAATGAGGATGCTATTACGTCATAAGGGAGTATGTGATCTTCAAACCTGGTGTAAATTTCATTTTCCTTATCGTGAAGGGAAGATATTAGAAGAATGAAGTACCTCTGAAGTTTTAACCACCGCCTGGAAAAGATCCAAAATTATGAAACATATTCATAATAGTTCTCCTTCTCTGAACCGTTATTACCAAAAAAAATCTAAGTGCTTTTATAAGCCGAATCATACGATATAAGAAATTTTAAAAAAATTTTATTTACGTTTTTTAACGTACTAATGCACGTTTGCAATGCACTACATTTAACCCTTTTTTTCAAAGTGAATTCGTTCAATCATCCCTCAAAGTAGTGTTCATATTTAAAGGAATTATTCGAATTCAAATTCTGTTTTTCATTTTTAGGGGCACTGAGACGTACCCAACAACGAAAATCGTTCAAATTTATTCAAATAGTAAGAAAGGAGAAATTTTATATTATTTATATGGAGTATTATGATAAAAATGCAATATATATATAGCGAGAGAGTGAGTTATTTTCATTATCAAATTTAAGAAAATATTTGGATTGCAAATCCATTTTTTAAGAATAAATCAGCAAGCATTTCTCTATTAACAAAACATAACCAAAAATATTCTTACGATATTTTCACAATATAATCCAGTATTTTGAAAACCATATAATATCTTGAAAAATAACATACATTATCTTGTGCTAATAGGGTTGTGATTCTATTTTGTTCAAACCTATCATTTGAAATTGGAAAGCAAAAAAGAGTTAACAAAATCATCCCATAACGAGTTTTACATGAGAATAATGGCTCAATAATTAAAATGATACTCATTATCATGTGAGAACATAATGTTGTTCTTGTTTGAGGTTTTTAGAAGCTTCAAAATACGTTGGCAACAAATTGGCATTTTATCGCTTTTGAGGATTCTATTTTTCGCTTTCAGGGTTATAAGAAAATATTGCAGAAGGTTGTCACATTTGGCGATTTATCGCCAACTGAAGTAACAACTTGATTCTAAAATTATTCATTCCCTGAATTATGCATATAAGAATTCGATTCGATATTTAGATATTTAGAAATTCAATATTTAGAAAAACGATGGGTTTTTTACCGATTTCAAAATTGGTTGAGCTCCAAAACTTTGTTATCCAACTAGAAAAACTAAAAATGAAAGTTTTAAAACATTTATATATATATATATATATATATATATATATATATATA
>JAPMOQ010001131.1:6260832-6328753 GCA_026543055.1 Argiope trifasciata | reverse complement strand
AAATGAAGAGACAACAATCTCATACTTCAATAAATCTTTCATTCATTGGTTTCTCTTAGTTTATTGATCACCAGTTTGCCATAGTTCATATCCTTAGCGAAGAGATCTCCATTCTCTTTATCTATTCTTTTTCTTTTTCTGAAAAGTTATGTATTCTTTCTCATTTTACGAATAGTTCTCGATTCTTTTTAATTTTACGAATAGTTCTCCATTCTTTTTCATTTTACGAATAGGTCTCCGTTCTTTTTCATTTTACGAATAATTCGCGATTCTCTTTCTCCATTCGTTTCCATCTTTAGAATAGTTCTCTATTCTTTTTCATTGTATTTTAAAACAAGAATTTGACATCTATATAAAATATTCTGCATCAACGAATTCTAAACATCACGCGTCCTACAAACATTTGTTTGAGAAATAGTAAACAAACTATGAAAAATCTCAAAATTTAACTGAAATATCAGACGTCAATTTTATTTCAGAAATATTTTTCGAACACATATGTTATTTAAAGTAAAATATAAGAAAACATAAATTTCCAAATTTTGATTTTGAATTCTTAATCCCAAAAAACTCTTTCATAGCATCAAAAAGATGGTAATCAATCAAGTTAATTCTTCCATCGAAGAAATTTGTAAAAATAATGATATTACTTAGGTACACAGACAGTAATTTATTTTAGAGAATTTTTAAACAGAAACACTTAATATTAAGCAAAAAAGCAGCGTTGAATGAAAATTAAATAAAAAATGAAAAAGAAAAAAGAATTTTCATTGAATTATCAGATGCGATTTTGAGTTCCTCTTATTCTGGAAATATTTCTCGGAAACGTACGTCTCTTAAAGCGCAGCATATCTGTTTTATTTTCGAAGCAATAAATTGATTTTCAAAAATCAAATATTGCCACTGGCTTTACCAGTGCATTTCATGAAATGTTAAAATCGTCCTTTCACTTTCCGTATCAAATTCTTTCCATAAATAACACAAACTTAATAACAAGAAAAGAGTCAGAAAATGTTCTAGATTTTTCTCCGTCTCCATTTTTGAAAAATATAGGAAGAAGTGGTTATGAAATTTAAGAATAAATGCGATTGAAGGGAATTCCTCGGGAATCAAAAATTGCATTTTTCTGCTGAGAAAACATCATAAGCTATTCAAGTGGAGTTACGTTTGGAATTTACCTGCATTTAGTCGAATACTTTCTGTGCAGTAAATGAGGATGAATTTTTCTATTTCGTCTTTTTCTCTTCTCAAAACTTCGTTTTTACGTTATTCTAGGTTAAGTCAATTATTTTCAGGAATATGAGAGAAATAATATGAGTAATTCTAAAATCAAGAAAAAAATGTAACTCTAAGAACTCACAAACATTTGAAAAAAAAAAGTTGTTGCTACCATATAATGGGGGAAATGAATATACGTTTTTCGAAATTGTAATTTATTGGTAATGGAGTTTGCATACATATCAATTAATGTTTCTACATTGTTATATAGAGAATTTAAAACATAACATTTTTTTATATTTGTTATATAGAGAATTTAAAAAACATAACACATATATCTATAATAAACACGTGTGTGTATAATGATATTTTAAAATTAAATTTAAACCTAATTAACTGAATTTTTTATCTTGATGCAACCCATATCAAAAACATTCCAAAATATTGTCTTATTTCCTGATCCCATTCCATTTTTTGTACTTCTCTAATTCAAGAGAAGCTTTGTAAAATAGCTACATTTGCGCTTTCACATGCTCCTCGTGAAGGGATAGAAAAATGACCCGCAAACACATTCTTTTAAAAGATCCTTGGGCTTCCTTTATCACAATCGACATGTGTGGGATATCCTAACTGAATCTGAATAGCATATAAGCCCTGTAAAAAAATATTTTTCCTATCAATATCTAAAGTTATGTAAGACCAGCGATAATTTATTTCGTGCTCGTCTTGCCTTTATTGCTCTTGTTCCACGCTGTGACCGGATGTATGGAGCGCAGGGATTGTGTATTTAATTCAAGGAGAAATTCTTCTTTACTTTTTCTTGTTTATTTTCACACACACAAATATACATATACAAAACATGTACGACGATCACATATATACAAGGAAACATAATATAATATTGAAGAATGCCGCTAACTAGAGTGAACAAGGAAAACATAATATAAATTTGAAATATAGAAAATACCGTTAATAATGAGCGCACGAAATAATACTTATTTCCACTAACGGAGAGTGAGCGAGGTGCCTGCTTGCACCAATTTCATATCAACACCTGATATGGTTGTTTACAAAAAATATCTCAAGAGCACTCTCCTCATATTTCAAACATACTTATGGGCATATTGCTCCGTCTACGTTCAGTATTTATTTATACATATGAATAAGTATACAAAGATACAAATAAAATAATTAATTACAAACAAAAATTAAATCATTAAATCACATAAACACCAGTCGTGCCCTGTCCACGCCTCTTGTAAATAAATTATGCTTTCCCTGGATAGATTAAAGCGAATTAAAAAATGCAAAATGTTTTCACTGTCTTTTGATCCAAAACGAGCGTTATACATATACTTATATATATATGATCTCTTAATCTATAATAAACCCCAAATAATTTCTTAATAAGCATTACTTACATATGAATAGTTTGCTATAATTTGTTTTCTAATGGAAATAGAGACAAATTTTAGAGACTTCTAAAATTCTAATTGAAATAGAGACAAAATGATGTTATCGCTAGAAACAAAAATGAAATGCATTTTTTGAAATGGCAAAATAAAATAAATTTATATAAATGCGAATTTTGACCGAAATTTATTTTTTAACTTTGTTGGATAGACCATTTGCATAGGTTCTTTGTATCTTTTTATAAAAATTTGCCGTTGAATAGAAATTATAATATTCTGAAACAGGCACATGCTCTGTCTTTCTATGTTTCTGAATAATTTACAACTATATAAGCATTCTTAAAATTAATAAGCAATCTGAATAAAAAAAAATTAAGAATTTCTTTTTAAAATAAATGTAAAGAATTTTACATCCTTCTAAAGCAATCAACTTAGGCATTCCGAAACTGAATTTAAGACTAAATTATTCAATTAAAAGTTTAATAATTTGTTTTTAAAATTCTATAAATGTCTGTGCATTTTGATTCTAAGAGCAAAATATTTATACTCTATTATCATGTTCCTGAATTGATTATCAAGAATTTTGTTGATCACTATATCTTTATTCCCCCAACTTCTCCAGGATAATTTTATTTATTCTGTATAACTATGACTCATTTTAAATAAGCAACTCTTATCATGTTCAAAAATTCCCTAGAGTTATAACTTGCATATGATTAATTTTAATAACCTTAATTGTCGTCGCGACTTGATGAGAAGAGAACATTCGAGTTAAATTCTATATTCTCATTTGATTGTTCCAGGGTTTAAACATTTTTCGTTGAATATTTAAGAAATTAGCATAAGGAAAATTTAAATTACTCTAACAGTTTAATGGATGTTACATGGTAAGAGCAATTAAGATCATTAACTAAGGGAATATATAGAACAGAATGTTCACAGACTTATGCAAATTTATTCATTTTCTAAGTAATCTATCATAAAGGGTTGGCATGACTTTGTGAAGCGATTTCATTACTAAACCAGAGGGAATGGTCTCTCGAAAGCTTTCTCGCATATTATCTAAAAATGATTTTATTCCGTTTACCATGCATAAAATAGATCCTGGATGATGCCATGAATGCCATGCATGGCATTGGCAAAGCTTAATTATGAAATATATATCTCTAGTGTGAATCTAGCACTTTTAATAAATCTATCGAGTGAATGTAGTGAATATATCGTGTATTTTAAAGGCCTTTTTCCACCTATTATGAATAGAATTTGACACTGAACTGCAGTTGAAGTCACTACATCACATACTGAATTTCATCGTTTTAATCCTTTAACTGTTTCATTTTCTTTACTATCCAATTAAGATGAAACATTCTGTTTTGAGAATATTTATTATTTTGATTCAAATAGAAATCTATTGAATACTTGAATTATTTATGTATTCAAAGTAATTTTACTATTGAATTATAATCATTATGAATGGTTAATTTTTTTGCTTACTAGTATCAAACTTCTATAGATTGATACACATATGGCACTCGGGTAAAGCAGTTAAAGAGTTAAGTGATTTTTATCTAATATTGATTACAATTTATAAATTATCAAAAATTAAAAATTATTTTTAATAATTTATATTTTCTATTTCTAATTTTACATAAGAGGTAGAGTATAGACCAATAGACAGTCAATGCTTTTGAAAGACTTAGTTCAAAATTTGATAGTTATTAGTGTCTTTGATACTACTTGCATAGTAGGTTATCTCTAAATCTTAACATTTTGAAGTTATCATGCTCCTTTGTGTTTAAAAATTCAGGCAGATAGACTTTTTATAAATGGATTTTGTTTAAAATTTGATAGAAATCTATAAATTTGGTCTTCAGTCTGTAAATCAAATTTATGCTCAAAGTCTTCTTGAAATATCGTATTCACAGGCAGGCAGACACAATGTCAAAAATAAATGTTTCAGGTAAAAATGTAGAGGGGTTTAAAACATAGTATTTTGTCAAAATGTCGAATTCGAATTATTTGACCATTATAACACTCTCACTAGGCTTTATATATGACAAAGTAATATTCTAAGATATATTTATAACTAGGCAAAAATTCGGAGCAATTTCATTCAGTTTAGTTATATTCACGACCGGTTTTAAAGCAAAAATAGGACTATTTTATTACGGATCTATTAATTTGAACGAGGGTAACTACTGAGCTGACACCCCACCTCCAAACCTTATGCCCTAACAGCAAGAGGATATTTTACCCTGACGAATTTAATCAGTTTTTTTGCATATAATTAATACTACATTCTATGTTGCTGGATGAATAGTTATTTATGATTTGAAATCAATATCAAAGTGAAGTGCAATTTCTGACTGTGATGGTGATATACCACATTAGTGAATAGGACCAATGCACAAAAAATCATTTGGTCCCATTGAGATCAAACAATAAGTTGGGCCACGGAAAATACTTGACGCATTATTTATGTAAAATCATAAAACTATTTGTATAGTAATCATTGAATGACAGATTTCATCTCAATGGCTTTCGTTCAAAATTTGATCGATATTGATATTTAATAGACAGATATACATCTGGTGTAAAAACTCACATTTTAATGTGGTTTCTTATTATCGTGTTTACACAATAATCCTATACATGTGTCTTTCGGACTCAGTGAAGTTTAAAATGTAGATATTCGTCAAAGACAGATATAAATTGGAGGATTTCCTCTGAATGACTTTCATTCAAAATCTGATAGATATCCATATTTAACAGACATACACATCTGGTGTAAAACTCATCTTTTAATGTGGTTTCTGATTATAGTGTTCACACCTATCCTATACATGTGTCTAAGGGAAGTTAAAAATGTAGATATTCGTCAAAATATCAAATTTGAATTTTTCGAAAAATATACTTCTTCTTTGCATATTTTAAGAACCAGGATTCAAGAGGTATAGATGAGGAAGATTTCTATTATTGTACTGTTTGTTATACATTTTATTTATCTTGGTTATTATCCCCCCCTCTCTGGGGGCACCTGAAAATGAGTATGAGAAGCTCTGGCAAGGTGGTTGGATCTCGCCAGTCTAGAGGGTACACGAAAAGGTGGGGTATGGCTCCTAAAATCGATGATGGGACGTACTTCCTTAGGGAAGGATTGCACCATGGCCGGTGATGGCCCTTAGGACTCAACAACAGTTTCCGCCAGTTTTGCTGTAGCGGCGGTCAGGTACTCTGTATTTACTACACATTTTCCTTCGGGTGGGCCAAAGAGTCAGTGATATGACTGCAGTCGACCACAATAAATCCTGTTGATACTGCTATGTTCAGTGGTGGCGGGGTGGTCGGCTGTATGCAAGAAGAAGTCAGTGATATGACTTACCTTGATTATTGCCAGTTATTCAGATTGACTTTGACGACTTCGTAATTTTGGCATTCTTGGCAACGTATAGAGACACATTAAACAGATTCAAACCCTAAAAAATCACTAAAAATGACAAATTATTTTCCTTAACTAAGTCTGAAATTTATAGCCCTATATAATCAGTGCAATAATTTTGAATAGTCTACTATATTCTTAACTAAAATTTACTCTTTAGGTTGAAGATTATTTATTTCTTCCGGTAAAAATAACTTTATTTTCAGTCAGTGATTTACAATGGCATTATGAAGTTTTCCTGAATAAATTACTAGCAGTAAACAGAATTATTCGTACAATTTCCTGTATTTTTAATAAAAGATTTATATATACTATATCTTCTTCCTAACATATCGTGACCCACATCATTAGATAGTCAACAGCCATTTATCGTCAAAGAAGAGTACATATTTTTTTCCAAAATCGAGCTGATAATAGCCCCAGCTTTTTAGAAGGCATAAATTTTCTTTTTGGAGAGAGGATTTACTTTATTATCATTGGAAAATTCTTGATCCAGTATCTAGCTTATTTTTTCATGATTTTATAAAGATTATAAGAATGAAAAAGCACAGTAGTTGATAAATTTATTCAGCAAATTCTTCGCTTGAGTATATTTTAACGTACTTATTTCTGGACTTATTTATAGTTAAAGCAACATATTTTTAGAATAACTATTTCCTGTTGAAATTTTCTCACAACTTTGCTATAAAAGAAAAATATTCAATCAATTTTATAATGGTACATTTCGTTTTCTATATACTAGTTATTTTAAATAAAAACACATATTCTTTAAGTTTCTTATTTTTAATTTTCTACAAGTATCAAGCCTTGCATTATTTTAAATTTTATGGGTGAATTTATGTATTCTTTAAACATCGATATTCAAAAGTTCTTGGTATTCCGAAGTTCTGCATTTTTCTCAATTATAGAATTGTACGGAAATGTACTATAAAACAGAATAGGAATATGTACACTCTTTAGTAAATGGAGTTATTTTACGTCGATTTTTTATTTTGGCTTTCTCATATATGAAATACGGAGGTAATATTCTAATCGCCAAAAATTCGAACATGAGATTTTGACGAGTCTTTACATTTCAAAATTCCCTGAGCTAAAAACAAATTTATGACATCATGATTATCTGTCCATGTGTCTATGAAACAAATAAATCAGCCGTTTTGTGTTAGAAGGATGAAATTCGATATACTGATTAAGGATCAAATTTGTAGACTTGAGCGAAATCCATTTACAGGAAGTCTCTTCCTCTGGCAAATGCACTCATTAATTCCAAAAAGCAAAGACTTAAATAGATAAATTTGATATAGATGTAGATTCTTATTAAATTTTAGACTAAATATCTCTGAGAATCAATAGTCTGTTGGTACTTTTCTTGAATGTAACGCAATAATCTATACTTATAATAAAGCTCAATGTGTGTGTGTGTGTGCGTGTGTGTGTGTGTGTGTTGGCGCTCTACAGGCCAGACCGTTGGACCTACAGCTACCAAATTTGGTACATGTATACCTTGGAGGTCCGGAATGTGAACCTCGGAGCCCTTTTTTCGAATTTTTAATTAGAATTTGAATTAATTAAAATTTAAGCGAAATTTTGACGTTTTTCCGCTGTAACTTCCGAAAATATTATTGCACAAACATGATTTTTATATCAATTTAAAGATAAAAAAATTAGCTTTCTAATGGTATCAGTTTTCTAAATTTATAATGTAAACTTCTATTTTTAATGAATTTTTAAAGAAATATTTTAACCATGTTTTTATCACGTCACTGGATAAAATAAAAGAATGCCAGAAGTTCAAAAAAAAAAAAAAATTATCATGGCAAAATAAATCAACAGAAATGGTACTTTCAGCACGTGACTGGATAAAATAAAAGTATAAAATGTGATATTTTCTTCTGAAAAATAAATGCAAAGCAAAGGTTTCTACAATCGTTTGCAATATCTATAGCATTAACTCAATAAATCTTCTTTATTTACGGTAAACTTGATTGAATTTTGACAGGATATGCATTGAAATCCCGACTTAATGGCATATTTATGTTATCGTTTGCAATATCTGTATCATTAATTTAACACTATTTTTCCCTTTCTCGCTTTCTTTAAAACAACATATTTAATATTTTGGCAACATAATCGAAATTATTTTTTAATATTTTGGAAGCATAACCGATGGTTAAAACTGACTGATTTATAAAATTAAAGAATATTATTAGGAAAAGGTGTACTTTTAGAACTTTCCGTCCGTCATCTTAAAGAAAATACTAATTTCAGGTCCATCAATGCCCGGAATGACTTCAAGGCTAATGAATATGTGATTTAATTGAAAATTTTAGAACTCTTTACTTATGGCGAACCAGCTGGTCGCGAAAGGCGGCTAGTTCATAATATAAATAAACGCAATCTATACTAATATATAAATGTGAAAGTTTGGATGGATGGATGTTTGTTACTCAATCACGCCAAAACGGCTGAACAGAATTGGATGAAATTTAGCACAAGGATAGACTATAGTCAGGAGTAGAACATAATCAACTTTTTATTCCGGTTAATTGGGTGGTTAACTTTTTATCCATTAAAAATTAACTTTCGCTCCAAAAGGCTGAGACCAAATCCCGCCAAATATGAGGAAGGCTCCGGGTTTTTTTCCTCAACAGAGTTGAGGTTAGGTTTTGGAGAAATTCGGCCGAATATTTCGAACGATTCTACTTATTTTCTTTGTGTTTGATGTATTTAAAATAAAATGTTGTTAATTAATCGATCTTTCGAATTCATTCTGAAGTACTTTTAAATTTCAAGAAAACAGAATAAAGGAAATAAAAAATATCTAATCTGCATTGCGTTACCCCAACTATGGCGTAAGAAAGGCAGACATTTGAGTTACACCAACTGGCGTTGAAAGTTCACGTGTGATTGTAAACAACTGTGTTTTCCTTTAAATTAAAAATTTACTACTGTAAAATAATACTGTTGTAGCTATCTAAATCTCAATCAATAAATAAAATGGATTTGACTGGACTTGATTTGCTGTTCTGTTTTATTTTGAGTATACAATGTAAATCAATTGTTTTTACATTAGCTGTGTGTTTTTATTATTAAATTGTATTTATGCTATATATTTTTCGCATATGCTTATACTTTTTAATTGTATCGTTTTTAGGTTAGGTTTAATTAATTTTTTTGATTTGTCATTATTTGATAGTTTTTCGTACATATACATCAAAATTTCAACTCGAACAGAGCCGTGGGTAATAGCTAGTAATTCATAAATAGAACAACTTAACTCAAAGAAAGTTCGATATACTATCTTGTGACTACAGTTGTAGTTCAAAGTCAATTTTTTTAAACTTTACCTACGATCTATAATTTTATGGTGTGGGGTGGGGGATGGGGGAGATAAGCCTTTAACTGCGGAATATACGAGAAACTTATCGGAAACTGTTCCCGCTAGTTTAGTTTAAACTTAAACATCTGACTGCTGTAAGAAACTTTATTTCAGGTATATTATATCAAAAATATATCAATGACAAATAGCAACAGTACTTGTGCATTATCGCACTCATAACTCTAAAAATCACCAAATTTCACTATAAATGTGGCTTTAAAGAAAAAAAAAAAAATGCAAACATACCATTGAAGTTCTTCCTAATATGTAGAAAACATATTCTTTTTATTTAAAATTTAAACTTTTTAGCTAAATATTTTACTGTTAAGATTTTATGCATCAAAACTTTTCTTCTTCCTTCTTTATTATTCTTATTTTCTATTTTTTATTCACAATGTCAGTTCTTTAAACGCGCCCACATCCATCACAAATGTTATCCAACTTATTCATTTTTTATTATTTTTATTAATTAAAGTTACCCTATTCTTTTACCCTTATTTTTATTATTTTAAAATTAAAGTTACCCTATTCAGAGTTTCATACCATCATAACTATTCATCCGAAAATTCCGAAATTTTGGGTATGCTTTAATAAAGGGATAGGAAAGACATTTCGCTAAAAATAATTTGGTTCCAAATATCACCACTAGAGGGCGCATTATCAAATATTTTGTTATAAAAATTACACATAAACTTGGAATTTGATATGATTTGATTTGATTTGATATAAGTAATGCTTGATATGATGTCCACCATTGTCAGCTACCATCTGAAATCTGAAAACGACATGTTCAACAGTAGAGCGTACTCTCTGCATTGAAATATTGAACACTTGGCGGCAAATATTGGCTTTAAGATCAGGCAACATTCTCGAGTTGTCACGGCCAACTAGATCTTTCAAATATCCCCAGAGCCGAAAATCGCATGGATTAAGGTCTGGGGATCGGGCAGGCCGAGCATTATTGAAGTGGCATATTTTTACTCTTTCTTCTGTAAAATGTATTTTCAGAATATTTTTAACACAATTTGCAGTGTATGGAGTCGCACCATCTTGCATAAAAAGTGCTCTGCCAAGACATTGGCGTGATTGTAGAGCCTGAACAACTGCATTCTCCAACATCAATGCATATCGTTCTTTCATGCTAGTGCATATCACTGCACTTGATGGAGTTTGATCCTCAAAGAAGTACTGCTGAACATGCCATTTTCAGTTTTCAGAGGGTACCTGACCGTGGTTGCCATCATATCGAACATGACTTGGATTAATTCCAAGCTAATGTGTAATTTTTATAATAAAATAGTTGATATTTCGCCATCTAGTGGCGATATTTGGAACTAATTTTTTTATAGCAAAATGTCTTTCCCATCTCTTTATTAAGGCGTACCAAACATTTCAGAATTTTCGGATGACTCATTACGGCGATATGCAGCTCTGAATAGGGTAACTTTAATTTGGGACACCCAGTACTTATGTGATAACTCCCTTACATGACAGTTCTTTGGTGGAATCGGGTTTCGAACCTGAAACCCTACTGTTCACGAGCCGAGACCTAACCAGAAGGCCATTTCGGCCTCCAGAATATTTCCTCAATTAATATAAATATTAATATATGAAACATATGTTTTCATTTTCTCTAACACATTACAGATAATTCCAAAACAAATTCATTATTCATATGTCTTATTTCTGTTCTACGCCTAATTGTAATGTGATGGTAATGCCTACTTGTAGAGGACGCTATGTAACTTTTTTTTCTCGGATTCTGAGACTACAACGTAGAGAGGCATCTATTAATAATATAAAAGTTTTTGTCTAAAAGCTCATCTCGCACCAGTTATGAAGCACTTAGACCATTTACTAATATATTTACTAACAGATATCTAAGATGAACTTAAAAATTGAAAATTTTTATTTCGGGTAACACTGCTTCAATAACAGCATATAGCGCCATCTATTGATATAAATAACTAATACTGATAACATTGAATGGGAATTTTATGGTTTTCAAAATAAACACATCACCAATTTTATTCGTTGTGAATTCATGAGCAATACCCGACATGAAGATATTTGCTTTTATAACGCCTACTTAAAACTTATAAACATGTTTACTTTCGTAGAATTTTCAAGCAACTTAATAAAAGCATTTTCGTGAAATTAGATTCGTAAAGTAAATAATGTAACAAATTATATTTTATATTTGTCGCATTTAACGTTCTCTTGAAAGAATGTAAAAATAGAAACCTTAGCGAGTTATTCAAGTAAAGGTTTCAACTCTGAATTGTTTAGAGACATTTCTTGCTCAAGCTATAAAGGAAATTACGAAGCATAGCAAATGTAACTACACGATAAGCTTATTACCCAAAATATGGGAGGGACTCAAAATTCTTATTGGTAAAATTTTTTTGGATTACTATGAGCAGTGAATGAATATAGGGAAAAAAATCGATTTCTCGAATCTTTCCAATGAAAGAATCTTTTATATGAGATATAAAATTTGGCGAATGTTGACAGAAAATATCGTAAACCTTTTACGTGTTTCGAGCATATAATCAAATCTGCTCTTTCCAACTGGACCAATAAAATATGTTCCTAGCTATTCATATATGTAATAAACGTGCAAAGGTCTCTTAAGAAGGAATAAATGTCGCCAAATGCAAGAACTGTTAAATATTAAGATGTGTCGTAAGAGGAAGGGCATTACAAGTATTTTTTATGATAATATTATTTGCCTAAAAGAGAATGAAATGTCTGTTAATTCGTAGAATAATGAAAAAAAAGATTATTACAATGCCAATAAAAACTAAATCAAATAACAGTTGGCATAAACTACAAATGAAAAGCAAGAAAAATATAAATCAGAGGTTCCCAACCTTTTTTGAACTGGCGCCAACTTTTCTAATGAATATTTCAATCTTGTCCCCCCCCCTCCCACTCAAGATAAATAATAGGGTACATAATGCATGGCGAAAATAAGAATAAAAAAAATTCTAATAGAATAGAATATTGTTGGAATTGAAATGCTACTGAATTTTTTCTTTATTTAAAAAAAGAGGAATAAAAATTTTAGCTTACCTGTCATAAGAACAGGCAGGGATTTTGATGATAAGAATTAATTCATAATAAACTATTGCTTTCTAAATAAATAAATTTACAGTTTCAATGACCTATCAAAACGCATACTTAATTATATTAAAAAGAATTTTTATTAAAATTTAAAAACATCAAATTTCTAACTTGACTCATGAGAAGGTTGATTTTGATGTATTTTAAGGAACTTGTTAATATCAGGCTCGATTTTACTTAAAAACAATCGTAAGTGTCTGCGTTCAGTAATATGAAGCCGATTTCTCTTTTTTGTTACCAATGCTGCTTCAGCACTAAATCCACGTTCTGCTAAATATGAAGAGGGGAATGCTATCAGAAGTCGTTGAACAATCTACCATAATCCTGAATACAGTTGCGAAATAGGCTCCTGCAGCCAAAATTCTTGAATTTAATTTTTAGATCCTCATTTGTCGTCGGTTCTATTAGTTCTTCTAACTGAGGTGATCCTGCTGTGTTGACATTGAAAAATTATCCAAAATCCAGTCTGGGCTGTGCATGCTTGAAATGTCTTGGAATCGCTTCTTGAAGTTATTGTACACTATATTTGGTTAATCCTCTAACGCCCCTTCGTGCCATATCAACGCTCCCTAAATTTCTCGGGGTCTTTCGCCGCATCTCTGAAAGCTTCAAACGCCCTCAAGGGGGTGTTATCGCCCACGTTGGGAACCTATGATATAAATCTTCACTGTTCCATATAATCATCAAATGGGTTGAGGAATTAATTACATGACAAGATCAACTTGGTTGATCTGGATAGGTAGAAATTATGTCTCTGCTAATTTATCCATTTCTTGGCATTTGCTTTGTTTTCAAAAGGCAATACGGGATATGGTAAAAACTGGCTTTCAGCATAATGCACTATTGGTAGTACCGAAAACAGCAATATCATTTTAATAATAATCAGAATCAAAATCATGGCTGATTGGGCTGCATAGGAATGTCAAATTTCTCACTTGAAGTTTTATACCACATTTTTAGTTCGGGTGGTTAATGAGAGGATTGGTTATTACCAGTTTCTTATGGCATTTGCCATTAGATAAACCAGTTGTTATGAAGACGACTGTTTAAGCCGATAGGGTACGTCTCTAGTTTTAGTAACGCCTACAGGGGCTAAGAGTACGACGTTGCCACTCACGCATCACTCAGTCGTTTGCACAATCCCCTTTTTTACAGAGGACATATTCTTACAGAGGACATATTCTATTAGAGGACTTACAGATAGAACAGAGGAAGAATAACCATGCCCGAACCGAGACTTGAGCCCAGAATTTCCAGATCACGAGGAAGACGCATTACCCCTATGCCAAAACGCCAGCTTTTGGTTCTGTAGATTGATGTAGAAACTAGAAAACACTTGAGAAACTTTCGTACTATATCAGGGGAAACGGTTAAACTAATTTGTTGTGTATGTTCTGATTTATGGCACTTTACAAGCCTACTAACAGTTTTCTACGCGAGCCTATCACCATACATGCAAAGAGTCTCCGGCCGGCGGGGTTCGAGCTCACAATCTGAGGGATACGTTTCCAACTACCTACCAACCAGGTTATCTCGGACCCTGGTTAAAATAAATAACAAATATAAATTAAACTATTAAAAATGTTAAAATATCAATATAAGATAAACTTGCGATTATAGTCTTTAAAAATAATACTAATATAATTATTCAACTAAATAAGTATATTCATATTATCTTTAAAGAGGCTTGCAAATACTTTTACGCATATAAATATAATATTTTAATCGAATTAATTTACTTCTTGGGTTCTTTTAAGCTATTCCATTTTTTTAGAAAACTTGTACATTCAAAATGTTATAATATTGTATTCTCGACACCTGATAATTAAATATTACGTAAATGCTGTGTATAAAATTAAAAGAATAAAGGTTCGAACTAAAATTTAACATCCAATGTTCATTACTAAAGTATAAAAAATATATCTGAAAACATTTTGCCAAATAATATTTTATACATTGTTCACAAAAAATTTATTTGCGTTGTTTATAATTTCTGGCTTACCTCTATTTAATGATTTTTCAATGTTTAAAGAATTCAGTATATTTAAATAATGGCATTACAAATTGTGAAACGGCTCTGTTTTATTTTGGTTGCAATAAAAACTGAAAATAAAGTTGTCTGAGTGAAAGATATCGGAGAATTCATTTGAGACTACCGGTTAACGGATTTCATGTCTGCTTTAAAATTCTGCAGAAACTTTTCTCCTATTTTTCTTCTTTCTTTTTTTGCATTAATGGATTCCTCATGCTTTGAATTCATGAAAGTCTCAGTTTTAAAATGTTTACATTTCCATGAAATATAAAACTTATCCCATTTTCTTGACTGCCTTAATAATAAATTAAGTTCCACCTGAGTAAAATATGGAGTTATATTCAATCGCATAAATACATTAGATGATTCACAAAAACAAATACAAAAGTACTTAAAATGATTTCCGCTTTAAATTTTTTTTTCAGTTTTATAGCTAAATAAAATAAGCATTTTGCATCGAAATGTTTTAACTATATTTCGCCAAATTCTACTTTTTCACTAGAGTATACACATGAAAGAAAAAAGAAAAAGACATGCCATTTACATAAAAAAAAGATAAAAAAATGAACAAGGTTTTTGTCATAAAACAATGAACAGAAGCAATAGCTTAAAATGGTCAATGTGTCATTTAAGAATCATATTTGTCAAATAAGGAGTCACACTTTGTACAGTATATAAATATGCAATATTGTTTCTCTGCATAGCTTATAAAAATTTCTAATTTTTTTACATCTTGAATGCGTTTATAGTATTTGTTTTATATTTTTTCACCATTTTTTCTGTACAAGTCAATGAATGTACATAATGAATTTTTTCCTATTGTTTTATTATAAAATGTTTTCTTCTTAAGGCTTTCTGTCAATTTTAAAATTCAAATTTTGTTCATATGTAGATTTTACGCTTGTTTTCTTTTTGTTTGAATCTTTTTTTAAAAAAGTTTTAGAATACTCTTTTAAAAAGCTATTGCATTTTAGTTTCAATGTTCTGTTAACCATACATTTGGCACAGCATGGCCTTTTGTGCCAATAAAACCTACAAACCAACGAAACCTTGTTTCTCAGAGCAATTAGTCTCGTTGCAATTAAGGCATATTTGCAGATATTTTAATGGATGCCAGATCATTGCCTTCCCGTCTTAGACAATTAATTAAGAAGCAAAAATGGAAGTTTTGGAAAATACATTAATTATGGCATCATCTCTAGTAGTAGATGAAGTTACGAACTCTTTCCTGGAAAATTCCATTCCTTTTTATGGAAACTATTATAAGTGGATGCATCGACACTCTCAGATTATTTTCTCTTTGCGGAGATGATGGTGGAACTAGCTCTGTAATTGTGTTCTATCAATGATATTGCTATTTCAAATTGGCGATTTTAAGGTTTTGCATTTTAGTTTTCGTATGAGCTGTTCTCTCAATACGCCTTTGTCATATTTTTGTTAACTGTAATTGTATTGTCTGAATGATATTGCAATTTGAAATTTGCCATTTTAAGGTCTTGCATTTTACTTTCTATACGAGCTGCTCTTTCAATACGTCTTGGACATATTTTTGTTTTCTATTTTTTTCCTTTTTTGTGGAACAAATCTTTGTTTTTTGTTAAAAAAAATTGTTAGTTTTGTTATATCTTAAACTCACTGAACTGAATATGTAACTATATAATTTTGGTATGTTGGAAAATCAGTTATTTGTAGGTGAACGCGTATGATAGTTTATACTCCCGATTCTAACTGAGAATAGTAACAGTATTAAGTGCAAAGTGACTATTCGTATTATTGCGAAGTTCTTTCATTGCAAATACTAGATGTGACGTATGTGTTAATAGGATTATATTGAAAGTAAATTATGCTACACCTAAAATTCTTAATTATTATTTACTATGTATTTGCTATTTCTGAGTCAGTAACACTTTTTTACTAACCGTTAATTCTATGAAATTGTTGCACATCTTATTTTAAATTTTAGACTACGAGAAAATTTGGAGAATCTAGATCTTATGGTTTTGCTTAGAAATCTCTAATTGACTTTTTGTTTCAACTATGCTTTTCGATAGGATAAATGTTGTTTTTACTTATAGCACTTTATAAGTCCAATGACAGTCATCTGCCAGCGATTTAATCTGAAATGAGCGTTTCTTAAGTTTTCTATGGCGCGAACAAGAGCCAAGAGTACGTCTTCGCTATTACATGCTTCAAATTTGCTTACACCAACCCTTTTAACAGGGTTCACATTCGTACATCTCACAGATAGAACACAGAAGAAGAACAACCATTCTCGATCGGGAACACGAGCCCGAGACGTCCAGAACTAGGGAGGGAACACTTATGCAAGCACACTAGTTCATTTGCGCGAACTAAATAATTAATAGAGGACTAAATACGCACTGAGACATTAAATATTTAAAAATTTTTTTAATTAATGCCCTGCCCTTTATAGTTATTAGGTATTAGACAACAAAACTGCTATCTAAGTGTTGTAGACAAGGATACAAATAAATTCTAATTTTATGATAAAATCTGCCGCAGTGTGTTTAAACAATCTGATACTATTTTTCCTGTTCTGTTACTACTCTTTGAATTCCCTGAACAATCATCGAAGATAGGGCTGAAAAGAAGGAGCGATGTAGATAATCCTAGCAGGTCAGAACAGCTCGTAAGCTTAAATAATTCACACCCACATCTTTAAATGCTACGTAGTATGGTGTATTTAGTGCTTTTCAGTATAACAGAGAAATATAATAGTGAAAAATCGGTATAAATTTTATACATTTTACTTGTTGATTTGTTGGTTTCGAGTGGATGAGCGGAGTGCTTTAAATCAATGTTATTAATCTCCGAGGAATTTAATTATTATATAATTGAACAAGTGAAATGTGGTTTAATATTGAACATTATTTAGTAAAATAGTATTGATTTATAAAGTTTAAAATGCTTTTTATAATTTCTGTTTTCCTGTTAGTTTCATAATTGAGCAAATATATACAACTGGCTCACTTCATTGTATAACATTTTTTTTTTGTTTTAAAACGTTAAAGGGAACGTTCTGTCTCGTTCATTTTCCGTGCAAATGGGTTTTTTTTTCATCTTCAAAGACTATAAATTATTGACTTTCGAATTTATTCGAAACTAACTGGTACCCTGCACGTTGCTGCCACAGAAAAAAATAATATTAAGAGCAATCAATCAATAATTTGGAAATGATTTATCGAAATAGGATGAACGGTGCCACAGTATATAAAATACCAACAAATATTCATTTTTATGTATTCGATTTGAGTATTCGTTTAAAATTGTAAAACTTGGTGTTCTTTCAGAATGGTAATGAAAGAAACTATATGTTGTATCTTGTGATTCGTTTAATTTTCGTTAAGAATTCTATACTTTAATTTTAGAAAATGTGATTAAAATATTTTCTTTTAAAATCGATTAAAAATAGAAAATATATTTATATCATAAAATCGTTAATATAGTTGAAAAGATAATTTTTGTAAATTAAGATGGAGTGAAATTATTTGTTCTACAATATTTTTGGTAATTATTTCGAAAAACGCTAAAATTTAATTTAAAAAAACCAGGATTTGGTCTCCCCAAGACTTTCTCGCATAATCTATAATCTGGCAATTACCTCTGAGAACGACTTGCATGAAATTCAAGTACTGTAGCTACTAAATATTAATCTTTAATTTGGATTTAAAACTTCTACAGAATCTATTATCTCCACGGCAAGTTATGTGGAGATTAATACTTGGAAAATAGATGCGTTTGAGATTCAATTTTTTTTTTAAATTTTAGATAATTGTACTATACCTATAACCATTCGTAGATGTAAACAATAAGCTGACCAAGTTCCATCGCAATCGGATGAACATTTTAGGAAGACATAAGAGGAATACAGACAAACATCCATTTTTATTTATATAGACAAAGGAATTCCTTTTACATTTGACAATATTTCCATGACTATTGAAAATATATCTGAAAGTGTTTCGACAAACATTTGCGATTCCCTTGCTTACCATTTTGCAAAATATTCTTCTCTGCTTTATATATTTAATGCAGGTCTTAAATCTCTATCTTTAAATGCATGAATGCTTGAATGTGCCGTTACATGTTGTTAAACGGCATATGTGTTTTTTTCTTCTGGTGGCAATAAAACCAAAAATAAAGACGTCTGCGCGAAAGATATCAGAGAAATTGGAGACTTTCTTATTAATGGATTTCAGACTTGTTTTAAAAAGTCTATAAAAACGTTATTGCTGTTTCGCTCCCACATTTCGTATTGGATAGAATCTCCGTTGCTTTAAATTCATGAAAGTTGAAGTTCTAAAATATTTGCATTGGCATGAAACATAAATCTTATCCTATTTATGTGGCTTTTACAGTATCAAATGGAGTTCTTTTGAATACGAATATGAAGTGAATCTACTAGCATAAATATATCGAGTGACTTACAAAAGAGCTCATAAAATTACAGAAAGGGGTTTTTCTAGATAATTTCGAATAACATTTTATGAAATTTTATTATTAAAATATATAATGTTAAGTACTCTTCTAACAATATTTCTCATACAATGTATGATAAAAGGAAATATTTTAACAATAAAAAAATCCCTATCATGATTCTGATGAGTTCCCATCTTTGCATTTATAATATAAGGTGAATCTGCTTATATAAATATATTGAATTATTTTAAAAAGTTCTTATAAAATTACACAAAAGGCTTTTTCTTGCAATTTTAAATAACATTTTTTGATATTTTATCACTAAAATATATTACATTTGGTACTCTATGTAATATTTTACTAGCGATATTTCTTATACAGTGTATAGAAAAAAAGAAAGAATAACAATAAAAAAAATTCGCCATCATGACTTTAATGAGATTTAAGGGCATATGTTAAAGATTAAGGGTATATGCCTAGAGTTTCCCAATATGAGGTGAATCTGCTAGTATAAATATTTGAGTGGCTTACAAAACTGCTCATAAAACTGCACAAAAAGCTTTTCCTGTATAATTTTAAATAACAGTTTCTGAAATTTCATCTCCAATATATATAATGATAACCTTCTTCTAAAAATATTTCGATGATCTCCTTTATTATCATTGTTATTTCTTAAAAAAGTATAGAAAAAAAAGTATTGTAACAATTAAAATAAATCCCCTTTAGGATTTTGATGATCTCCCAGATTCAGCCCATTGTTAGATTTATGATTATTATTTCAAGTAAAATATTGTAAAAATAAAAAAATTCACCTTTGTGATTTTGATGAGCTCTCACCATTCAAACAGCAGTAATTGGAGCCATTTTTTTTATTTATCACCTTAATTATTTATTTTTTATTCGAACAGAGGGCGCCATAACAGCTGCACGAAGACTTCTATTTGTTTGCTTGTTTGTTTATTGTCTCGTGTCACCAATGTAGTAATGTAGCTAAGCTCGAACTCATGACATTATGGATGGTAGCCAGGTAACATGACCACAAGACTAAAAGTGATAACTCAATCTTGAGGATGTTATCTGGCTTCTTATAAAGCTTCCACTAAAAGTCCATTGTTTGATTTATGATTATGTCTATTATCAGATTAATTTTTTAAAATATTATATCAGTTAATGATGCCTATTATTGTATACTACTCAACAGTTGTAGATAGTTGACGAGAAACTGACACCAGTAGACTTTGATGCTCATTTTACACATCAAAGTCTGTGATTTTTCTGAAATATTAGGTAGATCAGGCTGCCTTACTTTCCTGTGTGGGTTATTAAAACAATAACTAATATATGAGCGACTCAATAATTTAAGCACATAAACAATAATTTAATTTTTATATTTTATGAAATTTTAACACTAAAATATGTAATGTTAAGTATGTAAAATATTCTTCTAACAATATTTCAACAAACTGCTTTTTTATATTTATTATTTCTTATACAATGTATAGAAAAAGAAAGTATAATAAGGAAAAAAAATCACATCGTGATTTTGATGAGCTCCCATCTTCAGTTTCCCAGTATGAAGTGAATCTGCTTGCATAAATATATCGAGTGACTTATTAAAGTGCTCATAAAATTACGTAAAAGGCTATCTGTATAATTTAAAATAATATTTTCTGAAAAAATTTCACTGAAATTTATAATGTTAATACTCTTTTAACAATATTTTTTTTCGAATTTTTTTTATGAATGTTATTTTTTTAAATACAATAATAATAATAAATTCACTTTAGTGATTTAGATGAGCTCATATCTGACAATCCATCATTGGAGTTTTGGGTATTTTGAGATAATTCAGCCTATCATTTTCGCCAAAAGGTAGAGCCTGTGTCAATAACAGCAAATTATTGGGTAACAAATTTTCCATTCCTCTGGCGCATTTCGTGTGGATGGCCGAATGTATGAAAATCGCCCATCATTTGGCGCATTTCGCGAGAGTTTATAGGCCGGTGGGATAATCCCCAAATACATATTTTTGTTAATTATGTCTCTTTTTGTGAATTATTCAACAGTTGCAACTGGTTAGGGGAGGCTAACACAAATGGAAAACCTTTAAATGACTGAAGTTTCAAATTTGATACCGTATTTTTAAATCGAATTGTCCACGTACAATGAGTTTGTTTTAATATTTGGCTGTATGTGTTTTATAATTGCTTTATGTTTCTTTCAATAAAATTTTATCTATTCTTCTGTCTGCCTGTGTCACTGCCTATATTATTTGTTAAAAAAAGGAAATTGAATACTGGCATTTGATATAAAAAATGTATTTTAATTTGGAACTTCAGAAGAAAGGAAAGAAACCAGTAAAAATTATAAAGAAATTAAATTATACTTTGTTCTGCATAATTACTCGCTTATTCCAGAAATATTAAATATCTTAATTTAATGTGAAAAATTTACAGAAAATACAGAATCTGCAGTATCTCTAAAAATGCGTTTGTTTTTTTAACACGTGGGTTGCCATATCAACACAAAATTTATTATTCAGTGCAGAATTTAATGCGAGTAGAACTCGCCTATGTAAATCATCTGTATAGTATTAATCATCTGTGATTCGTCTTTGCTTTCTAATAACATTTTCTTTTCCGAAAGACAGTTAACATGTAGCAAAGATGTAAGAATTTTATTAGCTAATGATTCAAATCACATGCATGAATCAGGTTAACGAATGTGTTAAATATTTAAAAGTTATATTTCCTTTGGAAATAAAATAATAGTAATTTTGAAAAAGCGGGCACATCTTACTGAGAACTAGTTATCTTGAATATCAGAGCATTCTTTGCCTACCACTAATCAATAGACATATATATTGTCATAATTAACCCTTTTAAATCAAATTTTCTTGAAAAACTATTTAATCGTACAAAAATCGATAAATTATAATATCTATAAGCGATATATCAACAGAATTACGATTCTCTTTTTATGTTTTTAAATAAAAATATGGATCAAATGAAGACATAATTACATAGTGTGTATTGAATCGTACTACATGAAAATAATGAATTTAGAACGACTTGAAAGTTATAGCCATATGTTAATAATATGAATTATACCAAATATATACCATATAATTATAAGAATACTTATTACATCCGTACTAAATGAATTAGCGTATTCGTAGTAATGAGTAAGGATAGTGATCAAAGCTGAATAATGTTTCAAACACTGTTTATATTATCTATAATTAAAATTATACACTATGCTTAGGAATGAATCATTAATCATGCTACCATCAAAAATAGACTAAATTCTTCAATTTATAATTTAACCAGTTTTCGTGTACATCAACTACGCAATTATAATAACTTTTTTATTTCATTTTTAAAAATTGTATCACATAAACAAGTTCTCGCTCTCACAAACAAGGATCAATTTGATATTATTTTAAATTAAAGGAGTCAGTGTGCTACAGTCTACAGCTAAATTTCTGCGCGAATGTTTGAAATGTTTAATGTTGTCGGATTTATTGTATAAACATGATTTTCTGAATAACAAACCGAAAAGAAAATACATTTTATCAACTAATATCGGCGTCACTTGAAGTAAAATATCTTTGATTTTCAACTCAAAAAGTAACAAAATTGTTTGTTTTTTCAAAGAGGATATCTTAAATACACAAAATCTAACTTTTCAATAAAAGAGAATGAAACCAAAAATTTGTAATTGACTATTTTTAAATAGTTGATAGGTTTAGTTATATTATTTCGTTTAATGTTAATTCAATCGATAAAATTTCGAAACAAAACAACAACTTCTGAAGTAGTTAATTTCATAAAGATCTAAATAGCTGAAATAGAAAAAAATCTTGAATAGCATCATTATATATTCACTAAATTCATATTTGAAGGATAATAAAGAATTTGACTTCAAGTTCAAATGATGATTATAATAATGTCGATATGGTAAAGCTGTCAACAATTAATCAAAAGAAATAAAAAATAGTGTGGTATGTTTCTTTTTCTGAAATGATAACACCATATTTAATAAATAAATACTTATATGTACCCAAAAAATTAGAAAACTTTTCTTATCAGATCAAGATGTTACTTATACAAGGAAACTTTATCAAATGGTTTTCTCTTTCAGTTTGACGGTTTCAATTTTATAATACGACCATCAATACAGGATATCAGCATGAATTCATTGACGAAATTCAAATTGTTTCGTCAAACCTTTTTATTTACCATCTTTAGCAGCAGTAAGATATTACGGATGAAACATCACGGTACTGATGAAAGTTATAACCATTCATTCAAGTGGGTTTTTTTGTTGTTGTTTCAGCATCTTTATTGTCATTAGTTTACCTAAATATGGAATGATTTGTTTTAAAATATACTATAAGACATTATAAAAACCTTACCTTGTGTATCATAAGTGTTCATGTATTCCGAGTTCATGAACTGGTTGATGAGAGCTGTTTTCCCCACACCTGTTGCTCCTAAAATCTGGACTTTGGACGTAGGTCCACGGCCCTGCCCCCCGGAAGAATAAGACGTCGCATTGGATGCACAGGATGTATTGTTGCCTCCTGTTGTCAGGCTGGATGTTGTCGATGCCACGCTGTTGTTGCTTCGAGACCTCTGACGAATGAAATCTCCTCTGTTGACGATGGCGCCTTTAGAACTGATGCTGAAGCTACGGCATAAATAGAACTCGTCGTCTTCGTCATCTCCTGGCTCGTGTATTGGTGGACTAGGAGTCAGATTTCTGCTGTTATACATCACTTTTGACCTAAAAATAAAAATATATATATATCGTACTGACCTATAGAGAAATTTTATATAAATTATTTTCACTTTATTGTATAAATAATGTAAAGAAGGTGTAGTAATCATTAAAAAATATTCAAACTTGAAATTTTAAAGAATTTTCACTTTTTAGATCTCTCTATGATTTCTGTCTCATTTCTATGGACATTTCTTAGTGATTGTTCTTGAGTAAAAGCAGCTTTTCTATAATATTCTACTTCAAAATTCAGAATTACTGTTCAAAATTAATGTTCTACATATAAAGAGTCGGGATTAATTATAAATTAACGTGAGGACGGGATAGCCTAGTCGGTAGATCGTTGGACTCGTGTCCGTTAGGTTGCGAGCTTGACCCTCCCCTCCCTCAATTCTGGCAATCAAATAATGAAAAATAATTATCAAATTAATTTATTATGGAAACAATGAAACAGTAGTAAGCGTGCAACAAAGAATATATTCATTTAGATCTATGAGAAACGACCTGAAATGTAACTTTCCTCATAGTGTAATGTAATGTATAACATTTAAAATTTTGAATGCTTAAAGCTTTCTTTTATGATTGTTTATGTTTTTCAAGAATATAAATATTAAATATAAACCAATATAAATGTTATATCAATTACGAAAAAAAATCTCTTTAGATTTTGGTACTCTTATTCGATATATCATACCTTGATGGTATTTTAGATTTGAATACTATATTTTGTCTTCATCTACTTTGATTGCATCAACCTTTGTTTTTTATATCTAACAAAATATCAAGAAATTTATAGAAATAATGACTACTTAAGACACATGGTATAAGGGAAAAAAATTCTGTTTTTCAAGAATTATTGCCAAAAGAAAGCAGTTAATTTATTTAACTTCAACCTTGTAAATTTTAAATTCTTATATATGCTTCTTATGCGGTGCCGAGCGCTCATCCAATTGCGATGAAAATTTGAATAGTTATTTCTTGCACTTATTTGTTTCTGCTGGAGATGGAAAAACACAAAAAAAATATTGCCAACCCTATAGTCTTGAATAATAAAGTTTAAAAAAAATAGAGTTAATATTATTTATGCTTCTCCTTTATATATGATTCAATTTCAATGAATGCATTCATTTGCTATAAATAAATATATACTTTCTATCATTACTGATTAAACAAGATAGTTATTTTAAATTTGACGTGATATTTCGAAATTTTTTCTTCTGTGGTAGCAACACGCTTGGTTCCAGCTTATATATATATATATATATATCGTGTATCGCAGATACGACTCCAATGATTGGGATCAAATTGCATATTTAGATAAATTTAAAAAGTAAAATATTATATAAAAATGCTTTTCCTTAAAAAATGCGATTTTACATAAAGAAACTCCATATTTTTTTATAACTAAATATTAGAATAAATATATTCAACTTCTGCTGCGAGTTGTGATCAGTGAAGTATTGTGGTCAGACAACATGAATAATGCGTTTGTTGCGGGTCCTCGGATGGAGAAAAGTTTTTTTGCTTTAATTTTTAACTTATGTATTGATATTTAATATTTTTGTGTTTTAAGTTTATCTATAAATGCATTTTTATTATAAAAGAGAATTTACCCAATTGAAAGCATTCTTTATAATTAACTATTAGAGTTTTTTTCTGTTTGCTTTCATGCTGACCATGTCATA
Source organism: Argiope trifasciata (assembly GCA_026543055.1). Classification (NCBI taxonomy): domain Eukaryota; kingdom Metazoa; phylum Arthropoda; class Arachnida; order Araneae; family Araneidae; genus Argiope; species Argiope trifasciata. Next base: position 6,303,240 of record JAPMOQ010001131.1, on the reverse strand, counting down.
TAATGTCATATTGAACATGATTTCACTATAGTTAACACTAAGTGTTTCAAAAATGCACGTACTGACAGATAAACTGTAAGATGAGTATTGTAATATGGCAGATTGTTTCGAATAACGAGCTAAATTAAGTGAAATGTAGTTTTTTATTTTATTTAAATGGCATTCTTTTATAGGTAAGATTGAAAAGCATTCAAATGTAATTAGTAAGCGATACAAATCTAAATATTTTCTGTTAGAAGATACTACTTTACAAAATAACTGTAGAGAAAAACTCGGTTTCGCTTATTCAGAACTTTAACACTGACAAAACCTATCTTGTTAAAGACATAATGCCTTAATGAAGCTAATCTGAAATCATTACTACAATAATAAGCATCGAAATTATCACATCCATTATAATCACTCACCTCATTCTCCTGCGAGCTAAGTAATAGCTTGCATTATCCGAGGGCATTGTTGAACCTCGTGGTCGAAAACCGGCGACAGAAGGGCTGTACCCTAGATCCTCACACTGTATCTGCTGGGGCGTGGGTCTCTTCATGTTCCTGAAGGACAACGACCTGTTGTGGTGGGGACTCACCGTTCTGGTCCGGCGATGAGGGCTGCTGATGCTGCAGTCTCCTGATGATGATGAAGTATCTGTCATGTGCGTGCGACTCGAAGTATCAGAAGTCGGTGATGCATTGTGCCTGTGGGGGATGTTGGCGCTGGAAGTTCTCCAGTTACTGCGAGATGACTTATGGTCAGTTTTGGATTCGGCACTCAAATCTGGGGTGCTCTTCAGAAGGTTGCTTGAGTGAAGCTTACGGTGACGGAGCATCATTTTGGCGGATATTTGCGGTGGCCTCAATCAAATTTACTTTTATTTTGAGATTTAGAAGGATAGACTGAATTATTTATTCAACAACAGATTAATTTTTTTTTAAAAAAAATTGATAACTTTCTTGCGAAGATTAAGTTTTAGATATTTTTATGCTGTATATTTTCTGTTTTGAATGTTTTTGTTTATTGAGGTTTTTTTTTTGACGATAATATTTCGATTATCTTGAAACTAAAATATTGTCTAACGTTCCAGATTTTCTAATTTCTTATGAAGATTACAAACTAGGAGAAAACTGCTATGAATTGTATCAATTTTACGCTTATACGTATATATTATAAAAAGAATTTTAGCACCATAGTGTAATCAGTTGGTGTCATCGGATCATAAGAGATTTTTTAAAATATAAAATGAAGCTTATTGTCGAATTCTAAAAGATTTGGTTTCCAACTTATCCAAAAGATAATGAAAAGATTTGGAAGATTCAGGAACGCAGGTTTACTATTGTAGCTACGGATTGAATGCTATTAGCAAAAATTATTTATTTCATTTTCTAATATAATTTAATATTTTATTCCTGAAATACTACTTCCTCATGAAAAATGGTGAATGTTTTTCAGTGCATAGTTTTACTTGTATTCCTAATTTACAGCTTTCAATGGAGAAATTCTTTGATGAATTAGCAGAATATCTGAAATAAAGACAAATAATGAATATTAATGATAATGAAAAGGGAAACAAAAATATTACATTAAATACAATTTATAAATGTTAAAAATGTAACATCATTTTAGTTATCAGTAATTTTACATAGAAATAATTGTCTGGACTTTAAAAGTAATTTACTATAAACTTATAATTTTTTGTTGTGAAAATAATTAATCTTAAATTTATAACTTTTTGATAATTTCGCTGTGCTATTTCTGTTACATTGGAAAAGTCACTAAAACTGATTTCTGGAATAACTAATTCAAATATATATTTTAGAAACGTTTCAATTATTTGCAGAATTGGATATTAAATATTGCTGTTATCAATCATTAATCAATCTCTTTTCTGATCAAAATATTCTATATATGATTACACACACATATATTTAAAACTTTATTGGTCATTAAGGGTTTCGATTGTAATGAAAGTTAATTTAATTAAATACGTAATGTTTCAATGACGAACTATTTTAGAAATTTTTAAAAGTTTATAATTTATATTGTTTTTAATCTTTATTTTTAAAACTAATAAAGAAGAATGCGCATGTGTGTGTAAGCATTCTACATGACAAATCGTTTGAATTAGATTTAAGGAGCAATTAAAAATTAAAAAAATAATCGAGAACTAAACAAAATTTTCGAATATTTCCGTGATAGCTCTGAAAATTATTACTGCACAAACAAGCATGCGTACATGAAATGTAAAAAATCACACACACATGAAATGTATAAACACACGCAAGAAACGTTTAAAACAAAAAAATGAACACATAAAAAACATACAACACAATAAAGGAAAGTTGCAAAGAAACACGCATACTTGAAATGTTTTAAAATAAACACACATGGAATGTTTAAAAAATACATGGATGTAATGCTGGAAAACCCCACACTTGAAATTTTGCAAGAAAACACTATGGGAAATATTGCAACAATCAAAACAATTGCGTTATCTCAAATTGTTATTTGTAACACAATTTTTTATCACAAAGAAGAATATTTTATTGGTAAAAAAAGTTCAAAGATGCTAAGATACATGATATGACAAACCATCGACTTTTATTTACGATTCAATAGAATAGGCACTTGGTAAGTAAAAGACATTATTGAACTAGTTTTAAAATAATTTGATTCTACTTGAATTCCAATTTTGAAATATTATTTAAGGTTAAGAAGAATGGCATCGCGAGATGTTCAAAGAACGATTCTGCCCCTAAAACAAATGCGCTGAAGTAGCGCTAGAAAATTTTTAATAATGAGATTCCTCTATAAAAAGCTTTATCATCTATTGATACTTGGATGCGCGCTTGTAATATAGAAGAAGCTTAACAATAAATAAATTCTGTTTGAATGTTGAAATAAGATCGAAAAAAGAAAACACTTGAAAGTTTCACCAAAATCAAGTAATGTCGACTGTTTTCTTTGATTGTAGAGGTGTTATGCATTATATACTCCACCCAACTAGCCATCTGGCTCATTTGGTGGAGTTCTAATGCGTAACATCATGTAGTTGGGCGGAGTTAAAGATTATTACTTGTGTGTTTTGCTCCATTTATGGCAAGCAATTCAAATAAAATGACCTAAAATGAGACGAGAAACTGATGGGTTTTGCATCACGATAATGTGCAATTATTCACGAGTTTTTAACCAAATATTGAGCTTTGTACTGATCTAAAGTCATTGTGGGACTTTTTCTTATTTTTAAGAATGAAACTGCCTGTTCAGAGTCAATGTTTTGAGTCCAATAAATTGTTAAATATAAATCGATGTAACGTACGAAAGGATTTATGTAGATGACTTTATGGCATGATTTGACGATTGCAAGAAAATTTGGTAGATGAACTTTGCATTCAGAGGAGATTTCTTTGAAGGAGATGGTGATAAATTTTAACCTGTATATTGATATCAAACGTTTCATTTCGTCGTTTGAGTTCTTTTTCATCACATAAGTGGATTTCTTCCCTATAATGAGATTGAAACATATTTTCATTGTTTTATCAAATATCTGTATCAGCCGCTAAAGGGCGGGATAAGTCAATAGAGTGAATATAAAAAATAACGAATCATGGGTCTACAGTTAGATATGTGCGCTCTGTGCAATACAGCTGGATTGGTCTTCGAAATTGAATATATTACTCTGGCTTATCTGTCCTTGAATGATAACCAGTGTTCTGGTAATGTAATGACATGAGTCTTAATAGTAATTCTTATTTATGTGTATGTGTTTGTGTTGTGTCCTATTAACTTGTCATCCTTGTTGGGATTCACCAAGTGTATTTATAGTCTCCGACCACAATACAATAGAATAAAAAGAAAAATAACATAACTAATCAGTCGTAGGATTTTTTCCCATTGCCGCTATTTAAAGATGAAGGTTTAGTTTAGTTTTATTAACGTCCCTTTTAAAGCAACACGAAGGCTATGTTGGGACGGACCTCGTAAGTTTGAACCGAGATCAGATGACGAGGACGACACCTCTCCTCACCACCTCACACCAGCGGGAGGTCGTTTGGCCTGGCAGATTTAAAGTGCAAGAGACCTCCTCACACGACGGTTCTTCGGTGGAATCGAGTCTCGAACCTGAAACCCTCCGGTTTCGAAGCCGACACCTTACCACCAGACCACCGCGGCCCGGTTAAAGATGAAGAATTATTATTTACAGAGCTTTCATTAGAGAAATAAATTAAATTATTCATGAAGATAATTTATAATATAAAATGCTTTATTCAGATATTTTGGTATTTAATTTACTATGGCATCATGAATTCGATTCCATTAGGAATCTTCAAGTTCACAATAAACGGAATATTTATAAAGCCACTAAATTACTGCGGTTTCCTTGCCTGTACCATTTGATGCTTCAATATACTTTGTTAAGGAAATCCTAAACCCATAATTATACATAAGATATTTGATTCAAATTCGTTGAAACTAATTTTCTTAATGAACCAGCTAGTATTCAAATATACAACGTCAAACATAAACTAATGTACAACGACTATTCTTTTTTAAAGACAGAAGATTTATTACTTAGAGAAAGGTAGAAAATATGCATTGAAAGATGTTGAAAGAAAAGCAAGAAGTCGTTGCATAGGCAGAGTAGTATGAGATGGTGTTCCACCTTGCATAAAGAAGACTGTTTGGAGAGCTTTTCGCGTTTGCATTTTAAGACTAATGTTGATTTGTAACAGTCCTGCATATCGCTGACAAGTGACAGAAACTGGTTTGAAACCCGTCTGTGTGATTTAATCGAAAAAATTGAGAAAAAATATTCAATTGAGTCAAATTATGAAACCACACCAGATTATCGCTTTAAGCTGTTGCAATGGTTCCTCAACGAATGCATATGGATTCTCCGTGGTTTTACACCGGCAATTGTGGATGTTAACAGGGCCAGAGAGCGCGAAATGCGTTTCATTCGTCCAAAGTACAGTGTTGTGTCGTGCTGTTCTTCCATCTTATTGAATTCAAAATTTATAAAATCTTGGTGAGAGTCGAAGTCAGGAGGTTTCAGTTCTTGATTATGTTGCTACTTGCAAGGATATCGTTTCAGAATTTTTCACAGTGTTCTACAGATCCTCCTACAGTCTCTCACAGTGTTGTATGACACTCCTGTCTACTTAAAAACTTCTCGAGCACTGCATTCATCATGTGCGGAAACTTCCGACAGGAATCGCACTGTCTGCTCTACTGTCGTGGCAACAGCAGTGACTGTTGAGGGATGTTCAATTCTTGCGCGTGACGCCAAAGAACCTGTAGCTTCAAATTTTTTCACCATTTTGGTCAATGTAGAAGACGTTAATGGTCCTTTGCTATATCGCATATCCTTTATGCAGTGCCTTCTCTTACCGCCATGGCACTTTCCAAATTCTTATAATACAGTTTAACTAAGAGGACTTTCTCAGCTACAGAAAACATTTCGACGTATATAGGCTTCAACTACCATCACCTGCAGCAGTTTCTCCTTTTTATATCGTTTGTTGCTTTGCATAATCCTACATCATAAATCCGACATCGTCATCTGTTGGTCGCTATAGGTGCAATCCATTTCGGCGGTTTCCACATATGCGGAGTGCAGTGCTCGAGAAGTTTGCTGGTAGACAGGAGTGTCGTACGAAAAGATCTGGAACCAGATCTATTTTTGTTTCGTTGCCATACAAAACCTGGCTTCTTTTCCTTCTGTTTAGTGTAAAACGCATCTTTTTATATTTATTAATTTTTAAAGTTTGTCCTGACTTTTGGATCACCCGGTATTACCAACTATCGCATAACTTGAGATAAGCACTTTAAAATCAAATATTTCAATTATCATAGCAAATACTTTAAAACGATAAAAAGTTGTAGAGGGATATTTTAAAAATTGAAAAATTCGCTACATTCAAGATATCTTTCACAGACAAAAGATGTTCCCCTTAGGTATTATTTAATTTTTTCATCTTTAATAAATTCAAATGAATCAAAAACGTTTGTAGATACATTCGCACTCACGCATGCCCATATAAATTTCTCACCATCTTTACAACAACGATACATTATATACTAAAGATATGTATGGATTTTTTAAAGAAAATAATATAGCCAGTAGGTAAATTTTCCGGCAAAATAAAAAAGGGCATTAAAAACAGACATGACAAAAAAAGAACACATGCAATTAAAATGTCCAACCCTATCATTTAGTAGCAATACAAAACAAAAATAATTTTAATGTATTCGAAATTTCATATAAGGTTAAACTAATATTTATTACAAGATTTACTTTGTAGATACTTTCACTTACAATGTAAACTAACACGGATCAATTTAAACAAAAGTAATACGCTTTGGACTTAAATGTTTAAACATTTTAATTAAAAATATTCCATTCTTTTTGTCAGAAATATCACCACATTCTTTTCAATTTCGCTGAATAAACCATCTTTCTTATTTCATGTGATTATGCACTTAAAGGAGAAGCACTTCTTAATCTTTATGAGAATTTTTTGCGACTTTTTGGCTAATAACTTGAAGTAAGTGTCTTTTCTTTAAAGTACTCGCGAGAACTTTTTATTTATTTTACTTAAGGGTGCAAGGAAGTTGGCGAAATAAAACCCACTCGAGAATATTTTTCTATTTTCTTTAATAAAAACAAATAAAATTGTTCTTGAGATATTATTTGGTTATCTTTTCTATTCTTTTTTCAAGTTTTCAATAAATCTTGAATAGAATTAAAAGAGATCTCACAATCTGTGCCATGAATGCATAGAAAAAAAAGTGAAATAATTGTTGTCTCGATCTTTCATTATGTGTATAATACATCGCTAATCGGAACCTTAATACTTTATTATTACCTTAATACTTTTCATTAAATACTTATTTTTAGCTATTTATTTTTCTTTATTTTCATTACTTTTTCTTACTCTCCGATCTTTTTATATTAAAGTGGGTATTATTTTCATAAGAACTAATTTTACAAAATTGAGGTCCGAAAATCATAATTTTTGAATAATTTTAATTAATTTTGCTCGATATACTTAATTATTGAGTTAGTATTATTATTTAAATTGTTTAAAACTAACAACACCCTCAGCGTTGCCATTGGCAAAACAACCGAGAGGAAAAATTAGCTTTAAAGTTAAGTTTGATTCATTCTCTCTCTGTGTTCACTTGCAGAGCGATTTAAAGAAAGACGCTTAGTTCGCTTAAAAAAGAATCTTCTTCCCAAAGTGTGGAAATTATTTCTCTGATATTCACTAACTGAACATTTATTTCCTCTACATTTCATTACCGTGCAAGAAACGAAGCGTTTTGACATTTAATGTATTCGGCAAACGTTGGATTTTCTTTTTTGGGGCGGTGGGGTGGGGTATCATGAGTTTTGAATCGCTAGTTATAATCAGACGTAAACAAAGAAAATATCGCATTTGCCCACCACAGCTCTTTCTATTTGCATTTACGTGGTTTGAAGTTTCCGCACGTGCGCTGATAAATGCAAAGCACAGATACTGCTGCTTTACGCATGCGCGAATCATAATAGGAGAATAATTAAAATCCTATTAATAAAACTGCGTTTTTATTTTGATATGATTTCATTGTGCTAAAATTTTCAGCAAGAAATGCCCTTTAAAGTGATACAAATATATCAGTTAAGTATTTCTTTTTCTTTTTTAAACATACAGTCGCTGGTACTTTTCTGTCACACGAGAGCAAGGTAAAAAACGCCAAAAAGTCGCCAAATAATCGTTAGGAAAAATGAAAATCTGCTGAAACATTCACAAAAATGTAAGATTACTTCAAATTTCACGTATTTACAGTTGGCGACGACTTTGTTCTCGTTTTGTTCAGAATTTGCGACATTTGTTTTGTTATTCGTTTCGCTTTTCGACTTGATTTGCATTTGGCTCACATTGGTTATATCTTGCGTCCGTGTAATGGGAAAGTACCCAGACGGTTCATTTAATACTATATATAGATAATTAAACTCTACGTATTCCGAATCAATAAGTTTTTTTTAATTCTAATATTTCAAGTTTCAGCCATCTCTTAAATTATTTATAATGTTCAAGTTGAATGTGGAAAATCTTTTTGATTTGCTTATTATTTAAGATTCTGGACCAAAAGACAATATTTTAAACGACAATAATTATTGATTGGTAAATGCAACAATTATTAAAATTTTTTTAATTGAATTGCTTCAATAAAATCAAAATTAGCAAATAATTACCAAAAGATAACAAAATCAAATAGTTATTCCTTTCGCATTTCTAAAAAATTGTGATTGTAAAGGAAACAACTAAACTTTTGAATTTTATACTGAGATTCTTATAGTTCTGCAAGTGCCAAAGCCATTTTTCCACAGTAATGCAATGAAAATTGAAACTAAAAAACAACAACAAAAAACAATTACGACATCAAAGGAACTGAAAAGCAGAAAAAAACTCGCATTTCTTTAAAATTTTTCAGCAGAGCAGTATAGCTGACAATCAATAAAAAAACCCTTTCTTCTAGAATGACATACGCAATCAAAATTAAATCAAATGCAAAAAAAAACCCTCCTTCGAAATATTCATCTGGAAAATTATAGTTAAAGTATATTTAAATTTTGATTGCTAATGAAGGGCACAAAATAGCCTTTTATAATAGTTAAGGCATACATAATCATTTGGAAAGACTAACTAAACGAATAAATAAGTACAAAAGTTGCGCTGTTATTTTCATGAAATGACCGGATATCATTAGTATAATAACTCTGGAGTTTAATTCTTGCTTCTTTCTTCCAAGTTCAATAAATTGGGATGTGAACAGTTCTTGAAATTTGAAAGTACATTTTCAAGCAAAAAATAATCTTTGTTTTAAATTGTGGCACACAAATTATAATTTATCGATACTGAAATAAATTTTTGATACGTGTGCTCTTACAATTAGTAGACTACACATATCATCAAAATTCAAATCCTTAAAACGTTTATTTTGTCAAATAAAGATGAAATGCAATCTTTTACAAGCACATGAGTGTTGGAACCTATGGGATTATTTATATAAATAATTTTTTGCAATTATCAAAAATTAAAAATAAATAAGGAAATTTTTTTGCCGGAGATATCTTTCGATGGCCATGCTTGAACTAGCCATATAAGATATCAATATGCAATTTTTAACTGAAATAAAATAATACAGTAGAAAACGACACGTCACACACATAAGCATGGGGAAAAAAACTGGAGTAACTAATTGAGCGGAAATCATTCTCAAAACATACCGAAAAATTCTGTAAATGCTCTAATCCTTCTACATCTCTCTCCTTAGAGAGGTAGAATCGCCGAAAAGTCGTAGTCTCTGAATACTGAAGCTAACAACAAGAATATCACAACTTAATGCTTCAAACTATTTCTTTGATAGGATCAGGAAATCATCATTACTATACACAAGACATTTATGGAAATGATATAAAATCAGTTTTTCTTTCTATGATTCAGCTGCTAACAGCCAATAAAATGTGAAAAATAAATATAAATAAAATTTCACCCACTACCAGTCAGCTATCAAGTATCTCAATCTTCATAAAATGACGCTTATTGAAAATAGGTAGCGTTATTGCATTGACTAATTTCTACATAGGCTATGGTCTTAGAAAAATGTTCAGAAAACGACTTTCTACGTTTCAGCTGATTTCAGTTTAATAATTAAGCCTTTTTACGTTTCAGCTGATTTCAGTTTAATAATTAAGCCTTTTTATGTTTCAGCTGCATTAGAAAAATTTAATTGGGCCAATTTTCTACGTTCTAACCGGTTAAAAATTTAAATATGAATAAATCGTAACAGATGAAAAAGCAACAAGAATATATATATATATTGCTAATCTACTAAATGAATACTTTAGGATTTTATAATATTAAATTTTTGTTATCCATTTTATAATTATAGTGAAATAATCAAAGACTTTTTAAGCTCGAGTCGTTATAGAAGATTTAGTTAGGATGGCTTTTTATGTCCAAGATGTCGTAGAAGATTTAGTTATTGCGCTTTCTATTTTCTAATGGATTAAAGGGTTATAAATGGATGATTCATAACACTTAGATGAAAAATTAACTAGAAAGCGTTTTCAAAACACTTTTTCAAACTTATTATACAAATGCTGTAAAATATTATAATTCTAAGTTTTTTCTTACTGATTTTACGATTTCAGAAAAATAATCACACTTTCTACGTTTTAGCCGTTATAGAAGATCTAGGAGGATTTTCTATGTTCGAGCCGTTATAGAAGATTTAGTTAATATGATTTCTATGTTCGAACCCTTATATAAGATTTAGTTATGTCTTTCTATGCTCGAGCCGTAATAGACGATTTAGTAAGGACAACTTTCTACGATACCACAGGTTAAACGGTGACGTATGAATGAATCATAGCCCTTAGATGAAATATTAACAAGAAAACTTTTTCAAAATTCTTTATTCTAACCTGTTATATAAATGCTTTGGAAATTTATACTGCCAACAGTTTTCTTATTCCTTTTATAATCGATCACACAATAAAAATAAAATCAATGAAACCGAGACGAAGTTAAAATACTGAAATGAGAATTTACTTAAATGCATACAAGTGTTTCTTCACAAAAAATTGGAAAACCGATATCAGTATAAAACAAGTTGCTTCCAAATACAAAAATGTTTCAAAATTTATTTTTTTAAAACAAAAATACTGACACGGATATTCAGTTTAGAGACTGCTTGGGGCGTTCGGAATTAGATTGAAGTTTAAAATAAGAAAACCACCTTCCAGGAATTCCATTTTGTATTTCTTTTTTCCACACGTTCCTTTGTGCGCCGTTGTGAAGAAATATTTCCCATTTTATTTGGTTGAGATTCTATATTATTCTTCAGAGACTTAGACGGTTTAAACTTCGTTATTTTTTTATGGATCCAAGCCAATGTAAGGAAGCTCTTGTGTTAATGATACAATTGAGAGCTATGTGCAAGAGGAGGGAGAATTTTAATTTCAAGTACGGGGAGACTCAAGAGCGACTGTAAGTCTGTGAAAGAAAAATATTGAAATTGTTTGCAAGATTTCAATTTATTATTCAGCAAACAATGCCGACTGACTTATTTATTCAAATTTTATAAAACAGAGGAAAAAATTCTTTGTTAATGAGGAATTTTTTTTATTCTTTCTAAATCTGGTATGAGTATTCAATCTCGTATTCATACCATTTTTGAAACTAAAAAAATGAGAAATGTTCATCAATAGTTTCAAAAATTGGAAATCTAGTATCTCGTACAAAATTGTGAATACTTACATGCTGTTGCTTGTTGAAATACTATTTGGTACTTTAAAAACATGTGTATGTGACTATGTGAATATTTAACACCTTGTATATGTTGAGCACATAACGGAAAAATATTTTATTCTTCAGTATATTTGATAATGAGGTGTCGTTTCATTTCTGAGCTTCAGACTTTCCAAAATAAAAAAAGGAAAAAAAAAATTAAAAATTTCCTCTACTAGTTTATGCAAATATATCGGGAACACGATAATTCAGAAATTTTATAAATCATATGAATGAAGTCAAAAAAGTTATTTTATATATAATGCGAGGAAAATTCATCGCAGATTTTTTGATCTATTTATATAAAGAAATTCGTAACAAAGCAATAAATAACAACAACAAAGAACAAGTTCATAAGGACTTTAAAAATTGAAGATCTTTAAAATTATAAATATGTTTTAAAACTGAAAGAAAATGTGATACGATATATAAAAACACATAAAGAAAACATATTTTAACAATTATATGAAACGCACATAAAAGAAATAAATTTTAATAATCAGAATATTCGATCATGAGGTTTCATTGAATTTTTGAGCTTTAAATTTTCCAAAATAGAGGAAGAAAATATCCGTAATTTCCTTTTTTCTCTTTATCCGAATATATCGGGTACATGAAAATTCAAAAATTTTATAAATCGAAGGAATGCAGTTTAAGAAACTTATTTCACATATATAAGGAGTATTCACCGGAGATTAGAATATCATATTTCTATTCATAAATTCACCAATTCACTAATTATAAATGATAGCAACAAAGAACAAATGCACAAACACCTTTGAAAATTAAAATCCATACAAATTTTGAAAAAGATTTCAAAATGAAAGAAAAATTGATAATAATCAATTTTTCTTTCACAAATAACATAAAAAAATTTATTATTATCAAGATGAAAATAAGTTTCATTCATCGAGGCATTAAGAAAACAACTGTTTTATTTTATCAAACAAAGCATTTTTCTGCAATGCAAAACAACTTTACATTTACCTAAATAATTCTTATTTGCGCTACAACCTTACTAAAACATATTTATAATTTGCGTATAAATTTCCACTCTATTAAGATAAAATACATTTTATTTTAGAGTTGATATATGAAAAATTATTCACATATGCGATAAAGGGAATTAATAAATTTTTACAACATAAAACAGTTACAACACGTAAAATTTTTAAATTAAAAATCCTTACTTTAATTTTGTCTGCTTAGTTAACAGTTTTACTACCAAGTTTTCTGGAGAGATTTTTTTCTCTTGTTCGAGCATAGCATTTTTATAATGCCTATAATCTTTGATATTTTCAGTTGTGTTGGATCCGGTTTAAGAGGAGGTTTCTCCAACTTTTTATTTCTTTAGTATCACAACTTTACCGCCTTATTTATAACTTTTTATGCTCGTCTAAATACCTTCCAATTAATTAATTTCTTTTCCTATCTTTATTATCTCTGATTTCTATCTCTGGCAGTTATAAAACAGAATATGTTTCTTTTAGTGTATTTGTCTTTTGGCGCTTTATAGGCAAGGTCATTTGATCTATAGTTTGCCTTTTGGCGATTTCACATTCAGCTTGAATAAATTTTAGAGATTAGAAATCTACCCTTTAAAAATTTAGCATGAATATAAAATTTAACTCAAATTTTGACATGCCTCTATGAAATTCTTCTTTCAAAAATGTAATTGCAAAAAAAAAAAAAAAATGATTATATAAACCATGTTAATTTTTTAAGAAAATGTTTTCTATGATATCAAATAAATTATTGAAATATCCCTACATCTTTTGAAAATGTTTTCAAATTTTTTTTATTTAGTTTTAATTTGCATTTTATCGATGCAAACAAAATTTAACTCCCTTTCACAGTTTTAACCGAAATTAAACAGAGTAATTTTTTTTGCCGTAAGATCCAGAAAGAATATGTTTATTGTTTAGTTTTTACACGAAGAATAAGAATATGAAATCTCAGGTTGGAAAAATGTAACATGCAATTAGATGACTAGATGGCAATTCGGAGATTCGCGTTTTTAATGGCACTTTGATGTCGTAAGATTAATCTTTATTTAGTATGTTAGACTCCCGGAGAGAACTCGTAATTGAGGATGAGATGCTTCCAATATGGTAGTTGGATCTCGCCTACCCGGTGGGTACACTAAAGGTGGAAAATCTGACTCATTCCATCGATGCCGGCACGAACTTTCTATGGGTAGGGTTGTACCGTGGTCGGTTGTGGACCTTAAAACTCAACCACAGTTCCCGTCAATGTTACTGTAGTGGTTGTCCGGTCATTCAGTATTTATTTCAGAATGCCTTCGGGCGGAATGAAGAGTCAGTAATATGGTTTTATTTAGAATGTTAAAAACAGTAGAAGTGATGCAAAAACGCATTGGATTAATGCGTAAAACAAGTTGAAGCTTACAACCATTTTTGTTGATAGAATCATCAAAATCATATTAAGTATGAAGAATTAATCAAAATTAATAGAAGAAGATTGCATTTAATTAAATTAAACACAATCGATATTATGAAATCTATTGTCAAAAGAAGTTGATGTAAAATATATAAATACAGAAAGCAGCGCCCATCACTCATCCTTTTGGTTTAAAGACTTTACTTGTCATTGTTGAAGATCATTAATTAGAGATAAGTTATGGATCAAATGATTGTACTTTTATGAGGAGATTCCTTTATATCACGAGTCTTTGACTAGATAGAACAGAGCACCAAGGAAAAAAAAATACATGTTAAGGTCATAAAGTTCCATTTTTACTTTTTGAATTTTTAATTATTTAAAGGATTATTAAATAATTATTGCCATATTAAGGATTATTAAATAATTATTGCCATGTTAAGGATTATTAAATAATTAGTAATTATTGCTTACTCAATAATAATTATTACTGAATTAAATTAAGAGAAGAGAAATATGTTTCAAACATTTTTAGCTCAATCACTACATAACTCTCTCCCCCACCAGTAAAACCATCACACGCATGAGGATGAGAAGTGGTGGACAGAAAAATCATTACTCACTTTTAGTGAAATAAAAATGTGGGATCCAGTTACTCGATTTTCAAGATGAATTATATTTTTTATGGAAGGGATTGAAATTTCTCAGAGAGAAATCTCCAGAATTCAGTTCTAACTCCTTTGCCAATATTGTGATATTATTCATATTACCCTGGATGCTTTAAAGGGCTAAATTAACTCTTTATAATTGCACTCACCCTTGTACCTCAAATGAATAAAAAAAATAAACACTTGAATAACAATTAAAATACATTATTGCGTTAAATTACATTATAAAATGTTTAACAATTTATGTTTTTATCTATTTTTACTTTTTTGTAAAAGTCGTATTGAGAAAGTATAGTAATTATCCAAAAATTTGAGTTTGAGAAATTGACAAATTTCCACGTTTTAGACATCCCTGAATTGGAATTTTTTTTTTTTTTCAAAAATGTTCATTCGTTTGTGACAAATATAACTTAAAAATATTTCGATTAAGATGGTTGAAATTTAGTATCAAATATAACACCAAATATGCAGATTTATATCAAATTTTGGGTAAAATATGTTCAGAGGAAGTTCCTCAGTTCGGTTGTCCAATTATAAATTAACACGATAATTACAAAGCGAAGTCGCTATATTATATTATATATATATAATTCTATACACAAATTTAAAGTCTATAATGTAGACTTTTGTCAAATTTTGAACTGAATTCCACTATGGGTTGACCACCTCTCAGTTAGTACTTTATCTATAAACGTGATAGCCATATTACTGACTCTCTGTCCCGCCCGAAGGCATACGGAAACAAATACTGAATGACCGGACAGCCGCTATAACAACACTGGCGGGAAGTGTGGTCGAGTCCTAAGGGCCATCACCGATCACAGTGCAATCGACTCCGTAAGAAGTGCGTCCGGTCATCGAAAGGGGGAGTCAGACCCCCATTTTTGGTGCACCCATTGGGTTGGCGAGATCCACCCACCAGGCTAGAAGCATCTCATCCTCAATTACGAGATTCCCTCCGGGGTTCCTATAAACGTGATAAGAAAAAAAACAAAGCAAAGATATGAATATACCAAATTTGATACGAGATTTTGTGACTATAAGCTCAGTTTTGGGCCTAAACTTTGCTTTAATCAGTTGAGAAAAGCATGCTGAAAACACAAATTTGATTTTTGGATATTAATAAGTACTTGTCCAAAATTAATCCCCCAAAAATTCCTGAAGGATGAATGATAGATTCTGCGCAGAATTTAATATTTGATGCCAATACGCCAATGCCCTGCAAGATATTCTCTGGCATAACAATGGTTGTGGCCTCTTATTAGAGAAAACTCGAGAAAGTTTTGGGGGGACCACTCCCACTAATTCAATATACCTCAGCCTTATGTTTTCTTGCAATGATAAAATCGATTTCATTATCATAAGACAATTTGAAAAATATGATAAAAGATAGAGAACAAAAAATTATGCAACTCAAAGAGTTTAAACCATGAACTTTTCCCTATATTTTTATTCTAAAATGTATAAAACATAACTTTTGGAAAGATAGAAAGGAAGTTTTTCATTCTATATTTTACTTGTAGGGAAATGAAGGATTAAAGCAGAAAAGAGCTTCATCATTCATGATGACAGCGCATAATCTACCTGAAATCTGTTTTAGAAGAAGGTTCTAATATTCACATTGATTGATCGAGTTTCATAAGTTTTCGAAACATATTTCGAAACTATGCTAAAATCATTTTTTGAAGAACATACGAGAAATATTAAGAAACCTTAAAAATATTAGGTCTATATATTAAGCACAGTTTTTTGAAAAATCCACGCAAAGATCAAAATTATGAAATTTTTTTCCAGCATAAAATATTTAGTAAGACCAATTATACAAAAACAGAGCATTGTAGAGCACTCTAATAAAGTTGGTATCATTTTGGAAAATCAATTGATGAATCTAGCTTAAATACTATTACAAATCTCAAATTTTTCTTACCAGCATGCTTAGTTCAACCACTGGAAATATTTTTTTACGATCAGCTAGCTCTGTTGGGTAGTGATCAGATGCCACGTGAGTGATCTCAGATTTTGGCGAGAAACTTGCACCCACATGGCAACGCAGCGACAAAATAGATATTACTGGAAACTTTCAGAATTTTAAAAATTGAGCCAACTAGAAGCGACATACGCCACATTGGTTCAGAACCTTTTTTACCCACCTCCCGAGAACTATAAAAGACCAGCAGTCTCAATCTGCAATCAATCATGTATAGAATCATGAAAGGAGTTGTAATCGTGAAAATAGTCAACGGCGAATAGTTAAATCAGTGACAGCGAAGTGTAAGTTTTGTGTGAAACTCTATTACTGAAGTGCTGTGACCGATATCTGGTGTTTATTGTGGAAGCAGCATCGAGTAGTGTGCAGAGTGAGTCGGTAAATGGATACAGCCAAAGTAAGGAGACAAATTGTAGGCGTTTGGAAGGAATCTACGTGAATTCCTTCCTTCTGCTGAATTCTGTCTGGCCGCTTTGTGTGCTGTGGCCATTATTATATTGAATACTATTTGTGGGATACTGTGTGCTGTAGCGTGCTGTTGTGTGTTGCTTGTGTTCTTCTCGACTTTATGTTTGCTGCCCTTGTATTACTGTTGTGTTAATAAACGTCGTCGTCGATGCTATTTCCTTCTAAAGGACTGTTTATTTCATCGACTGGCAAATCGGTGAAAGATCCACGGCGGAAGTATCCGTAATATTTATTTGCACAAAATAACCAGGATATAATTTAATAATCTGAAACAAGCGTCCATAACGATCACTGATTCGAAAACACAAAAAACCATGCAGCCGAATGCTCGCTGGATATATGTCTGGTCAGAGGTTTTATCAGAAGTAATCTAAATTCTTAGGAAGATAATTTTCATCTCAATTAAGTTTGCAAACTTCCCAGAATACTCCTGCGCATATTTACCGTATGTTACGAATCACTTGTAGTCCTTTGACTACCAATTTCTGTTTGCTCAATTATACGGCATCTGAAACCCATTTTAGAAAAAAAATCAATGTACTTAATCACATGCCCTTGATATTAATCGGGAATGTTCCAAGTTCGATATTCGATTTATTTCCCTTAAGGATTGCCAAAAAAGAAAGAAAATTTGATGCAGATTAAATCCGGGAAGCATATAATGATTCCCTACCCTATTTCATGCATGGAGAAAAATCGAACAATATCATTAGTTTCCACCGGCACCCACACTGTAACAAGAGTTTGATGTCGTGTTTGCTCTCGTTCAGATACAACTTGGATTTGGTCCCTTTTATAACTAGATAGGATAAACTGAATGAATTCGATTTCTTAGCGATATTTTTATATATCTTAGTTATGCATACATTGACAATTTTATTCAGAAATTACGATATACAATCAATAGCAGCAATATGAACCAAACCTATTTCGAAGTTCGTTTAAAATGATGTCACAATTTCGTCACAGAGTAGGTGACGCTGTGAGTCAATGATGTTGCTTGATTTTCCTCTATACATGAAACAGGATGGGGAATGGGAATATGCATCCGGAATAAGTTTTTTTCGCAAATGTGGTATAAAAAATTTGAGGAGAGATGATCAACAGTTGTTCTTATCATGTGGTATCTCCCCAAACCTTGTAATTCTTATCCAAACTATGTTCAATTTGGAACATAAATATGATAAAGCCTAACTAAACCGATTTGCGAAGCTCGCAGAATAAATATATTACAGCGCAAATATGATTTGGCTCTTCCGAATTTAAATAATTTGTTTTCACATTACTGGAATCGATTTATGTTTTACATTATAGCACCTACATTCTCATTTTTAGAGTTAGTTTTTAGTTTAAAAAAATAAAAGTAGTTTAAAATTTTGTTTAAACCAGTTTGTGTTTATTGAATAATTTTCAAAATAAATGTTATTAATTTACAATATAAAATTTTTTTGCTTTTATTTGAAAGAAAAAAAACGAAGTAGGAACTTGTATTTCGTATATTAGTTCTATATTTAAAGAAAAAGACCGATAATAATGTTAAAATACATTTAAAAAAATTCAAATGCAAGTGAAAATATAAAAACAAAAATAATTCGACAGTAAAATAATTCATAATAAGAAACATAAAAAAATTAGTTCTACGTAGTTTAACTAAACAAATTCTCAGCGATGGCGACAAACCTGGCAATCGTTTAGAGACTTGGCAATAAAATTCAAAACTTTGGCGACCAAATAGGAATTACTGGAGAAATTTAATTTATAAATTAATATTTAAAAAAAACTATTAACATCAAGTGTCATTCACTACAGATGAAAAAAAAATGTATTTGAACTCGAATAAATGAATAAAACATATTTTATTAAAATTGAAAATTTGAATAAGATACATATAGGGGGAGTGTGAACTAATAGCATTAATTGAAATAAGCATAAACACATCAAAATAAAAGTGACACATTAAAGTTTAAATTTACACATATGTTTGTCAATTCTAAAGAAGTTGTATTTAATAATATTGCTTTTCAAGGATGTTCTCATTACGCATGTAGTCCATTAAAACTCATTAGTCTGATTCATGACAAATTATTTGTAAAACTCTGCAGTATATGTGTTAGAAATGCCAAGAGACTGCTGGCAGACATTTTGTAAGTACATTGAATCATTCTTCTACAGAGGAACTCTTATAATGTTTTGGAAGACTGAAATTGTAAAGATTAAAGGGAAAGGCTATATCATGTAACAAAAAATAACATACTACCATCTACTGTAGATGGACGAAACTCTTTGTAATTTCGTTATGAAGTAGATGAAAATAACAAACGTGTTTCAGTAGCAGTTATACGTATAATTATTTTCAAACTTCTACATTTCACAAAAATGTAGAAGTTCTACATTTCCAAGAAAGATCATAGGAAGTCATTATTGGATTGTGAATAATGACTTGATGTTAATATAGCAACGCCATCTGGAGTATCAAAACTGAAGGTGGTCGAGTTATGTAACCACTATACAACAAACGTATTTGAATCCAAGGACATTTTTTTCCACAGTTTCTAATCAACTTTCTTAAAATTTTCTAATATAATTATAATTTTCTAATCTACTAAAAATTATTTCTTCATTTAAAATTGAGACTCTAAAATTACTGAACATTTTATCGTCAGCAGTCAGCGAAATTTCAAAATTATAAAAACTGAATGAAGTGAACAAAAAAAAATCGATTGTTAAATTCTATCTTTATAAACATAAATGACATTGTTATACAAATAAATTTGATAAAAAAGGTATTAAATGTAAATATCTGCTCCATGATTTTTCTTTCAAACAAATACAAAATGATTCTATTAAAGTAATTTAAAAGAACTTATTTGAAAATTATCCAAAAAATCTCGTAAAATATTTTAATTCAAACAAAATTTTAATTTTAACTTCTTTTTTGAATAAAGCTAACAAAATAAATGTCATTTGACGCTTTATCATAAATTTCTAGAATATACCTCATAAAAATTTTTATATTTCAAAAAGAAATCTTTAGAAGCTAATAAAACAAAATTTATTTCATAAGGCAGATAAATATTCTAAAAAGCAAATTCTTAATTATACTATCTAGGTTAAGTCAACTTGATAAAATTTAGTCTGAAAACGTTGATTCTGATTAATCATTTTATGTTTAAGGGTTTGTTTTTTGCATCTTAAAAATAGTATTTTCAAGGTTTTCAAGAAATTGTTTGTTCTAATTTATCTAATGAAATATTTAAATCTCGGAATTATTTTGTAAAAGCTTCTGAAATGGCTTTTAAAAAAATTTTAATTTCTTTGGTTAAATCAGTATAATAAAATTAAATGAGAAAGTTTTAAAAAATATTCTCATAACTTTTTATTATACTTGAGCAAAAGATCCCATTTAAAGAGCAAAATTTTAAAATCTTGGACATTAATTCTTATTAACTAAGAAACAAATAAAAGTTTGAACTTTAATTATTTACACACATAAAAGGTGTTAAGGACAAAATCGCAATTTTTTTATTTAAATTAATTTGATTAAATTTAATGAGAATAAATTCATTTTCATAGTTATTTAGTACTTTTTATATCAATGTTCTTTATATTTCAAGAGCAGCATTTTCAGAATTTCTGAGAAGAAAATTATTCTAATATGCTCATTAAAAAGCTTAGGTTTATTTATTAATACTGATAAAAGATTTTTGTTTAAAACTATCTATAAAAATAAAACAAAGAAGTTAATTCTGATAAATTTACATTATATTCCCCATCTAAGTTAACATTTCAAGTGAATAAGTTTCAAAATGACGAAGAAAATGTTTATTTTAACTGGCTGATGAGGTAATTAAAACTTATACTTTACTTCTTAAAACCGAGAAAACATGTTGTATCAGATTTCACCATACAGAGCTTCAATTTGTGCTCCATTGCACTATATTATCTAATCGCTTTTCAAGACATTTAAAAAAAATTCACTTTTGAAATTACTTTCTAAAACACCGAAAATTTTTCGTACAAAAATTTTTTGATCATACACATGGTTTTTAAATTGTCATGTGCAAATATCAAATATTATTTCCTGTTATCTTAAAAATTAAAAAGCTTTAATGTTTATGAGGGATTATTAAGATATGCATAAAGCTGTTTCTAAATGTAATGAAGTATGTATAAAAAATTCTTTTTCTTTTACTTTCACTTCTTGATAGTAAGTTCTAGTAGATTAGTTTAGTTTAATTACATTAACGTCCTGTTTTAAACAATAAAATTAGGATTATTTTGGGATGGACCTCGTAACTTTGAAAAGCGGTCAGATTAAGACAACTACACCTGAGCTGGCATACTCTCTCTGAACTTCCACACCACTACAGAGACAGGACGTTTGACCTCGACGGATTTACGAGCATACATGACAGATGGAATCGGGTCTCGAACCTGAAACCCCCAGTTCTGCAGCAAAGACCTAAGCACCATGTCAATACGGCCTCATTTCTTGTAGTAAAGATTTTCTCTAAAATAATGATGCATCAGTTGTCTTTAACTCAAAAATAAAATTGAAATGAATTGCAATTAATTTTTCAAAAATCGATTCAAACTACGCTAAAATAATAATAACAGAAATTCTGGCAACATAAAATAAATAGATATCGTAAGATTTTCAAATGTTCAATTCTTCATTTGTTTTCAGAATACTGAAAGTTTTGAGCTAAGCTCGTCATCTATATTCATAATAAGGCTGAATGAGTGTGTGTGTTTGTTAGCGCACTACAGGCCAAACCGTTCTACCTAGAGCTACCTAATTTGGCACATATATACCTTAGGTACACAATGAGCAATAAAAATGTGCACTATGAGCAATTTTTAAGAATTTTTAATTAGAATTCTAATTAATTAAAAATTAAGCAAAATTTCGGAGTTTTCCTTTTATAATTTCAGGACTTATTATTCCACAAAAGTGATATTACAGTTCAAAAAATTATCTTTTTAATTATATCACTGTTTTAGAATAAAAACTAAATTTCTAAATGTAAAAGTTAATTCTATTTTAATCGAATTTAAAAAAAATATTTTAACTATAGCTTCCAAAAATTTATTTCGAGCAAAACAAAAATAAAATTTAACTTGCTCGAGCACGTTAAACATGAAAGGTAAAATGTTACATAAAATATTTAAATGAAAAATTTAGCAAGCATTAAGACTAGCGAACCAGCTGGTCACCAAAGGCGGCTAGTATACTAATAAGAATGAAATATGAAATTTGAACTTATTAGACTGATGGGATCTCTATAGTGTTAGGAATTTATGATTTTGATTTCAAGACGATATGTGAAATTTCATTTATCTAGATCGTTGCATTTTTAAATTACAGTATTCATTTGTGCAAATACAGGAACACACAATCAAGCACTCAGACAATTTTAGAAAACTGTGCTACGTGCAATATTTAGACAAATATTAACAGTTTTGATGAAGACAGCACATACCAAACTTCATTGACCTAGTTTATAATTATTTAGTTTACAGATAGATTTAATTTCACTTACTTTTTAAAATAAAATTGTTTGACAATTACTATATTTGTTATACTTCGTTTAAGAGGAAATAAAAGTATTTAGATACATTATTTATATTTTTTAAAATAATTTTTTCAGTTAAGTTCTGTTTAGAGAGTTTCTTTGAATCGGCCATGAGTTCATGGCGGAATATTCTTTGATTGGTTAAATAAGGTCAACTTTCCAAGTTTTATCCGTCTAAGTCATAGTTTTCAGTTACTTCGTTCAAACACAAAGGCATAATGTCAAAAGAATATACTTCTCAAATCCAACAAGATGTTAATCGTGGAAATACGTCAAATTATTTAGGACAATTCTTTAACGATTAGAATACTTTCTTTATACTTCGTGTAAGTGAAAGGAAAAATGGCGCATATACTTCTTCATCTCTCAAATAAGGTTAAATACCAAATTTCATCCGTCTAAGTCTTAGTTGTTTTGAGTTATCCTATTCAAAAGGAACATTTTATGTCAAAAAATGTGTTTTTCAAATTCAATAAGATTTGAAACTTAGAGATATGCCCAAATATTGATATTGACGTGAAAGAAAAAAAAAATTACACTGCTTCATACACGGCGAAATACACTGCTTCATCAAATAAGGCTAATAAATTTCACCCGTCTAAGTTACACTGGTTTTGAGTTACCATGTTCAAATAGAGAAATAATGCCAAAAAAAAAAAATTTTTTTTTTTCAAATCCAAGAAGACCTGAAAAGTGGAAATGCGTCAAAATATTTTGGACGAATTTCTTGACGATTACAATACTTTCTTTATACTTCGTGTAAGTGAAAGGAAAAATGGCGGATATTCTTCTTCGTCGCTCAAAAAAAGTTAAAATGTCAAATTTCATCCTTCTAAGTCCCAACGGTTTTGATTTACCGTCTTCAAATAGAGATATAATGGCGAAAGTGTGTTTTTCAAATCCAAGAAGATCTAGAAAGTGTCATACTTCACATCAAAATATTGAAGTCGAATTTGTTTGACGATTACAATACTTCCTTTATACTTCGTATGAGGGAAAGTAAAAATGGCGACACACTTCATCACCATCGCCCAAATTAGTTTAATGGCAGTTAAGGAAATGAAGTTATCTCTTTGCTGACTCGGTAAAATTTCTTCCATTATTGGAGCTAAGAAATAAGGAAGGAAACTAGCAAATTTTAGAAAGGAGGAAAATGGTGTATAGAAAAAACTTCGCTTCTTTTGTGCCATATAAAAAGGGTTATGGATGAATCAGGATTGTGATAAACCAGCATATAAATAAGAAACTTAGGAATGCTTTTTTATTGTTATTGATGTACTATGGTTGAATTTATCTTCTTGTAATTTTGCATCGCAGAACATGTAAGTGATATTGAGTAAAGAAAGAATATTAATGGTAATTAAAAAGAGGTAAGACCATTTCTGGAAATGTGAAATAACAGCCATTTTGAAAATAACAATAACAATCATTGTTAGTGGTTGTTATTTGAGCAACCATTTGTCATTCAACTAGAATTCAATCGTTGTTTGTTATTTGGTTGGTTAAATAACCACCAACAATTATATTCCACATAAATAGCAACAATTTATAAATCCTATTCAAATCTAAAGTGTTACAGTTATAAAGGAATTCCAACTCCTTACATTATAAAACTTCTGTAGGATAAAAATAATCTAAGGCTTAATCATAATGACATTAACATATATTTTAAAATTTTTTTTGAGAATATGATTCCGAGAATTTCTGAATATTCACTAAAACAAAGAATTATTATTCAAAAATTTCAGATTATTCAAACAATTAATAGAACTGTGAAACTTCTTAATGCATTACAGGTGATATGAAACTCTAAGATATATATAAACATTCCATCTTTAGAAATTTTATTCGCCTCATTTTTCCGTTTTGTCGTGATCCTATAAAATGTTTCTGTAATACATTACTTGAACTTTTACGCTTTCATGTTCAAAAAATTTGAAATAAAGGCTAATAATATGTACTTAGTAGAGACTGTTTTCAGATTTACTGAAATTTAGATGAATAAAATGAAAAAGTTTTTAGCTACAATCCAAATAAAATGAAATGTGTGGTCTTCTATTTTAATACAATTGCAGTTTTAATTCAACCGAACTAAAAAACTCAATACAATATGGTATTTGTTCATTTAAAGTTAGAAAATGGCATTTTTAACTCTTAAAATAAATTTGAAAGCCATTTCTGAAATTCTGAGCCAGTATTTGTGATGAGAGTTATTAAATTTTTTTTCAGACTGCATTAAAAGAATATGAAAAAAATATTTGTCTGAGCTTTCGCAACTGTTTTAATCTCTGTACTCGTGATTAATTTCTCCAGCCTTCACTTTTAGCACATGCAAATGACTTAGCTAATTTATACAATGATGAATAATCAGATCGCCAAAGTTTGGTATAATGATTTTGTCACCATAATTTGAACGAAAAAATATTTTTCTACATTTTTCTTACATAAAACTAACAATATTAAATAATAATTTGGTAATTCTATTTAATATTAATAAAGAACAAAAAGACAATTTGATAATGTATGTTTTAGAGAATTATTTATGTAAGTGATCATAACGAATTTTTTAATCAAGATCTTTAAGTATCTTTTCACGTACATGAAATTTACATATAAGGAAACCCTTCAGTACATTGATATTATTAAGTAAACAGAAAGAAATTTTTCAATATGTATTAGAAAAATATTGATAGTTGAATGTTGAAATTTTTGAAAAAAGTTATGCTATTGACACTAGATTTGCTTATTAAAATAAATGAATAATAAGCTTTTTAAATAAAAAAATAATGTAACTGATTTATAAATTCTGCATTGAATATCTACGGTTAAATAGTAAAATACGTTTAAATTATTGTTAATTCATTATTCGAGGTAACATAAAAAGACATATAAATGAAAAACGACATTAATACACGATATTCATTGTTACAAATTTAATGCTAATGATATAAAGAAATGTAAAAGTGATTATGAAGTTTATAAAGAAAATATTTTACTGAACATATGGAAAAGGATTGTTAAATTTTATGCATTAAAAGAAAGAAAAGTCTAACCATTTTTATTTATCAAGAGCCTAAGTGAGAAATCATTTTTGTTTAACTTGATATGTAATTGATTTCAAAAATATATTTGCTTATCGTCTGACGTTCCAACTGCCTATGAGTACGAACATTAAATATACTACAAGAAATTGGCAAAAAAAAATCAGAGTTGATTTTTAATTAGTGCTTTAGCAAATAAAATAACTCTGAAGTTTTACAGTGGAATTTATAAAGTTTTAAAAGAAAGTTGCAGTATCATCTTCATTATTATTGTTTGAATTCACAATTTTTTTTATTGATTCTTCAGTTTCTAAAGATTTCCAAAATGATAATATAACTATCACAAAAATCATAATCTCGGAATAAAAGAAAAACAATGTTTTACTACAGCTTTGTGACGTATAAAAGAAAATAATAAATATATAAAGATTATACATTTTAAAAATTAAGTCACTTACCTAAAATTTCGATCTAAACATTCTTCTGACCTCGGAGAATATATAGAATATCGCCATATATTATGCGACGTTTCAGTTTGCATAATAGATACAGCATTTGGAATCATAACTTTCAATAAATCAATATTTTCAACCGAGCTTGTAATTATGCTGTACATCATGCGACTATAGAAGTGACAGACACTAATAGCCAATTTGAGTTCATGGAATCGAAGAGAAATTTGAACTCTTTTTCTTCATTGTTGCCATTTGGATTACAAAGCGTTATTTGTTGAACCAAATACTTTATGAATGGGACTGTTACATTATAACAAAGTTTACATTATTATAATTCATTATTCTGCAATAATATAATTTTAACAATTTTTTTTTTACCATCTGTACTTAGCTACGACATTTTCTACGAATGAAGTGAGGCTGTGGATGTAGTGGAACATAGCATCTTGGGAAAGATATTTTTTTAAATTTGAAATGGCGCGAAAATTAATGTCTGGATAATCGTTTCCTATTCTATTGCATAAAAACTTTGTAAAATGCAATACTAATCAGTTAATTTCAAAAGTATGTCTTTATGCTATTATAGATTTAAATATCTATCAAATGCTTATTAATGCAATATTGATGAATTTTATTATTCTTATTCTTCATTTAAGTTTTTAAAATATCAAAGCCTTTTCTGTTTTATTTAAAACTAGCCGCCTTTGGCGACCAGCTGGTTCGCCATGAGTAATTCGTACTAAAATTTTCAATTAAATCACATATTCATTAGCCTTGAAGTAATTCTGGGCATGTATTGGCCTGAAATAAATATTTTCTTTAACATGATGGACGGAAAGTTTTAAAAGTACACCTTTTCCTAATAATATTCTTTAATTTTATAAATCAGTCAGTTTGAACCATCGGTTATGCTTCCAAAATATTAAAAAATAATTTCGATGATGTTGCCAAAATATTAAATATGTTTTTTTAAAGAAAGCGAGAAAGGGAAAAAAAGTATTAAATTAATGATACAGATATTGCAAACGATTACATAAATATGCCATTAAATCGGGATTTCAATGCATATCCTGTCTAAATTCAATCAGGTTTACCGTAAATAAAGAAGATTTATTGACTTAATGATATAGATATTGCTTTGTTTTGCATTTATTTTTTAAAGAAAATATCACATTTTATATTTATTTTATTTTATCCAGTCACGTGCTGACAGTTGCATTTCTGTAGATTTATTTTGCGATGATAATTTTTTTTATTTGAACTTCAGGCATTGTTTTCTTTTCTTTTATCCTGTCACGTGATAAAAAACATAGTTAAAATATTTCTTTAAAAATTCGTTAAAAATAGTAGCTTAAGTTATACATTAAAAAACTGATACCGTTAGAAAGCTAATTTTTTTATCTTTAAATTGATATAAAAATCATACTTGTGCAATAATATTTTCGGAAGTTATAGCGGAAAAACGTCGAAATTTCGCTTAAATTTTAATTAATTCAAATTCTAATTAAAAATTCGAAAAAAGGGCTCCGAGGTGCACATTCCGGACCTCCAAGGTATACATGTACCAAATTTGGTAGCTGTAGGTCCAACGGTCTGGCCTGTAGAGCGCCAACACACACACACACACGCACACACACACACACATTGAGCTTTATTATAAGTATAGATGAAGAAGTATATTTAGAAATAGAACTCCAAATGTTAGTATATTTTTTAATGTTAAATTTTTTAAATGCTATGAGATTTTATTTTTTTAATTTTGGCAGGCTGATTATAATGTGCATGTAAAACCGTCCTTTGATAAGTATTCAATCATCTAGCTTTTTTTACATACAAGAAATAGAAAGAAATGATATTAAATATTTTAATTTTTCGTGAGGTATTTCAATAACATATTAGAAGTGTTTATATTTATCCACAACTTTTTATAAATATATCTGGGTAAATCTTTAAATATTTATCTCTTAAAGGATAAAATGTTAATACAAATGGAATGAAGTACATATTTAAAAAAATTGGAATAAAAATCAAAACCTTAAAACTATTCACTACATACAAATCCGAAATATTTTTTTCTAAAAATCGTGATCTAATTTGAGTTTTAAGATGCAATGCAAACTAAAATTTCTTTATAATAATTAAAATTAAAAAGTAAGATACACATGTAAGATATCTTAGTTCCCTTTTTATAAGCCCGTGGAATTAAGATAAAATTGATATACGTAAGATAATGCAAGCGGAGAAACAATTGTACCAGGGAATTATTTTGAGTGCTGAATTCATTAATTCTATGTTAAAGGTATTTACAAATACTCATAAATCCATTGAAACAGCATATAGAATCAGGCTTAACCAGTTAACTGTTTATACTCTTCATGGAGAAAATTTTTCATGTTTTCAACATTTTGTGTCATGAAGAGTTTATTCAATGACAATTAATATATTTATAATTATTTTTTATATTTAGATAAGTATATATGTTTATGAGAATGTAGATACACATTTTCCTAAAAGATCGAAACAATTAACTGGCCAAGACATAACCAGTCCTAGTTTTTCATCTTTAATGAATACAGCTACTGAATTTTAATTAATTACTCTTTAATAAAACTGAAAAAATTAGTTAAAACTACCATTCAGATAACTTTATCTACGTTTTCATGTTCTAAGTTTATATACGTTATATTACGTTTTCTGTAGCTATAATTTAAATATTTAGCAAACTGTACTCTACAGCTTGAGAATATGTAAATTCTTATAATGGGGAAAATAAATGAAACATAACATGGCTATATAGTTAAAAGCGTGTCAAAATATTATCAAACAGAATATTCTACAAAAAAATTTACATGGTTTACTGTTATATAAAACATAAAATGTTTTTTTTTTTTGCATTTTTAATGTTCAAACTAAACAAAAGCTAATACTCTATTTATGGAAAGCTAGAAAAAACTTTTTAGATTTCAAATAAAATAAAAAGTTATTACAGAAATCTGTGCTTCGTTTTCCGACCTGTATCATTAAACATTACTTCTCATAGTTCAAAGTACATGTGAAGGCAAAAAATCCAGCTATCTTTAATGGTTCGGTAATGTCTGAATTCTTGGTTAATTTTCCCAACCTCCATTTTTAGCACATGCAAATGACTAAGCGCAGTTTATTGTAATGAATAGTGAGATTTCAAGAGCTTAGCATAATGGCTTTGTCGACATTAGTTGCATAAAAAAAGCACTTCAACATTTTCCTTAAGTAATCTTTAATGTTCGCTAGGTAATTTGATAATTCTATCTAATATTAATAAGCCACATAAAAGAAACATGCTAGGGCATGTGTTTTAACAAATTTGCTACAATTTAGAGTTTTTTCTTGTTATCACGTACTATTTAATTATTAAATACCACAATCACGAAATTAGATATATTTTTCTACAACATGGAATTCGCAATTAATCAAATCTCTACAATTAATCATAGAAAGTTTCTTGGCTTAAAAAGAACACAGTATTTTGCAAAATTTTTTGTAAGGGAAGACAAATTCCCATTATTAGAGTTCCTAACTTTAAATGTGAAATGAACATAATTAAGAATGGAGAAGAATTGCGATGAAATTTTTTTATAATGATGTAGAAATTAGTATCAATTTTATGATGATAACAATAATCATTGCAATAACCATGATGATAAGGGAAGACGTATTCAAAAACATTAATTCATCTCGAAACTTCCATTTACAAATTTGATATTATATAAGATTCTGAAAGTCAAATTTTCAATTAAACAATAGGATATTTTTTGTTATTGAGAACTTTTTTAATTATTAAATATCACGATTCCGATTATTAAATATATATTTTTTGCATTATGATAATTATATTTTCATATATCATTTATGTATTTTTCGTAATAACAAATAATCATACAAAAGATTCTTGGCTTAAAAATAATACAAATAATATATTTCTTTTATGTGAACAACATTTGCCATTATTAGAATTGCTAAATTATTATGCGAAGCAATCGGAATTAAAACTGCCGAAGGACTCTAAATTCTTTTTTGAAAAAGTCTTATAATGATGAGGAAATTAATATTATTATTACGATGATAGTAATAATTGTTACAATTACAATGCTGATAATTAAAAAATTTCTTTAAAATATTTACTCTTTTTAAGTTTTTATTTACAAATTTGATACTACTTTCTGAAAATCGAATTTTGAATATAATGATAAGACATTTTCACCTGTTATTTTTAATTATTAAATGTCACGATTCCGATTGTTAAGTACACTTTTCTTCCACATTAATTTCTTAATTAAATCAGCCAATATTTTTTTACACTTTTATAAAAGTTACTAGGCTTATAAAACATAAAAAATACATTCAATTCTTACAAAAAGACCATAAAATATACATTCTCAGATTTCTTTTGTAAGAACAATTCTTATTATTAGAATTGGTACTTTAAATACGGAACTAACAAAATTAAAAATTTAGAAGGATTCCAAATTCCCTTATGAATTTTTTTTATAATGATGGTGAAATTAGTATTATTTTTATGATGGTAATAATAACTGTTGCAATAACCATGATTATAATCTAAGAAGTTTCTTTAAAACATTAACTCATCTCTTTGTAAATTTTCATTTAACAATGTGATGCTATATATTCTGAAAATCAAATTTTAAAACTATAAAATTATTTAAATTCAATTAAAATTTTGACCTATAAGTGAGTGATTTTATGCAAGCTCCGAAAGATGCATAGGATTTAAAAATTAAGATGTCTCTCAAAGTTTTTCAGAGTAGTGTTTATTATTTACACAAATTATACATACTATTTACAAGTTAAAATTCTTAATTTAAGGGTTTTCATTTTATTTATTTCATTTAATGGCATTTTTTTAAAACTGA
Source organism: Argiope trifasciata (assembly GCA_026543055.1). Classification (NCBI taxonomy): domain Eukaryota; kingdom Metazoa; phylum Arthropoda; class Arachnida; order Araneae; family Araneidae; genus Argiope; species Argiope trifasciata. Next base: position 6,272,405 of record JAPMOQ010001131.1, on the reverse strand, counting down.
AAGTTTTAATCAGAAGTAATCTTCCATGCTTCCTTGGATTAATCTTCCATGAAATCGGAATTGAATCCATTTTCAACTTAATACTAAAATGTAAGTGTAAAGAGCAATAAAATATTTTTCACATATTAATTAGAAATTTAAACCCTGGGAACTAAAAATCCTTCTTCAAACTGATCATGCGATATAGTTCACAAAAAACAAATGCAAATAAAAATGATAAAACAACATAGTTTTTGTAAATGGAAATAACTATTTGTAGATTTCGCTTCGAAACTTTCCTAAAAATAATCAATTAAAAGAACAAATTACAGACTTTTAATTTACTATGTCATTGGAAAGTCAGGTTAAATTTTGAAACATATGAAAACTACTTTTTTCATCATTAAAATCTTTTTCATATTAATTATCCACTTTCACGGTCGTTTGATTTTGGTTCGAGGAGAAAAATATTAATTTAAGGAAATATAAAAATATAAATAAACACGGGACTGCAAATATTGCCCTAATTTAGATTAAAAACAGCGATAATCTTAATATTTCAGATTTGATTTCAAATAACGAGTTTTTAAAATTGTAAATTAACTCGCGTGGTTGGTTGAATATGTGCTAAGCTAAATACATATAAAGATTTTAAAATTAGATCAAATAAATTTATCGATATTTTATTAATTTATATAATTTATAGTGATAGGATATGATCAAAAAATTTTCCTATTGATTTTATGTTTCTAAACTTTTTTGTTATAAAGGTTAATAAAAAAATTATACAGTGAAAGACTTTTAATTTTAAAAGGTTGATTTTTTTATAATAAATAATGAAAGTAATTTCAGGAAGAAAAACGAAACCTGAATTTAATTTTGCAATATTGTCTGAAAAACTAATATGTTTTTGTTGTTATCCATGCTTCATGCTGTTAAATATGCTTAAACATCTATTTAAAAAAAATTAAAGTGCTAAGTATCTTATGCAAGCGAAATCCAAATTTTTAAACAGATTTATTAAATGTTTTTAATAAATTTGCTGAAATTATGAATTCTACGAAATATAAGATAGGTTTAAATAAAGGTTTAGTGGATTAAAAATGTAACACTGTTAAAGTTTGAAGAAAGGAATATCAACGTATTGGTCTTGCTGTTTTTCAAAAGACAATTTGCTTTCCACATTCAGTCTGAAATAAAATGTTACATCCAAGAATACATTGCAAATAACTTGCGTATAAATATAAACTCTTTAATTACAACAATAAAATAAAATGCTCTATTCATTAGTTTTTAATGATTTTTTAATGATTTTATTATATATTTGTACTAATAATAAAAATTAACGCGTGCTTTGTTTCAGTGACTGACGTTCTACGCTTATGTTTGAGAGTAGAGAGCCAACATACACACACACTTGACATAGATGTATTTTAACTGGTAGGAATGTGCTTGTCGGAGCGTTTTTCGAACATAAATTGCTCTGAGTGTCGATTTTAATCAATTTAAAATTAATAGATATTTTAGCATTCTTTTGTAATAATTTTTGAAAATATGATCACACAAAACTAAATTTTGTATCATTTTAAAATTAAATCTCCCCCCCCCTAATCATACCAATTTACTTACCTTTAATTATTTGCTTCATCAAATAATCAATCACATGATTTTCTTCTATTCATCAGAGCCAAGAAAGAAATATTCTAAGTTTTATCTGTGCAGTTGATAAAATTTATAATAAATTTAATATTATTACATTTTATTTTTTATGCAAAGATAAAATGTAACAATACAACAATATAAAAAAAGGAAAAGTAATATTTAAAAAGGCAATGTGCGGTCTGTATATGATTATGGCACTTCCGGGGGGAATCCAAAACAATTAATAGATACATAATTTTTTTAAAAAATTTCAATACCTATTCAAGACAACATTTTTTTTATTTCAGTTGCTTTCTTATTAAATAATTATCAGAAAAATTATTATCAAAAAATTATTGATTTTCGCAAGAATGAAACTCGCATTCTTCACCTTCAAGTTAAACATTCTGAAAACCTTGCATTTTTGCCTTGAAACCTTTTGAAAACCTTGCCTTGAACATTTTAATTACAAACTGATGAAACTCTGTTTAAAGTATTAAAAAGGAATTAAATTTAATTAATGAATTGATATTTGAAAAAAAAAACTGTATTAACATCGATTGTCATCCACTACAAGTTTAAAAAATATACTTGAACTTCAGTAAATCAATAAACAGTATCCTATTAACGATTGAAAATTTGAACAAGATACATAAATAAATACATATAGGGAGAGAGGGAACTAATAGTACAAATTGAAGAAAAGTATACAGGCAGCATTATTGGGAAAGTAGATATTGTGAATGCGAATATTAGAGAGTGGTGACATATGGTGCTAGTTACTTTAGACCGTACGTTTGAGCAGATAGTGTTAGTTCCGAGACCTGAAACAGCGACAATAACGACAAGACATCTACAAAAGGGGTCTATCACAGTGGTACTAGCCATGATACGATTTCTATTGACCAAGAATGTGTCCCCATTGGACATTCACAGACAAATCGTTGAAATGTACGAGACGATGCAATAAATAGACAACTGGTGACGAAAAGGTGTTATTATTTTGAAGCGGGCAGAGAGATTGCGGGAAACGTTTTGGAGGGATGTCTGGAGCCCCCGCCCCTATAGCCCCGATTTTGCTCGCTCTGACAACTTCCTTTTCCCGACACCGAAAAAGTACTTATTCGAAACAAGTTTCATACCAAACGGTAATGTTCAAAGAAGTGCCGAGAATTGGCTCAATGGCTCCGATTATTACCAAGATGGGTACAGCAGTGTGGTAAATGCCTCAACAGGTTTGTAGATAATGTAGAGAAGTGACTGGCACATAAGTCTCTTTACCATTTGCATCATGTGTCTATTGTTAAGAAAGCATTTTACCTTTGCCTTGTAATCTTTTTTGTGGATCATTCCTCGCACATACGAAATTCGAATTTATAGAATTGCATCCTTCAAGAAAGATTTTAATCTACTTCTGAAATTTTTGATTCATAAAAAGTTGTATAATCAGGATTATGTTATAGAATAATCTGAAATCCTTTTAAAAAGCAAGCTATTAATATTTTGGTACTTAAACTGGAATTCTTTCCTTATATTTTTTTCTCAACGTAAAATCAATATTTTTTTGCATACTTCCCTTTTTTTGTACTTTCAAAATTATGAGTTTTTTTTTTAATTCTCAGAAAATAAAAAAAAGCACTAATTATATTAAGTCGAAGATGTCTTTTTTTCTTTTTTTGACGACAGCCTCATGTTTTATAAGTTCATTTTAAGACTAAGAGGCATTCGTTGATGGAATTAGTTGATGCCGTTCATAATAAAATCTTGAAAAAAAATTGATTTTCTTTTCGCCTCAAACTGCAACTAAGTTGAAGTTATGCAAATATAGAGACAAATACTTTCAAAAAATTAGAAGCATCTGCCTTTTCTAATACATATTTATAATAAATGTACTAAACCAGTGGTGGGGAAACTTTTTTTAAGACGGGCCATTTGTAATAACTAGACGATCGTAGCGGGCCAAAAAATAATGCTTAATCATTAAAAAATGTGTTCTATAAACATATACATACATTATTACATACACTTATTTTAATAGTAAAAAAAGCAAAAGGTAAGAAAATTATAAGCACAAAATATAAAAGGAATTTAGTGTAGTTCTTGATGTGAAGTATTATCACTTTATTTTCTGGTGTCATTACTGGTTGATGGTGCATGAGAAAAATGAAATTGAGACTGTTTTATCAAAATTTCATCATAGTCCGATTCCATTTGCGAAGCAGATCTCTGATTAGCTCTCTGAAATAATTGTTGTTGACTTGATAAATTTTTTATTAAATCTTTCGATTTAATTTTTTTCACCTCTTCATTTAACGACGAGTAGGAGTGGTTTTCATGTTTGCTCTTGAAATGGCGTTGAATGTTATATTCTTTTAAAACTGCAACAGTTGTATTGCAAAGTAAGTACACAGGTTTTTCTTTAAATAAAGTAAAGAAATATTTCCACGTCCATTCTTCTTTAAAAACTCGACATTCTGAATCCACTTTTCTTTGTTTAACATCCATTTTAGACGTTACCTACTACGGAGAATAACACACAAAAACGCAATTGACGAAAGCTTACTACTAACTAGTGCTCTTGCGCGGGTGTTTGTTGAGGCAGTGGGAGTTTCGGGGATTACACAAACAATTACTCGAGTCACAGCGGATCTTTGCAGATGACTGACTAAGCCGCTAACTAACTGATCTTCGGGCGGCCTCGCTTGTATTTATACCTACCTGCAAGGATTGTTCGGGAATTGGAGTTTTGCGGTTATTTCGGAAAAACAGAACAATGAATCGAAAATGCGAGAGTGTCTGGAAGTTTCGAGCGAAGAGGAGTCAGCTGTTTGAGTCGGATGGATTTGTCCAGAATACTATTATGTTTTGAATATCGCCGCAGGTAGTTTTTATGCGGGTCGTCACATTACGAAGTAAGAATGGTTCAAACATTCTCATGACGGCACTCTTAAACGGGCCGGATTAAACCTTTCCGTGGGCCGGACTTGGCCCGCGGGCCGTAGTTTCCCCATCACTGTACTAAACCATTATTGAAAACACATTTTCTTTATTATAAAGAAAAGAAAAAAACTTTTTAAAAGTGTTTACGAATTTTTTTAAAAAAATACTGACCGCTGATAATTTAGGGAATCTTAAAATTATGTTTTCCACAAATTCACTGTTAATTTGTGTAAAACTTAATCAAACCTAAATAAAATGAAAATATTAAATTTTGAAATTATTTAACTTATTCTTTTGCCATCGAGAATACTCTAGTATATACAATTTTTCCGGTAAAAGGAAATATCGGTTACAAAATTTCTGCTTTACAAAATGAAAAAAACTGACTTATAATATTTAAAAACCGTTCATTTAAAAAATAATTCTGAAATTTTCAAAATATATAACTGGCATATAAATATTCGGCGTGATCATATGTTTCATTTAAGCTAGCTCTTCTTGATGCATCTTTACTTAAATTTAATCATGAAATTATAGTAAAAAAAGTGGGGGGTGGTCAATCCCAATTCATTAGCAAGATATTTCTGTAGAAGTCAGAAATGATAAAATATGACAGTTGATGATGTCCAGTATATTCACACATGCTACCTTTGTGGTTACATACACTATTACAAGATACTTTCATTGCAGATATATTCACTGGCATTTCTCCCTAGAGGTACCAGAATGTCACAATGATCCAACACTGATGTATCAACTTTCAACTTTCTTTTTAGCTCAGAGGTTTTCAAGTTCGGAACTATTCGATTACCGATCTGTTGTGTTAGTGAATCTGTTGTAAGCTAGAAACCCTGCCTCAATAGGGTGAAGTTTGTTTAGTTTAGTGATATTAACGTCCCGATTTGAAGTAGCATTAAGGCTATTTTGGGACGGACCTCGTAATTTTGAACCGCAGGCAGAAGAAGAGTGCGACACTTGAGCTGGCAACCCCTTCTCCATACCACATCACACCTGCGGGAGGACATTTGGCCTGACAGATTTAACTTGCAAGAGACCCCTCACACGACAGTTCTTCAGTGGAATCGTGTCTCGAGCCTGAAACCCTCCGGTTCTGAAGCTGATACCTTACCACCAGGCCACCTCGGCCCATTTAGGTAAGAGATGCCAACTCAAGGGTCGTCCACGTCATATCGCCAGGAATCAACGATTACTAGGTTTGTACCGAAATAGCCCTTGTGATACTTTTAAGTTGAACCTCAATATAACTAAACTAAGGCAGGAGTAATGAATGATAAGTTTCCATAAAAATTCATAGGCTCCCGTTTCCCAGATGGAAAATTAAGTGTGATATCGAGTTACCTCCATTCCAATGACGATATATCTCTACTGGAGAGATCGTACTGTGGTAGTGATGATTCTTCACGTTCAATTATTATTTTTTGCTACAGGATGACTGTCATAAAACTGCTATAAATGTTTTAACAGAGGGAAGGACCCATTAAATAAGCCATTAGCCTGGTTAACCACGCCTGTAATAACTTCTGATATAACGATTTTATATACACACCAGTCATGTGAAGTGTAAATACCAGTAATAAATATAAATTAAAAATCACATCTAATTAAGCATTTCATCATCCGAAACACATTTGGTGTAATTTCAAAATAATTGCTTTGTTGTAGAATGAAAGCAAAGTCAGAAAAGTATATAATTTCAAGTAAAATAAAATGTATAATCCTAAATACAAATCATATGGATTAATGAATATGTCTTATTTTAAAATCGATCAGATGCAATATCCCCAAGAATATGTGTGCCAAGGCAATTTAACTCGTACTTCCATACAGAATTTGTAATAATTTAAATTATGCATATAATAGATTTCCCTAGAATTGGAGTTTCGACCTACAATGTTCCAAATGAAATTCAAGATTATTCATTAGATTGCACAGCCGTTCAAATATCTTGGCAAATGGATTAGGAAACACTGAACTATGGAGAATTGTCGAGAATGACATCTGAATCTCAATACCCTATTTCCACATTTCTGTAACCCCTATTATGTGACCTTCAAATTTCACAAAGCTGCTTAGAGATTGAAATATCTACATAAATGGCACATCTTCACAGGATTTGAAACTAGATTTTCAACAATCAATCATTTGTAGCTCAATGTATGAAATTGAAAATTTAAATACTCATAGTCAATCTATATAGAGATTTTATTATGTGACAGAACAGTATATTGTTTTGGTTTGAGGTTTTTTGAAGCCTCAAAAGGCGTAGGCAATAAATTGTTGAAACCACAAAAAGCATAAGCAACAAATTGGTGATTTATTCCTATTGAGGCATCCATTTTTCGCTTTTAGGGTTATTAGAAAATAATACAGAAGATTGTCACATTTGACGATTTAACGACAACTAAAGTTACTCCTTGATTTTCAAATTGTTCATTTTCTGAAATCTTACGGATTGTCTCAATTAATTAAGGTCATTTACCAGTTTAAACTGGTTTGAAATAGTCACAAGACTATCAGATAACGTATGCATCAATATTTAGAAAAAAAGTTTTTTTTTCTCTCTTTAAAATCGATCGAGCTTCAAAACTTTGAGCATGAACGTTGAGAGAGAGAGAGAGATTGTTTCAAACGTATTTAATGACAAATTAATTGAGACAAATGATGACTTTGAATTTTACGATCGTAGATTTTTTTCCTTTAGATTATATTGATTTTTTTCACATGGAATAAATATATCATTTATCTTAACAGTCGAATTTACTTCATCATTATCGCTTTAAAATATTTTAGTCATTAGATAGATTTCCATTCTGTCGTTGCTAAAACAACAAATAATCAAAATTGATTCATTTTACTTCAAAGAATAAATGAATACAAAATGAGATAAAAATAAAAGAGGTTTAATAATTTGAGATATTAATTTTGCAAGTTCGCAATGATTATTTAAATCACGCAAATCATTAGCGTTTGAAAAATAAAAATAAAACAGTTTTTTCACTTGCTCTGGGAAAAGGATAACAGATTATGTTATACGTTTTGAAATGCAAAACAGCAGATGACAATGATTTATGGCATAAAAATCTCACATTCTGAAATTTGTCTGATCTTAAACTTTGAAAGAATCAAATGATAAGAGGTTGAAATAAAATTTTGATACCGTTGGAATACTAAATATTGTTTTGAAATAAATATGGTTTGTTGAGCGATTATTTTTGGTTTCGAGAATGAATTGCTTATAGTTTAACAAGATATTCCGCATATTATCCACAATTAATTAATTTTTTTGTTTCATATAAAGTAAAAAAAATAATTGAAAACTGACGGGTATAGCCATTTTAACAGCTAAAATACATACTATAAATGCCATTTAATTACATAGCACCCAAGGGATTTAGACATCTTGTGGATAGACAGATGTTCTAACTAAAAATGTTGATATAACTTTAAAGAAAAAGATTGTGTCTCTTATAAATGCTTATTAAATAAGAAAGAGCATATTTAAAATGTTTGTTTTTGAAGAATCGTAGCAATTAAAGAAGCATGCAATACATCACAGGATAAAAAAAATTAGAATCTTTTGTTGAACAGATTAGGAAGAGTCTGTTAATCTATATAGGAAAGATTAGGAATAATTTTTTGTAGACAGATTAACTATGAATATTTAATTTTTTATGCTTTCAAATTATCCAAATAAAAGAGACGCTGTTGATTCTTTATGAAAAATATCGGCACCTTAGGAACATTTGTTTTATTATGTAAAGAATGAATTCAACATTAGGGCATCATATAGATCGTTGTAAATTAAAAGTAATTTCTTAAGAAATAATTTTACATCTGGTGCAAGAAATTTATAAAAAATCTTGTATGTTAAGGGGGAAAACACTGATGATTCGCTGAAATCAGGTGAAAACGTTTAATATATCCGAATTGAATTGAAGAAATGCAGTTAAATCTGCAGGGTTTACTATCTGAAAGTAAATGCTTATGGATCACTTGCTCCTATTGCCATTTGAAATCTGCAAGACCTAATTTTGAGAGCAAAAAAGCTCTCCAGCAAATTACCAAGGATCACTGCTATTGTACAGCATGATATAAATTATGCTACATCGTCATGAGCAGATTTACATTTGGTGCAAGAAATATGTTGACTTAGTTTAATTTATATAAACTTCCCACTTCAAAGTAATACTGGGATTATTTTGGGGCGGGTCAGCGTAATTCTGAACCGTGTTCAAACGACGAGGATGAATCCTGACTGGCAACCCTCTCTACAAATCACAACAAAGGGAGGACGTTTGTACCAAAGAATTTAACTTGCACAAGTACCGCTTACTCGACAGTTCTTCAGTGAAATTGGGTCTCGAATCTGAAACTCTTGGTTCCAGAGCCGAGAGATTACTGCCAGACCACCGTGGCCCCATTATCATGTAATATTTTCTGCTAACTGGGCTATACCAATAAATTATTTTCTGATAATATTCAAATAAAATCTAAGAAATCCACAAATAATACAATTTAATAATTTAAATTTCGTTATGACATTTTACTCTGCGCAATTTACCCCTTTTTTTTGGAACTACAAGTTGATTTATTGCATATAACTGTGATACAGAATTGAAACTATGCAGAAAATACAGTACATTAACCGCATTTCCTTTCAAAAATTTGAAACACAACTTTTGTTGATTTTAATTAACAGAATATTTATTGTAAAAAGGTACAAAATATATCTGTAGCTATAAAAAAGAGGATCAGATATGAATAGACAGTCTGTATTAAACGTTTGCATCATCTAAACCAGACAATGTGAATTAAACATCGAGAGTTTTAAAGTCTTTATTCTTTCAGCGAATTTAACAGATGAGATTCAAAACTGAAATCTAGTCTGCGATCTTAAAACTTTACAAGAAAACGCCATAACTGACTTCCATAAAAATTTAAATCCGAAAAAAGTTTCTAAATTTAACAATATTTATTTTCGGTTTACTGTGGAATCTTTGCCAACATATCTTCATAAACTAATCTAACACTGAAATATGCAGCTTATAACTTTGTAAGAAACGTAATCTTGTATGGAAATTCTGTATTTATAAAACGAATTTTATCTGGCGAATTCTAGTTTAATTGCATTAACTAACACTACGAAAGAAGTTCACCGTGTTTTCATAATTAAATAATCATTATCTCTATTTTGCCACGATATGATATGTAGAAATAATAGGTATAAATCTTAACTGAGATAAGCGTTAATAAGGTAATTGTTTTTGTTCGGTTGTTCTACATTCTTCGAAGAAAGCAAAAGTTAAAATTACGGACATCTTAGAAGATGTGAAATATAGGCTTATCTATTTTAGTGCATGCTTATTACATGAAGAAAATATCTTTATTGCAATGACCCATATTTCCAAAAGCATAAAAAATATTCTATTTTCTAGAGATATATATTTTATAGGAAATATTTTTACCCATTCCAAATTACATCGGGGATATTAAATATAAAATTCATTTTATTCTATTATTTCAGTAATTATTAAAAAATATTTATAATACTTTGTTTTATTTAATAAAAGATAATTTAAATGCAATTTTCAAAAACTCTAATTCAATTTCAAATGCGATAAAAAACTTTCGAAAATAAAGCAATAATATTTCAAAATAAAAGGCATTTCAAGTAATATGAAATAATTTAAATGCATACAAAAATCACAAAGCATCTTTGTATTTATAAAGCTATAACATATTGTAATACAGTTAAATTCTTCCTTCCCAATGCAGTTTTATTTCAAGGAAATTAGATTTATGCCGAATGATCGGATGTCGGCTCAATGAATCTCAGCCTTGGCGATGAATTAGCAACCATTTAGGGACTTTGCGATGAATTTAATAGTTTTGGCAACAGAATGGTAGATTCCAGAAAAGCTAGAATTTTGGCGATATAGCCATGAGGAGACGCATTATGACGACCCTTTTAGAAGCTTCTGTGCTTTACATGGAACTACGAAAAAACAACATCGATAGACCGTGGCAGGTCATATGAGCTGAGGTCAAATTAACAGTTTCTGCATGTGCTGTTCTTGTATATTCTTTGGTTATTGTTTTGTCTGAGTATTCTTACTTTCCTGCTGAGTAAACCGTCTGTGTTTGTTACTGAACTTTTCGGTCTGTTTCACCATACAACTATTACACCATGTCTGTTGATTTTACGGACTTAGTGGAATTTTACGTAACAATATACTTCAAAACTATAGTTATAATATTTAAACTTGCGAACATATCGAAACCAGCAAGTTATCAAACGATAATTTATGACTTATTATCCATAGAAATTTTCTTTAATATTTCTGAAACTAAGCAAAAAAAATTAAATTTTAATATGCAGACGATAGTTTTCAAAACACTAAATAAATTAAATACATTAAGTAATTTTCCATTTTAAATTATCGTGCTCAGTAATTCATTTTTTATTATATAAACTATAGCAATTAATTGTTGTAAAAATATCTAATTGTATGAATAATTTCTTTATAGTTGAAATGTCTACATATAAGAATGCAATGAAAATTGAATATAATCAAAAGGTTAGGATCAAATTAATATATATAGCAATATAAAACATTATTTTAAACTACATTATATTAAATTCAAATTAGACATACAGACGATATTTTTTTAAATAGGAATTAAATAAAGCAGATACATATTGTCGTGTAACAGTTTTCAAAATTTTTTTTAAATGTTCACACATATAAATTATTATATAAATAACTTCAATTAAATTTAGTGATAAAATTGTTATGCTAGCGAAAATAATAAAATAACGAAAGGTTTTCCCCCTCTTTAATTTCCATAATATTTCACAATGCAAAGTAATTCTTAAAACAAATCAAAACTTTAATATTTGGACGATAAGTTTTAAAATAGCTATTTGATCATAAAATATTAAATTGTATACGAATAAAAGGTCTTTTAAGATCTTTCACCTTTTGGGCGTT